>OX381706.1:84272799-84720776 GCA_947462335.1 Harmothoe impar | reverse complement strand
AAAAAAATACAAATGGCGAACACTAATGATATATCGCAAAAATGACAAAATCCCATGTGTTGATACAATATTTGTAACCCACCCAAAGACTACATCAGACTTTTCGTTCATCAGGTTGGAGATATCTGCTACATGTATATCAATTTAATGTTTGATGCTCTACTTGAATTGGAAAGTTCCGAACCAAACTAATAGCTTCAGAGATTCACAAAAATTTGAGTATTTGAGGTCTGATTCATGAGGAGAAAAACAGTAACAGCATTCTTGTAGACAGGGTGGGGTTGTGTTACTTAGTAGTAGGCCTTAAGGGAGTGGTCATGTTTTAATAACAGGGAGGGGGGGGGGGGGTGGGTTTGGGATTTTTTACACCCCACCCCTCGGTCAAGGGGTCAACATTTTTTACCCCCCCTGGCGGCATAGTAACAAGAGGGGTCCAAATTTTTTCCCCCCTCCCCCTGTCAAGGGGTCCAAATTTTTTTGCGCCACCCCCCCATTAGTAATAAACAAGAAACAATTGTGACATAAAGCTGAATGCTTCCTAACGTGTTCATTTCGTGAAATGAATGAGGCTCGGGGAATCGGCTTAGAACAACCAGCTAGGACCACTGGTATGTAGGTCGTCTATGAGACTATTCCCAATTCAGGGGGGGGGGGGGGGGGGCGGACCCGGCGTGTGGCCCCCCCTATTTTTCTGTACATTTTAAGGTAAAAATGTCCAATACCCCCAGTAGGGGCTACATTGCCTATTTCACGCCCCCCCTCCCCTTTTCCAAAATGCTGTATCCGCCCCTGCCTAGGGCCTAAAAATAATAATTTGTGGTCTGGTAACGTGCATGGCCAAAAATAGGCCTAAACATGGTCGGTAGACTAGGTCAGGGATTTTTTTTTACTATTCTTTTTTTGTTGGTAATTTTAGTAATAAATACGCCAAAAAATACAGATTTTGGATTCCTAGTGGGCGATAATAGAAATTTTTATCGGATATCGGAACTTGTTTTCGTAATTATCGATAGAAATAATCAGAATTCACCAAAACCGATGCCAGATTCGGAATCGGCAGACGATTCTGCATAAGAATCGTTACCTAAGTCTACTTCTGTGAAAGCTTGAATTTTTTGACATCCCAGTTGTTTTTTTCCGGCAGATCTAGATCTAGGCTATAATCATGCACCCCTGTGCCTGTTTATTGACCCCCCCCCCCCCGCCCCCCCAAAAAAGGTGATACTTAATCTAACCCCCCCCCCCCTTCCTTGAAAGTGTTATAATAGTCCGATTTGAATTTCGTAAAAAATGACAGGTAGCCAGAGAGCTCACGATCAAGGAAAACAAAGGTGCGTCGCACAATGGTCTATTCTCGATGGGGAAAATGAATGATCGTCATCTTTTCTAACAGTTTTCCCTTCAGTTATATTAGTGTATCGCTTAATTATTACTTCCTATCCATGCTCCATCCATTTTATGCCCTTGTCTTACGTATATTCATTAATATTTACTGAAAACAACCCTGTAAAGCAGAAACCACACAAAACCGGAAGTCCGCCATTTTGAATTCAGATCGAGGCTGTTGTCATGGTGATGTTGATAGCAACCACCGAAGCAACCTCCGGTTTCATTGAAGGCCTCAAAAGCATGTAGGCTAAATATCTATTTTAGCCCAAACCATCGGACAATAATGAGTATGTTTCGTAATGAATAAAAAGGTTATGATATATATGTGAGGCATTTGAAAGCTATTTGATGAGTAGTTAATTGTTAAACAGGCTAAAACAAACTAAAGATTAACGTGTACACGCAGTTGTTGACAATATTACGCATTTTTGCGAAAATCCAATATGGCGATTTTGTCTCGATGCACAAATATGCGTGCTTCACATGGGCTGCAGCTTAAACTGATGACTATTTCTTTCTCTCTTTTGTACTAAAAGATGGCACCGACCATTGTGAACAGGAAAATAACAATTACTTGACATTCTAATTGAGGGAATTATACAAAATTGACGATATATCATTATCTCCTCTGTACCAAAACAGTGCCTAAAACCGCCAAATGGAAAATCCACACATTTCTTTAAATAATTCCTTTATTAATTCGCATCCGGATTCAAAATTGCTCTCACAGATGCACACTAATGCACTTTACAATATTCCATTGAGAAAAAATTAGGACTACCTATTTATACATCATTCACAGACATTTTCCCACCCAGCCAACTCCATATCCCAAAGCTCTGGGAATCGGTCGTCACAATGGCCAGCGCTGAAACGGTGAAACTTGTTTTTCTGACCCCGATCCCCCGAGCAATGATCACTCCCTAAGGGCCACACAGTGCTTTGATGCACCATGCCCTTTGTCGTTACGATACATGATTACAGCCCTAACGAGTAAGTCGCCAGAGCTGCATCCATGCACCATAACGAGCCTGCAGTAGTGTATCAACTATAAACATAGTCAACTAGATCACTATGTGTCCCTTAAAGGGTTAGGGTTGAAAGGATCAAGTCACATGGCCCATAATAATAACAATAAGCCCAAACGAAACCCCAATGACATATTTTGGGCGTGGTGTCATTGTGTACTCGATGCATATCATTTACGACAAAAATATTCAGTGTTGTGAATCAATGTTTGTCTATATTTAATTGGTGGGGTAATTTAAAAAAAAGAAAAATACCCTGAACCTGAAGGAATGCGCGCATTACAACCAATGTAATACAATTAATACATTGGTGAAATCTATATAATTTTGACCCTCAATAGAGGAGAGGGGTGGAAATGATTTCAGGCATTGATCTAAGGTTGCACGGACGCCCCCCCCCCCCCACTACCCAGTGTTATACAATCAGGGTTAGCCGGCACTCTGCTGTCCTTAGGGAGTGCTCATTTTTAACAAAAGTGGGGGGAAGTGAGACTTAACGTGGGCGCAAAAATTCTTTTTCACCTTTCAAATTTTGCCCACCACCTCAACACCCTCGAGAACCGGGGTACATATGCACCCTTTGAAGCATAGTATCGCGCCACGTCTTTTGCCTAAAGGTGAGGTTTCCTCCCCCCCACCGCCAGTCAAGGGGTCGAAATTCCCGCCCCCCCCCCCCCCACTCCATCAACCACCCTCTCCCCCTGCTGTTAACAAATTAGCACTCCCCTCAGGGTTAGGTGAGCACATCGCACCCTGCTCTATGTTCCCGTGTTACTCAGACTTACTTAGGTTCGTGGCCGGCGATGATCATCTGGAAGACGCCCACACAGGCGCCCCGCTTCCCCTCCCAGTACTCAGGGTTGGGATCCAGCCGCTCCAGGACGTCAAACGCCTTAGCAGCGTAGTAGAACTGTCCCATCTGTGCAACAACATAGAGCAAAAGGTCAAATCTCTGTATAAACCTATTTTTCAATGAATAATTATGATGAATATTGATCAATTTTCTGTATTAACACACTTCTTAATATCTTAAAACAGTGATCAATATTCATCATGTTTTTACTTTTTTTTGAATATAATAATATTCCCTGACGGAGGTCTGCAAACACCGAAACTAGTAGGAATTTCATACTCAAGAACTGTGGTTCAGTTATATCTTAACCTAATTCTGCAAATCAGTGACTCTGGAAATTAGAGAATATATTCTTTTTCATTGATCTAATAATGCATAACCAGTATGTCGGCGCATTGCCTTCCCTCCCCTGTCACCCAAAGTTAAGGAAAATATATAGGGTGAAAATTCTTCAAGGTCACCAGAAAACCAGGGATGTAAGTCAGGAGAAGTAAAAAACAAGGAAGTCAGATCAGGTCCTTATTGCGGTGCTCCCGGCCAACAGAAGGCCCTAGGAAGGCTACCCCAGTGTCTCTGAGGCCTCCCCGGCCTTCCCTGCAGTGGTCCCGGCCAGCAGAGCACCCCTGGGCGGCCTCTTTGACCCTCCTGGGAAGATTCCAGGAAGGTCAAAGAGACTGCCCTGAGGCCTTCTGCTGGCCGGGACCACTGCAGGGAAGGCCGGGAGGGCCTCAGGAGCACTGGGGAGGTCGGTTTTGGAGTGTTCTGCTGGTGGGGAGTAATGCATGGAGAGCTGATTGTGAAAATAGGGGATTTTAACATTGGTGGAATAATGGACTGTACAGGAATATAGAAAAGTTCCTTAAAGTGAATTTCCAGGAATTCCTGGAATTCCAGGAAGACTTACATCTCATCTCATATTTAGAACTAGATTTGCAGGTGCAGTTTTCCCGTGCATATTGAGTCTATAAATTCAACTAAACATTTTCCATCATAGAAAAAGTTTGGACTAAAGCCCCGGCCACACTAGGCCGTTTTGAGCAGATCCGACCCAACCAGACCCAACAATCGGATCTAATTTCCCTGGCCGGCCTGATAGAGTTGCGCATGCCAAACTCTTTCGACTGTCGGATCACATTACATCGGGTGAAGTTATAAAGGTGTTGCCGGGGCTTAGATCTACTCCATCAGCTAAGCCGGCTATGCGACTCTGTCTTACCTTGTAACAGTCGTTAGCTATCAGCTGCAGCAGACTGAAGGACTCGCCTGACGTCTCCATCTTCAGGTACAACTCCCACGCCAGGCGCGCCTTGCGGTTCATGATGTCTGCAAGGTCAAGGTGAGGTCAAGGTCAAGCTCATGTGAGACCAAGGTCATGTGTGATTTAGGTCAAGGAGATAGATTTATTTAAATAACATATGACGATATGGTCAATGTCATGTCAGAAATAAGGTCAAGGTCATGCCTGGAATTTTTCAATTTAGTAAATGTACATATGAAGCACTGGCGAATGACTCACCAGGACGGCCAAGGGCATGATACATTAAGGCATTATGCCGTCCTTATAGGGTTAAAGTGGGTATATCTGATTTTTCTCCAAATTTTAAATCCTCCTTAAATGTATTCCAAACACTGTAAAGGTATGATAATTAGAGAATAGAGGTCAATTAAATGTCACCAATGGGTGTTAATGGGTCACAAAGGGATCCCATGTCCCCAAACCATGGGCTTTTCTTGTGTATTTTCAATGGGGGGAATAAAAGAGTGCACGCTTTTATTCCAAAAGGACCATATTTTGGGCAATAAAATCTAATTAGAGCAAAATCAGATGGAATTAGGGGGAATGGAACAGATAGTAAGTGAAATGTATTATTTGTGAACATTCTGACTCATTTTTGGGGAAATCAATTTTTTGTTCCACACATCGGATGTACCCGGTACTAACTTTAAAAGATTTATTGTGTGATATACATCACATGTGACCCAGGGCTATAGTCATTAAGAAACAGGCCCCAATACCCAATACCAAAAACCCAAGTCCCTCCATCACGGACCTCCATCATGCACCCCCCACCACACTTTAGTTCAATGTACAGGTGATTTGGCCTATACAGATCACCTGGTCCCCACTGACCTTTCTTTAGAGTGGAAATTGCACCAAAAGCGTCTCACAAAACCGTCTCACCCTCCCTTCAACACTTAGCTCTAAGGGTGAACGTGACTCTTTTAAAGGGTGGATTCAAGGTCACTGGCCTCTTCTTCAGCATTAGTTCACGCAGACTCCGTTTTCGGGTTGTTTTTGACATTTTTTGAGTTGTTTTTTTTTATGAGGAAATTCTTTTTTTTTGGACATTTTGAAAAAAAGAGGGGGACACAGATTGTTCCACAGTAGAACTTTAGCTTTATCTTGAACAGAAAACCCCAAAAACAAAGGCAGGGCGGTACTTCAAAGTCAGCCGACCAATCTACAATAATTTGCAGGAGACCAAGGGTACCCTGGGTCAATAAAAAGATTGACAGAATCTATAAGTGTTACTTACAGCAGCGTGCGAGCCAGCTGAGGTAGATGTAGTCGTTCTTCATCCGCTCACTCTGTATCAGCATGAACACCTGCACAACACAACACCAGTTTGAAAATGGTACTCCATATACTGTAAACGTATTAATTTTCGCTCAGTACATATTTTCGCGCATTTTGCGCACATAGATGTGTGCGCGAAAATATGATGTGCGCGAAAATTTTGCACAAAAAAATAGCTTTCCAATGATGTCTGGCACTCAAAGGTAGATTCACCCAAAGACAGATACACACCTTATATCTGCCACTTTTAGCATAACGTTTTTTTTTGTAAAGAAGAGTTTATTGAAAGTTCCACTGCAGAAGCTGTGATAGTAATTACAATCAATTAAGGTGGTATCAGTTTACGTTGGCACTATTTATGAAATCCATAATTGGCGTATAAAGATGATATTTACAATGAATGAGAAAGTTTTGTTGATGACAATTAATGCCTCCTGTACACCATGGTAGCATCAAGTTCAAGTTCAAGTTCAAATTTCTTTATTTTGATTGCAACCAGGGGACACAGTATGGTCCGAGTTATCCGATTACAAAAAGCATATATACTCCTTTCTCGTCATAATACAGTTGTCTTTTGGTTTGTGTATGATTGATCAACAAATATGACATATTGACAACTTTAGACATATAGCGTTAGTGTGTGTACGACATGACTTATCTAGTTAATTAATGTTAGTAGTCAGATATCTTTTAATGGGTATAGTGTGCGCGCATGGTGGAGGGCGGGGGGGACGCAAAAATGTACTCCAAACAAAGTACAGTATGTAGAATACACATGGTGAGAGCTAGGCAAGAGTCAACGAGAGACTATATGTTGTATGTTTATGCAATTAGATACGATTTTTGAACACATCAAGGGAGTCTAACAATCTAAGACCCACTGGGAGGGCATTCCATGTATGTGATATTTTGTAGGTGACACTTTGCCTGGCTTTGGTAGTCTTGTACCATTTGACCTTTACTAGATTGGCATCATGACTTCTGGTATATATATCACGAGTATCCAGGTTTTCCTTTATCTGAGCATATTTAAAGGCTTCCACCTTCTCTGCCTTGATTCGGCGCTTTTCGAGAGAGTCAAAACCATATTTATCTCTCACAAATTCAATACTTCTATATTTATCTTGGTAGTAACAGATCCTTAACAACCTATTCAAGGTACTATCCAGTCTATCTAATTTAGTTTTATTGCCCGAACCGTAGATGAGCTGGCCATAATCAGCCACAGGCAATACCATAGTAGTAATTATATCATGTGTAGCTTCAGTGGTCAGGTCACCTCTTAGTCTTGAAATAAGGAGAGACTTATATGAAAGACTTTTGTATAGGACACCAATGTGGCCCTTAAAATTAAGGTCAACATCCAGTTCCATGCCAAGGTACCTATATTGGTGGGTCTGTAATATATCCTGGTTGTCTATTTTAAGATCAAGGCGAGGGTGGCTCTTACGTCTTTGTCTGGTGCCATAAATGGCATACTTGGTTTTTTTAATGTTTAAAGACAGCTTGTTCTTTTTACACCAGTTTGCCACATTTGCCAGGTCAGTGTTAATACAATGCATTAGGTAGGGGGTTAGTTGCTTATAAGTACAATAGAGTGCAGTGTCATCTGCATAGAGTTGTGCCTTCATGTATGAAAGTGAGGTCTCAAGGTCATTTATATAGACAAGAAAGAGGAGTGGCCCCAAAATGGATCCCTGTGGGACGCCACAGAGTACCTTTTCCGGTTGTGAGACAATACCATTAGCCTTACATTTTTGCATACGGTTATGAAGATAAGATTCAAACCAGCGAACAGAGGCTTCATCAAGTCCAATTTTCTGCAATTTTTGGCATAGCAAGTAATGGTTTATTGTATCAAAAGCTTTGGCGAAATCCAGGTAGGTGATTAGGGTTGTTGACTTATCTTCCACCCCATTGTATATGTTATCAGTTAATTCATAGAGGCTAGTCATAGTTGAGTGCTTGGGTCTGAAGCCATGTTGATTAGAGTTCAAAATCTTGTTTGTAGTTAGGTAAGCAAGTAGTTGGGCATGTACTATTTTTTCACATAGTTTAGAAATCAAGGGCAGAATAGAAATAGGCCTATAGTTAGCGACTCCTGCACGGTTTCCCCCTTTATGTAACGGAGTGACAGTTGCCACTCTCCATGTATCAGGAAAACAGCTGGAGGAAATAGAAAGGTTTATGACATGCTGTAGGTGTGAGGGTAAGGCTTCTAGGGCATCTTTTAGGACTGCTGTGGATATATTTCTTAAGCCTGCCGTTTTTTTTGTCTTAATATTTTTAATAACAACCTTGATCTCATTTAATGTAGCAGGTCTGAGGTTAAACACAGGGTCTGAATAAAAGCCAGAATAATCCCATGGGGTAGTCATGTTTTTTGCTAAGTTTGGTCCTATGTTTACAAAAAATTTGTTTACGTAATCTGCTGAGTTTTCAGGCGGGATGGGTTCATTTGTTTGTGTGTCTATTAGATTAATACTACTATGGGTTTGTCTGGGATTTACAATGCTAGAAATTTCCTTCCAATATGCCTTGGGGTTATTTTTATATTCGTCCAAGTTTCCCTTCCTATAATTACTCTTAGCTTCCCTGGAAATATATTTTGCCCTATTACCTAGGAAATTTGCAATATTAATATCGTCTTGGTTTTTAGTTCTCTTGGCTTTTTTAAGAGCAGCATTTTTATCATTTAACATATCTAGGATATTATTAGTGATCCAGGGTTTTTTCATTTTAGCAAAAGAAAAATCTTTAACAGGACAGGTAATTGACAATACATTATCAATAATATCTAGCAGCCGTCCCCAAGCTAATTCAGCATTTTCTTCTTCCCAGAAACCATCCCAATCTGAATTCAGTAGGCCCAGAACAAAGTTTTCCTTGATATAATTTCTATAGGATCGGCCCGTGAAAGCAGCAGGCATTTTATCATCAATCCTAGCAGCCCTTACAAGATACACACACAGGTGATCAGCAATTTTAACATTTAGTGTACCACTAGCGATAATGTTAAGTGAGTCTGTACAAGCTAGGTCTAAAAGTGATGTTTTACCATTTGGTGCAAAATGTGTAATTTCATTTATATATTGTTTACAGCCCAGTTGCATCACCGTGTTCTTAATCATTCTAGCCTCGTTTCTTTTGGTATTAGTTCTATATGGTCCCAACAGATCCACATTGAAATCACCCATAACAAAACGCTCTGTATCCATATAATCACCTAGAAGGTTCGCCATCGCCAATAATGCATCGCAGAATTTAGTGACATTTCCGCTAGGAGGTCTATATACATTTATAAGTATACACTTCTTGAAGAACTGTTTGCTGAAAGTTATACACTGTAACTCAATGTCAGCATTGCTAATATTTAAATTCCCAAGTTCTTCAGTAGAGAAAGTATATTCCTGTCTAATATATACACCCAGCCCGCCACCAGTTTGTACTTCTCCATCTTCTGTGAGTGTTTCTCTATCATGGCGTAGTAGATTATATCCCTCAAGGAATACCTGACTTTCCGGGGTAGTGTCATTTAACCACGTCTCAGATATGGATAGGCAATCTATGTCACATCCCTCAAATTCCTGCCTGATAGTAATAATATTACTGGGGATACTCCTTACATTCATGTGGGCAACAACAACTCCTCTGGTGTTCCTAAAGTACTGCTTAGTCAGCTGAGTCATATGTCATGTGAGAAACGATGCCCCACTCTCTCATTATATAGCAGTCCCCCCAGTCCCTCCCCACGCGCACACCCCCATCATTAACACCGTTTGTGTCAATTGTACCATGGTTCTCGCATCTAGTGCATTCCATGGTAAGAGCTAGAATGGTCAGAAAAAATCAGAGCCTGCAGCCGGTTCATGTAATGGAAAAGTTTTAATTTCCGGGAATTCATAGCCATATAACATGAACAGATAGAAATATAGAAATATACACGCTTGAGATGCAGTTTAAGATACTGCACAGACCGGTGTCCTTTGGCTCAAATGCCATTGTGTCGAGTGATTATGAAATAAAGCATAGCTGAAACAGCCATAATGTCAGTAGCAGTCCTAATATAGTTGTATATTATTATAATATATTCATATAATGTCTATGTATATTCTCTGTAAGAGTTCAAAATGCACTCATTCAGTATGATATACTTATCCAGCGAAGGCACAGGCTAGGCTAAGCTAAGTGCAGTTGGTAGTCTACACAACCTCATAATAGTATATGGAGTCATAATTGCAAACTGAGGTCATGTAGCCGGCCCGGATAGAACTAAATTTAGATGATTTTAAATCACATGGTTTCATATTTTTGGCCTAAATAGGGCTATGTAAGGTGTTGTATCATAAGTCTCATGTATGTGCCTCATGCTCACAGCTATGGGCATACGCATGTTTTAAGTAATCAATAATAGTATTGTCTAAAGTAGACTGACCGGGAGGGGTAATAACCAGCATTTAAATATGACTTAATTGCATAACATCAGTGTGTCAACACATCACCGTGACATACAAAGGAGGCGTCATTTATGATGTATGGGGAGCAAGTACACAGCGACAACTCGTCTGCAATTGGGAATACACCTTACGTATAGAGCAAAAGTTAATTTGAATAATTTAAGTTTTAATATTCCAAAAATCGAAAAATAAGAAAAAATATATATAATAGTGCACTTCCCTGTCTAATTGAAGGCCCCATCTCGCTGGAGTGCTTTGATGTTCTTCATGATGGCCTGGGTGAGGTAGTACGCCCAGTATCCAGCAGTCAGTGGTAGGGGGTGTATCCCGTCCCTGAGTCTATTGTACTTGGGTATTCTCCGACCTTGACCTTTAGGGACGTGAATCGATTTCTGTACCCAGGGAGTCACATGGCAGTTATCCTCGTTCATGTGCACAATAACCGTGTTAATTATAGGCACTGCCTCGTCAATCACCTGCTGTTGTTGGGTGTAGCAGCCCTGAGTGCCATTATAAGCATTATAATCCAGGCCAACTACTTCACTGAATACCAATCTAATTCCCAGCGCTAGGACTTGAATTTTTAGGTACTCCAGGTTGTTTGTGAATTGGTCAACTAACTGACCCACTTCAGTATACAGGGGTGTGATTTTTCCATTCAAATGCTTATTAGAGAAATAGTTAACTCCAGCCATAATCACCACTAGGCAGACGTCGTTGTGTGTTGCTAGTTGAGTGAGTAATTCCCTGTATAGGTCCTCGAATCTTGCTCCACCAACAGGTGACACTGTTACTTTTATACATCCCCAACCTTCATGTTGCAGTAGGTGGTTCATAAAGAGCTCCATATTGTAGCCGCGGCTATCACTCAATAGTAGCACGTGGTATTTACCCATGATGTGTCGGTTATGTTCAGGCGTGCGTTGCTTTATGACTGTGGGGTGTCAGGTTGGACCCTTTGAGCAGCGGCTGGGGGCGTTTGGGGAGTCTTTGAAATGTCTCTCCTGACCTTCATGAGGGCGAGGCCACATTCATTGTTTCCGGGGGCATTGGGGTTTATCTTGTCGAGGTCTTTCAAGGTGTAGGAACATCCGTAGGTCTTTGAGGTAGTGGCTTCATACAGTGTTTTATCCAGAGTTGCTTTCAGCTTGTTTCCCAGATCCTTGCACTGAGTGAACTTACAGAGTTGCATTTGGTAAAGATCTGTATACTGGTCTCTCTCCCACTCAGCAGAAGGCACTACCTTTTTTACAAGGTTTTTCTGGTCATATGGACAGGTTGATGCCATGACTCTAGCAGCAGTCTGTTTAGCATCAGCGGAAATAGCCTTGTGGTAGCTATAGCACTGCTCCACGCTGTTAAACTTTTTGGCCTTGTAAGCAAAGGAGCACGGGAACATATTAGAGAGGTAGGAGTGCTTGGATTGAAAAGCAATGCCAGATCCGTTATCACAATCCCTGGTTTTAGCAGCTCCCAGTGAGAGGTGTGGTGGGAGCAATTCCAAGTTTTCAGGTACATATGTTGTGCCGTCTATGGTAACCTTTCTCCGTCCAAATTCAACGTTCACATTTTGTGACTTTGCGAATGTGCCCGCCGTTCTTAGGTCCCGCAGCTTGTTGGACTCCTCCATCGTTACATCATCCGATATAAACACTTTGGACCAGGGGAGGTTTTTCTGGTGGAGCCCTTTGAGGGCCGAGTAAATAGGCCCTTTACTAATCCCCTCCTTGAGTTTCACCATGATAGGCCGTGGGTACCTGTTGTTCGGCTTGTACACACCTAGCCTATAAATGACGAGGCAATCATTGGCGGTATAATTTATCCCCATTTCGGCAAATAAACTGTTGATAGTAGTTTTTAGCTCAACCTGGGGGGGTTTCTTTCAAACCTTTGATGATGAGGTTGTTCTTCCTCTTCTCCCTCTCCTTCCGTTCTTCCCTTTCACTAAACTGTTCCTGAATAATCTTGTTGCTGGCATCAGCCAATTCCAACTCAGAGATTCGTCTTTTAAGATTCTTGATCTCGGCCCCTTGCTCTTTAATCTTATTTTCAGCTTTGACCATACGACTTTCCAAACTCACCCCTTTGTCGTCCGCAGATTTGGCCAGAAGAGCAGTGGTTCCTAGGATGTCATTTATGGCTCCAATCTTTGACCAAAAAGTATCCTCGAGTTCCTCAATTGAACGTGCCGGCGCAGTGTTTATCGTCTGTCCGCCATCTTCCCCCATGCCGGCCGCTACCAGGGACTGTTGCAGCTTCTCCTCCTTTTCACGTCTTTTCTTCTCATGTCTGGTAGGCATCTTGCTAATATCCGTCCTCCAGGTACATTCATGTACAAAATATGTTCACTTTTAAAGTTCCCACTTGACGTAATCCAACAATATTTTACATAAACCGGCAGCGCTTACTCCGACACGTCTAACCTGCCATGACGTCACACACACCCTGGTTGATTGTTATATGATAGGTTGTTACATACATGGAAGATAAAGAAAATGTAATAAAATCTATGTTATCAAAAGACATAGATATACAAAAAGGGTACAAAAAACAGATAATCCATACATATATACACTACACACATTGACTTTGATTTGGGTAGATAGAAAGTGGAAGGGGGGAGAGAGGGAAAGGGAAATGGCACATTTAAGAAACATAATATAATGAGAATTTTATGCCCTACATGTGAGTATCGCAATTTATAAACATAAGGGCTATTTATTTCTGCGATAGAAGAATTTTAGACCCCCCAAAAAGATATTTGAACAATCATTTTGGGCTGTAAAATCCTTAATAATTGTCCGATTGAAAAACCGTAAAAACTGACATGTAGCTGAAGATCACCTGATTGCGCGAAAATGCCTTCATGTGCTAGGTGCCCGAAAATTTAGCTGCGCGAAAATATATACGTTTACAGTACTGACTATTTTTTCAAAATCTTGAAAATAACGGACTAAATATGGCATTTAACAGACTTTCAAAGCAAATGAAACATAAGACCACACCAAAAAAAAAGTTGGTCGATGGATTTTATTTTCACAAAAAGGTGCGAGCGTTCAAAATCTTTTCCCTTTTTGTTCATAAATTTTGTTCATTTTTTTACTCAGTTGCTAACAACAATTCTTGAGTGAGCGAACCCTTAACAAAAAAATTAATGATTTCATCTGAAGGACTCAGTAGAAGAAAGAAGTAAAAAGAAAAAGAAAGGGAAAAAATCTCAAGTTTTCAAATAATGAGGCGACTGAAATCCATTGACCCTTTTTCAGGTGGGTTTTACTGACTTTTAAGTGGGGGATGGTAACTGTAGGTGCCTCACCTCCTCTGCCTCCTTGTAGTTACCCACTGAGGCCTTGGCCTGCGCGTAGTTAAAGTTGAAGTTATCATCGTTGTAGAAGTAGCTCTAAAAGAGAAACATGACATTTATTTAATTATCTAATTTTGACAGAATCAGAATAATTCCAACTTTAGCCATTATCAAAGATTTACTAACTTTTTAATATATTTATGACATTTTATTCACAAGCTGTCCAAGTACAGATTGTTTAACTATAGGCTTGCTGAGGCACAGACTGTTTAAGTTCAGATTGTTTAAATACAGACTGTTTAATGACAAGACTGTTTAGGGAGTATTCCACTGACGTTGGTCGGGCTTTATTTCATAGTTAGACTGTTTCGGCACAGACTGTTTTGGCACAGACTGTTTTGGTACAGACTGTTTTGGCACAGACTGTTTTGGTACAGACTGTTTAGGCACAGACTGTTTCAGCACAGACTGTTTCAGCACAGACTGTTTCAGCACGGACTGTTTTGACACAGACTGTTTAGGCACAGACTGTTTCAGCACAGACTGTTTTTCAGTACAGACCGTTTTGGCACAGACTGTTTTTCAGTACAGACCGTTTTGGTTCAGACTGTTTCAGCACAGACTGTTTAGGCACAGACTGTTTCAGCACAGACTGTTTCAGCACAGACTGTTTCAGCACAGATTGTTTAGGCACAGACTGTTTCAGCACAGACTGTTTTTCAGTACATAGGCACAGACAGTTTCAGCACAGACTGTTTAGGCACAGACTGTTTCAGCACAGACTGTTTAGGCACAGACTGTTTTGGCACAGACTGTTTTGGCACAGACTGTTTAATTCGAGGTTGTTTAATTCGAGGCTTACCTTGACAGAGTTGAGATAGATGAGTACATCCTCAAACTGCTTGAGGAGGAAGAAACAAGACGCCATACACTGCCGGCCGGGAATCGTGTCTGTCAACGAAGGAAAGGAGAGTTTTATCAAAGTTCCAAACGAGTAATCAGTCTTATTTTCACTATATTTTGCTTATCCATGGGAGTAGTAACTGCTTCACAAGGGTGCTAGTTGGAAAGGGTCCTTAAACATATTCTGTGTTTTAAACCCAGGATTTCCCAAGAAATTCCATACCGTTGGATTACAACCTTGATCATTTCCCATATTAAACAGCCTACTCACCGCATTCACTGGCTGATCCGCCGACCAGTTGGAAGTACTGCTGAGCTATCTTCAGGTGTTCTCTCTGTGTGAGAAAACAAACAGGAAATTAAACAAACGGTACGCTGTAATGATGTTCGCTGAAAATTATAGTGATACATTAAAATTCAGAGGATATTGGCAGAAATAAAGGTAAGAAGGTGTAAAAGGGAAACTGTGTGTTCATGCTGTGGTAAACCAAGTAAAAGCAGCAGCGTGAGATCGGTGAGTATTGGTGAGTATTGGTGAAACATCCACCAGAGAATGCTAACTTGGTGTTTGAAGGTTTTGTTTAGCATCAGTACTTTCTTCTTCATTGAAGGACAGAATGCAGAACTTAGGGTGCATTTATACTGAATCTGGCATCTGCTGGCGAGGCCGACAAAGGGCTTCCCTAATGAGCTCACAGCTGGACAAGATAGCCAATGTCTTTGGAAAATTAGCAGGGCAATAAAATGTGGGGTGGGGCTGGTGTTATCTTCAAGAGTTTCCACTGTGAGCTATAAAACTGGTGGTAAATGTGGTAACCAGGAGGATGCAAAGTTTATTGATGGTGCCTGTTAATGACACTTTGGGTAGGTGTTGTCTATGTTTTAATTGATATTATCAATGTGGACCATAATGACCTCACAGTAAGGGGCCTCGCCAGGAGATGCCAGATTCAGTATACACTATATTTTGTAAATATTGTAACTATGAGGCTCAAAATATAAACTACTTTGATTGCTAAATAGGACCAAGGATTGTCCTGATATTATCTGTTTGTCATCAATCAGAATAGTTGATGTAGTTTGTCACGGGCGACAGTTTAATATGGGATCTGTAATTTATGTACCATAAAACACTTACATCCACATTTGAATAAAGTGTCTACCATTCTATGATTTAATATGTGTCTGTGTGCATATTTTTAGGTAGATAAAGATAGAGAAGATACCTAAAGCACAACTGCTAGGAGAAAATCCATTTATACAGTCTTTTTTTTAACAACATCGAAAATATAGAATCAGGACAGAACTTCAGAGTTAAGACAAGATCGATGACAAGGTCACCTGGGTGACATTGACATTACCCGAGTCACACCTACATCACCTGAGCATTGTCAAGTCACCTGGGTCACACCAAGGTCACCTGAGTCACAGCAAGGTCACCTGGGTCACACCAGTCACCTGGTCCTACCAAGGTCACCTGAGTCACACCAAGGTCACCTGAGTCACACCAAGGTCACCTGGGTCACACCAAGGTCACCTGAGTCAAACCGGGGTCACATGGGTCACACCAAGGTCACCTGGGTCACACCAAGGTCACCTGGGTCACACTAAGGTCACACCAAGGTCACTTGAGTCACAGCAAGGTCACCTGGGTCACACCAAGGTCACCTCGGTCACACCAAGGTCACTTGGGTCACACTAAGGTCACCTGGGTCACACTATTAAAGGTCACCTGGGTCACACCAAAGTCAACTGAGTCACAGTAAGGTCACCTGGGTCACAGCTAGGTCACCTAAGTAACACCAAGGTCACCTAAGTCAGACTAAGGTCACCTGAGTCACAACAAGATCACATAAGGTTCACCTGAGTATTACCACGACCAAGATCATCATGGTAACTTGAGTATCACCAATGTGACCTCAGAAACACCAAGGTCAACTGAGTAACATCAAGGTCAACTGAGTCATACGAAGGTCACCCAAGTAGCACCAGATGAATCAAAAAGGAAAAGTAGAGTGGCAAACATGACAAAAACATGTTCATCATCTCAGTAGACAATAGCAAAAGAGAACTGGTAATACGAAATGTAAAACATAGAAATACACATGAGGATGTGAGCAGGGGATGTTCACTGTGTTTCAAAGTGTCTAAACTAAATAACTTAGATGGGCCCAAATAAATAATCACTCTTAGCTATTTAACTTTAAGTCCTGATATCAAAGCCATGAGTGGCTGACAGGCACATCCTTTTGTGTAAAAGGAGTGGGCCAGCTATGTAAAGCTCTGACACTTCATTCTGAAGCTTCTAGGTTGCCCCTTTTGTTACACTGGCTACAGGGATCTCATGATGTATTTGTAACGGTACTGTGATATAAGGAAGGCAGAGCTGCGAGTAGCGGGGGGCGATGAGCAGAAGGAGACAGACCGAGGTACTCACGCCCTTAGCGTCCTTCTCCTATGGGGAACAAGGGAAGGTTAGCAAATCACACGGTAACCGGTTAACATGCTGACCCTTTAAGGGCCGCATTGAAGTGGCTATGCCCTTTGTCATTGTGATGTATTAATGCAGCCCAGGTGAGTATTTACCAGGGCTGAATTCATGTCCACCCTTCAGGTGTCACAGTACAAATTCGCCCCCAGAATGTTGTACTCGTAAATAGTGCCAATGAAAAACGGTACTACTGTGCATATAATCAGTGGTAGGAGGCCTTAAATTTGTCACAGAAACATAATCTGCGGCCCAAATTGCTCCCAAAGGCCTTGGCAAAATAAATATAAAAAGTTGGTTGTTGCCATGGTAACCCTGGGTGATGATTGGAGGGGTCAAAGGTCAAGGTCAAAGGCCGCTGGGCACCTGTAAAATTTCTCCAGTTTGGGTAAGTCAGTTTCCATGGCAACTAGCGCAAAATCGGAACACACTTTTTTATGCGGGATGCAAATAAAAAAATCAGATATGTGTTAAGCTTTAATTTAAGGGGTCATTCTTTACTGCACACTCAAAAGAACCTAACCTTTTGCCCGTCTGAAGGAGAAAAATAGGGTCAGAACCAGAAATTTTGTTGGCTATTTGTACCGTGACACCTTCAGGGAAGTATGGAAGTATATCAATCCTATAGGGTCGACATCATGCTTTAATGCAGTGCTGATGAGTTAGTCACCAGGGCTGCATTCATGTATTTTCCCTAAATTTCCCCTATTTGATAATCAAAAAAAAATACAAGAATAATCGGTGAGCAAGAAAATAGCAGCGGGTTAAAAAATATTTGACGTAAATTTTGCATCAAAATTTACCAATGAGTTCTTTATTCTAATCTCAGAGTGTGAATAGAGTGAGACTGTACCAATAGTACGGTAAGTTTACCTACACATGTGAACAGTTTGTTTTGTGTACTTAGCGCTATGCGTCTAAATGAGCGGGTAGATTATTGTGTATGTGTACTAACAAGTAGAGCTGCTTTGACACATTAACTTACAAACCTCACACTATAAATAGGCCCTGTACATGTGTGTCATGTGGACCTGTGTCTGCTTGTTTTAGTAACCATGTGCTCATCAACATTACAATTGTGTTGTAAATTAATTCATGTTTCAGCCTTTTTTCTATTTCATTTTAGCCATGTGAGTAGTGCCTAAATATATTATGCATTGTCTTTGTTTCAATCTCAATTTATTTATGTCATTATTATGTGTACAAGAACAGTTGATTAAGCTTATCACCAGAGAGTATTCATATTAAAGTCAAAATCCTCATTTACTTTGCTATAGCAACAAGTTACAACTGAATCAGTATGCTATACTAAATTTATGGGGGTCAGGCCCTCAATTATATTTATTTTTGTCTGTAATTAATTGAGTATTAAATTGATGACTCTGGCCAAGTGTAATTTTACATCCTTAAATTCTATTTTGATCTTTTTTTTTTCTGCGGAAGGAAAAGTATAAAATCACCGACCCTCACCCAAAATGATGAACCAATGGCTCCTTGGACAATCTTAGTTACTCCCCCTAGGAGTCTCACTGTCCCTCAACAGAATAAACTTAACGCCTTGACTATGTAAAACAGAATCCATGTTTAACTTACGGATCCCTGCTCCTGTCCGAGTGCGGAGTTGACGACCCCTTTAAGGATGTACTCCTGTGGTGTGGTGGGCTCCAGGTCCTTGATCAAGTTGTACGCCTCGTTCATGTCCTCTGTAATACAAGGGTATAGGACATTAGACATAGGGCCACACCCCCCAAAAAAAAGTCAATGGATTTAATTTTTCAAAAAATGGTGCGAGCAAGCACATTTTGTTTGTCAGTGGATTTTGTGGGTGGAACAGTGGAGTGAGCGACAATATTTTATGTTTTTTTACCCAACCTGCGACAAAAGGGACATTAGACATGGACTCCTGTGGTATATATAGGGACATCAGCAGATTGTTTAGACATACGAGACTACCGTAAAACCTCGCGTAGAAGCCGCGGCTTGTACGCGAATCAGACTTAGCTTTCTTTTGATACCAAACATGCCTATATAGGGTGCGGCTTATACGAGAGTTTTTATAAGTATACTACAGTACCAAATTAACGATTTTCAGATCCTCTCTGAGGCTTATATAATTTGTCAAAGTTAGGGGTGCCGCTTATACGCGAGTTAGGCTTATACGCGAGGTTTTACGGTAGATCTAGTCATATTGTGGGAAAAGACAGGCTTCTTCACTGAATATAGGCTCTCCACCAATCAGGGTCAATTGCCCAAACCCCCCCCCCCCATTCTTCTTTCTACAATCATTTTCTTCTTCTTTTTTTGTTTAGAAAAGGAAATATGTAGCACACCAGCGCCCTTAAGTTAATGCATAAACTAATGTAAATAATTTGAGGAGATTTTAATCAACCTGAGATTTTCTTTTTTACTTTCCAAATATTTATCTATAGATTAAAATTTTCTAGAAAAATGTATTTGAACATTATTCCCATGAGCGTCTTACCTTGTTTGAGGTAGTAGATGACGAGGTTGAGACGGGCCTCCGGGATCACGTCTATGAGCGGGGGTAGCACCTGCAGCGCCCCCTCTCCTCCCCGAAACACAACCTGGTTGTATCAAGTAAGCAGATTATTAAATCAAGGAATCAGATTAATAAATCAAGAAATCAAATTATTAAATCAAGGAATCAGATTATCAAATCAAGAAATCAGATTATTAAATCAAGGAATCAGATTATTAACTGAACAAATACAATACCAGGAGCACAGTATAAAGAAACCTTATATGGTCACCAAAAATGACAGCTAAGCGTTAATCCAAATATTTTCCGTTAAACTGAGATCTATTCAAAATAAAATACACGTTATCACTAAGGGGTAGCACCCCTTGCTCAATAAGCACAAAACCCCCACCCTTTTACTAGAGTCTTTTTGGAAAAGGGGTAAAACAACCAATTAAGACTCGCCAGTGCTGCATTGGTGCATCATGCTGACCCTTTGGGAGTGCACTGTAAAACCCCGGCTATTGGACGACCCCACCCCTTATAAACCCCCCCCCCCCCAAACTTGAGAAAAAAAATTGACTCATGTAAAATAGGTATTAAATCCCAATCTAAAAGCCAAACCTCTAATATCAGCAGGAAAAAAAATCAGCTTATAGAAGAAATAAAACAGCAAAATAGAGTTGTGGTGTAGGCATGGTTTTCGGGTACATACCAGGTTGTGTTTGATGAGGTCCTTAGCGAACAGGAAGGAGGGGGAGGCCATGTCCTGCAGACTCTTCAGCTCCGCCTGACGGGGAAACAATGTAATAATTATGAACTCGAACATCAGCTCCTAATTGCTGAGAAAGAAAAGTTGAACGAGGGTGATCAAATCTATTCTCCAGGTCGCCTAAGGTTGTGGGGGGCGCTGTGAACAAAATCAGTGGCCATTTTATTGGGCGACAGAAAACATTGTCTTTGTATGACAGCAGCCTAGAAATTGCCCATTACAGCTTCCTGTCTATTCAATTTATCAAAATAAATCCTGATTCATTCAAAAGTATCTTTATATTTACAAGGTCATTGCAGGAGATTTCATGTCCCCCAAACACATTGGCGGATATATGACGTAAAAGTGACACGAACACATTACTCGACTAAGAGAATCAGAACATAATGTTAGTTCTCACATATAGGACTAAGGTACCGTATTTGACGCTTATAAAATTATTTTTATGGCGTTTTAAGTACATAAGAGTTTAATTGCCTCCAAAATTGGGATATTTGAGCCTTTGTTCTAGTCTAAAGATGTCCTAAAAAGGGCAGGGGCGCTTATTAGGGGGAGGGCGCTTATTACGTCGAATAAGGTACCCTTGTATAAGCCGCACCTGGGGTCTGGGAATTTACTGCTTTGCTACTGTAAAAATCCCTCCCATAAGATACACCCTATAGAGATATGTTTGTTATCAAATTGAAGCTAACTATCGTACAAGCCGCGGCTTCTATGAAAGAAGTGACACTTTTGGCATCATGATAGATGAATACAGCACCAGTGAGTTACTTGAAAGGGCTGAATTTAAGCATCATGTCAAGCCTCCGAGAGGGTATGAACCCGATGGGGCCCGCACGATGTTGGAGTCACTTTTCAGGGCTGCATTCATGCATCATAACTCCGGGGGGGGGGGGCACTTAGTATGTTTTGTATGTCCACATGTGTGTGGCTGGCAAGGGTACTTTTTCAGCAAATTCTCCCTAGCAAGGGTCCTGTTCTGAAGGATAAGTGTCCCTAGAAAGAGTCTACTTTCAACAAAATCGCCCCAGCAAGGTTCACTTTTTCGCAAAACTGACATGTTTTTCACCAATATGTACCACTTTTCCCCATTTTCCCCCAAAATTTCCCAGATATGAGTAAAATTTCTCAGTAAAAATGACCGACTAAATAAATATTACATGTTTTTTTCTCTTGTCAAAACAAGGATTTTTGGGCCAAAAATGCCCTAGCAGGGGTAGGTTCTGGACACAAAAGCTCCCTAGCAAGGGTAAGGGTTGTCATAGGTCCAGCTGCACACCCGTATCAGAAAAAAGCTCAAGTATAAGTAAGCGGTCCTTATATGGTATTGTCCAATATGTTTCAATGAATATACATGAGTAATTCCACGTACCTCGGCAGCTTTCCCATTGTAGAGCCGGAAGTGGTTGCAGGCTTTGAGGTTGATTGCGATGGCACTGTCCGGGTAAGGCTGGAGGTAGACAGCCAACACCTCCTGACTCACGTCGTAGTAGTCCAACTTGTAGTAACACAACGCTACGTACACGTTAAGGGCCAAGTAGTCTCTGTAACAGGAGGCACAGGCAGGTTAGGGCAGAGGCACATCGTGTAACAGGAGGGACATGGAGGGTAGGGCAGAGGCACATCGTGTAACAGGAGGGACAGGCAGGTTAGGGCAGAGACACAGGGAGGTACAGGCAGGTTAGGGCAGACACATGGAGGCACAGGCAGGTTAGGGCAGAAACACATGGAGGCACAGGCAGGTTAGGGCAGAGACACAGGCAGGTTAGGGCAGAGACATATGGAGGTACAGGCAGGTTAGGGCAGAAACACATGGAGGCACAGGCAGGTTAGGGCAGAGACACAGGCAGGTTAGGACAGAGACACGTGGAGGGACAGGCAGGTTAGGGCAGAGACACATGGAGGTACAGGCAGGTTAGGGCAGAGACACATGGAGGTACAGGCAGGTTAGGACAGAGACACGTGGAGGTTAGGGCAGAGACACAGGCAGGTTAGGGCAGAAACACATGGAGGTACAGGCAGGTTAGGGCAGAGAGACATGGAGGTACAGGCAGGTTAGGGCAGAGACACATGGAGGTTAGGGCAGACACATGGAGGTACAGGCAGGTTAGGGCAGAGACACATGGAGGCACAGGCAGGTTGGGGCAGAGACACATGGAGGTTAGGGCAGAGACACATGGAGGTACAGGCAGGTTAGGGCAGAGACACATGGAGGGACAGGCAGGTTAGGGCAGACACATGGAGGTACAGGCAGGGTAGGGCAGAAACACATGAAGGTTAGGGCAGGTTAGGGCAGACACATGGAGGTACAGGCAGGTTAGGGCAGAGACACATGGAGGTACAGGCAGGTTAGGGCAGAGACACATGGAGGTTAGGGAAGAGACACATGGAGGTACAGGCAGGTTAGGGCAGAGACACATGGAGGTTAGGGCAGAGACACATGGAGGTACAGGCAGGTTAGGGCAGACACATGGAGGTACAGGCAGGTTAGGGCAGAGACACAGGCAGGTTAGGGCAGAGACACAGGCAGGTTAGGACAGAGACACGTGGAGGGACAGGCAGGTTAGGGCAGAGACACATGGAGGTACAGGCAGGTTAGGGCAGAGACACATGGAGGTACAGGCAGGTTAGGACAGAGACACGTGGAGGGACAGGCAGGTTAGGGCAGAAACACATGGAGGTACAGGCAGGTTAGGGCAGAGAGACATGGAGGTACAGGCAGGTTAGGGCAGAGACACATGGAGGTTAGGGCAGACACATGGAGGTTAGGGCAGAGACACATGGA
Organism: Harmothoe impar; assembly: GCA_947462335.1. Lineage (NCBI taxonomy): Eukaryota > Metazoa > Annelida > Polychaeta > Phyllodocida > Polynoidae > Harmothoe > Harmothoe impar. The sequence goes on along the minus strand of OX381706.1, from coordinate 84,697,740 downwards.
GGTTAGGGCAGGTTCGGGCAGAGACACATGGAGGTACAGGCAGGTTAGGGCAGAGACACATGGAGGTTAGGGCAGGTTAGAGCAGAGACACATGGAGGGACAGGCAGGTTAGGGCAGAGACACATGGAGGCACAGGCAGGTTGGGGCAGAGACACATGGAGGTTAGGGCAGAGACACATGGAGGTACAGGCAGGTTAGGGCAGAGACACAGGCAGGTTAGGGCAGAGACACATGGAGGGACAGGCAGGTTAGGGCAGACACATGGAGGTACAGGCAGGTTAGGGCAGAAACACATGGAGGTTAGGGCAGGTTAGGGCAGACACATGGAGGTACAGGCAGGTTAGGGCAGAGACACATGGAGGTACAGGCAGGTTAGGGCAGAGACACATGGAGGTTAGGGAAGAGACACATGGAGGTACAGGCAGGTTAGGGCAGAGACACATGGAGGTTAGGGCAGAGACACATGGAGGTACAGGCAGGTTAGGGCAGACACATGGAGGTACAGGCAGGTTAGGGCAGAGACACAGGCAGGTTAGGGCAGAGACACATGGAGGTACAGGCAGGTTAGGGCAGAGACACATGGAGGTACAGGCAGGTTAGGGCAGAGAGACATGGAGGTACAGGCAGGTTAGGGCAGAGACACATGGAGGCACAGGCAGGTTAGGGCAGAAACACATGGAGGTTAGGGCAGAGACACATGGAGGTACAGGCAGGTTAGGGCAGAGACACAGGCAGGTTAGGGCAGAGACACATAGAGGGACAGGCAGGTTAGGGCAGACACATGGAGGTACAGGCAGGTTAGGGCAGAGACACATGGAGGTACAGGCAGGTTAGGGCAGAGACACATGGAGGCACAGGCAGGTTAGGGCAGAGACACAGGCAGGTTAGGGCAGAGACACATAGAGGGACAGGCAGGTTAGGGCAGAGACACATGGAGGTACAGGCAGGTAAGGGCAGAAACACATGGAGGTTAGGGCAGGTTAGGGCAGACACATGGAGGTACAGGCAGGTTAGGGCAGAGACACATGAAGGTACAGGCAGGTTAGGGCAGAGACACATGGAGGTTAGGGAAGAGACACATGGAGGTACAGGCAGGTTAGGGCAGAGACACATGGAGGTACAGGCAGGTTAGGGCAGAGACACAGGCAGGTTAGGGCAGAGACACAGGCAGGTTAGGACAGAGACACGTGGAGGTTAGGGAAGAGACACATGGAGGTACAGGCAGGTTAGGGCAGAGACACATGGAGGTACAGGCAGGTTAGGGAAGAGACACATGGAGGTACAGGCAGGATAGGGCAGAGACACATGGAGGTTAGGGAAGAGACACATGGAGGTACAGGCAGGTTAGGGCAGAGACATATCGTGTAACAGGAGGGACATGGAGGTTAGGGCAGAGGCACATTGTCCAACTTGTAGTAGCACAGCGCCGTGTGAGGTTTTTGGCAATTCTTTTTTCCTTTTTGCTTCTAGCCCCTGACAATTTTCAAGAAAAACAACACTAAACAAAAATTGGAACAGAAAGTATACATTCAACATTGTCAACTTTAGCCTTTTGGGTTAGGTATATTTCTCAAAATACCTTGATTTTGAAGCTTCCGCCAGCGACATGTCTACTGGCAGTTTTTTTTCTTTTTGCCTCTGCGCGCTAATAATTTTTTTTAAAGACAACAATAAAAGAGTGTTCTCAATTTGTGTCTTAAGATGATCGACACAACTACAGTAAAACCTCTCTGATAAGCCGACCTCCCTTATAAGCCGACCTCCTAGTTTGAGGCAAATTCATAAGCCGACTTTGGGCTCTCTTGTAAGCCTACCCTCACTTTGAGAGAATGTTATAAGCCGAATTAGGCTTCAAATCCCAAAATTTGGTCGGCTTATCAGAGAGGTTTTACGGTACATAGACAAATGCCCACGCCCATTAATACCATCTCTGGCGTATATCACAAGTGGGGGCTGGGGCTGTATCCCACAACGCCACAGCATATTTCTCAAAATAACTTGATTTGATTAGATTAGAATCGGTTGGACGAGGAAGCCAGCAATTCAACCCTGTAGTTTCACTCATAAAACAGTAAGGGCAAATATCAATTTAAGATTTGATTAGATTTTTTTTTTTGCCTCTGGCCCCTGGAAAATGTTGGTACCCAGGTGATTGTGTGGGGCATATTTTTCCTAATTTTTCTAGCTTTGCCGCCTTCAAAAATTGCTGTAAAATCTTGTAATCCAAGTTATTAAAATAAGGTGGCCTGAACCTGTGCCTATGGTAGAGACGCTGCGCTGTCATGGTACCCGCATTGGTACAACAAGTGAGTATGAACATTGAGGCATTATGCAGCCCTCAGATGGTTAACGTAAAGCTACGTGTACCTGTTGTCTAATAAGATCCTCTTGTAGATGTCTATGGCCTCCTGGTAGTGAGACCTCAGGTAGTGGATGGACCCCCCCCCCCCACACACACACACAGCCCTACACCCCCCCCCCCCCACACACACATAGACGCCCCCCCCCCACACACACACACAGCCCTACACCCCCCCCCCCCCCCCCACACACACACACACAGACTGACCTGTTGTCTAGTAGGATCCTCTTGTAGATGTCTATGGCCTCCTGGTAGTGAGACCTCAGGTAGTGGATGGACCCCCCCCCCCACACATACACACTGACCTGTTGTCTAGTAGGATCCTCTTGTAGATGTCTATGGCCTCCTGGTAGTGAGATCTCAGGTAGTGGATGCACCCCCTTAACACACACACAGCCCCCCCCCCCCCACACACACACACTGACCTGTTGTCTAGTAGGATCCTCTTGTAGATGTCTATGGCCTCCTGGTAGTGAGATCTCAGGTAGTGGATGCACCCCCTTAACACACACACAACCCCCCCCCCCCCCACACACACACACACAGCCCCCCCCCCCCACACAAACCCCCACACCCCCCCCCCCCCCCCCACACACACACACACACTGACCTGTTGTCTAGTAGGATCCTCTTGTAGATGTCTATGGCCTCCTGGTAGTGAGACCTCAGGTAGTGGATGGACCCCCCCCCCCCCACACACACACACAGCCCTACACCCCCCCCCCCCCCACACACACACCCCTACACCCCCCCCCCCCCCCACACACACACAGCCCCCCCCCCCCCCCCCACACACACACAGACTGACCTGTTGTCTAGTAGGATCCTCTTGTAGATGTCTATGGCCTCCTGGTAGTGAGACCTCAGGTAGTGGATGGACCCCCCCCCCCCCACACATACACCCCCACACACACACACCCCCCCCACACCCCTACACCCCCCCCACACACACACCCCTACACCCCCCCCCCCCACACACACACAGCCCCCCCCCCCCCCCACACACACACAGACTGACCTGTTGTCTAGTAGGATCCTCTTGTAGATGTCTATGGCCTCCTGGTAGTGAGATCTCAGGTAGTGGATGCACCCCCCCCCCCCCCACACACACACACAGCCCTACACCCCCCCCCCCCCCCACACACACCCCTACACCCCCCCCCCCCCACATACACACACACACCTACACCCCCCCCCCCCCACACACACACACCCCTACCCCACACACACACCTACACCCCCCCCCCACATACACACACACACCTACACCCCCCCCCACACACACACCCCTACACTCCCCCCCCCCCACACACACACCCCTACACCCCCCCCCCCCACATACACACACACACCTACACCCCCCCCCCCCACACACACCCCTACACTCCCCCCCCCCCCCCCCCCCACACACACACACAGAGACTGACCTGTTGTCTAGTAGGATCCTCTTGTAGATGTCTATGGCCTCTTGGTAGTGAGACCTCAGGTAGTGGTTGTACTCCCCCCCCCCACACACACACCCCTACACCCCCCCCCCCCCCACACACACAGACTGACCTGTTGTCTAGTAGGATCCTCTTGTAGATGTCTATGGCCTCTTGGTAGTGAGACCTCAGGTAGTGGATGTACCCACCCCCCCCCCCACACACACACAGACTGACCTGTTGTCTAGTAAGATCCTCTTGTAGATGTCTATGGCCTCTTGGTAATGAGATCTCAGGTAGTGGATGGAGGCGAGTGAGAGTTGGTCCTCAATGATGTCCTGTAGACTCTGGTGGTACGTCATGAGCCGCTTCTCGTCGCTGAACTTGTGAGACAAGTGGAACAGGAGGCGGTTCTGTAGCCGCGACTTGGGCGCTGTCAACGGGAAACAGACAACATACACCCTATCATTCCCTACTCACTACTCACTTTCATAACTACAGTAAATCCGCACGTAGTCAGACTCTTTCTTTTAATACCAAACATGACTATATAGGGTGCAGCTTATGCGAGCGTTTTTTTTGTATATACTCCACGAGAATTTGCGGTATTCTATGGTTAGCTTTCATGATGAATTTCCTCACCCTAACACAGCATACCATAATGTCTCGCGAATTAGAACCCAGGGCGAGTTATAGAATTGTCCCGAGGTCCAGGTGCAGGTTAATGACAAGGGTATTTGGAAGCATATTACCGTACTTAAAGCTTGACCGTCATGTTTGAAGTGAGGCCAAAAGCACTTTTGGAAATAGTTCAGTTTTCATTCACAAGAGGGCTCTTAAGGGCTGGGAGCTCAGCCCTTACAGGCACAAGATAGGGTGAATATGTTGCAGCTGGACAATGCTCATGGCCCTTCTGTCCAAGCACTGCTGCCCTCTGGTGGAGCTGTTATCTTAGTCTATGTATAAAAAATGCTTATTCCCTGACGGCTCAGCTTTAAGTAGCTATAATCAGACCAGTGTTGCCGAAATGACACCAGCACACCGGCGTAGAATTATAATGGCCGATGTGAGGCCATAATACCTCAGCCACAATGGCCGGCCATGATCTCAGCTTTACGACAGTGAATGAATTTCGGCTCCGCTGTGGCCTGTGTAGTATTAATAAACTACTCAATATGATTGAGTCTCCATATTTACTCACATTTAGACAATTACTGTAAAACCTTGCCCATAGTAAGCTAATTTCTGTTCATTACCCCCCCCCCCCCCGCAATACAAGCTCAAATTTACGACACCAAAACATCTTTACCATAAAATACGCACAACAACCACATCTAATTTATACATGTAGATCAACAGCACCAGGTTTTTGATTTTTTTCTGATTTTTTCTTTCAGATACTAGCACAGTACATTTCCCAAGAATTACATTTCAGTTATTTATTTTATTTTTTTACATCGTGCAGTAAGGTTGTATCTCGCTGTCAATAAGTTGTCCCTTTGTTTCATGAAGTTGACATCTTTGTTGTCAGACAGCAGTGAGAACATGACAGAGGTGTATGTATATGTGTGCTGCCCTTATGTAGAGGGCCCTGGATCCAGGGTCCACTGCAATACAGGCCTTGGATCCAGGGTCCTGTATTGTAGTGGACCCTGGATTTAGGGTCTCTTATTGCAGTGGACCCTGAATCCAGGGCCCGTATTGCAGTGAGTCCTGGATCCAGGGGCCCTAATTGCAGTGGACCCTAGATCCAGGGCCCATATTGCCGTGGACCTTGGATCCGTATTGCCGTGGACCCTGGATCCAGGGCCCATATTGCCGTGGACCCTGGATCCTGGGCCCGTATTGCCGTGGACCCTGGATTCAGAGACGCTCATGGTAGTTTTAAGGACATACTTCCGGGACGACTCTTGGGGCATGATACTCATTCTCACACGAGAATATAGATATATATATAGATAGGACAAGATGGCCACTCAAATCAGGAAGTAGCGAATCATCACTGACATTCAGGGCTTCTGGGAAAGCTACCGGAACTACTTTTCTGTAATACCCCAGTGTGGGATTGTGGGACCAACGGCTGTCCCAGAAGCCCTGTGTACCAGAGATGAAACCAGGTACCCCGTTTTAGGACAGCAGAATGCATGAATGCAGCCATGGTCAGTAACTCACCAGGGCTGCATTCATGCACCATGGCACATGTACAGTGTTGATGCACTCCAAAAGGGTCAGCATTATGATGATGCACCAATGCAGCACTGGTGAATGACTCGCCAGGGCTCTGCAGGTGCATCATGACAACGACGTCCCTCCAAGGCATCATGCCGCCCTTAAAGGGTCAGCACTTTTTGAGTTGGAGGCATTAAGGCCTAAAATAAAAGAAGTTGTGTTCCGGTAACATGGCCAAAATTAAATAGAGCTGATAGGTCTTTTCTTTTTTTAATTCTTTAGCAAAAAAAAGTTATTTCAGTTTAAAAAAATGTCGTAAATTTTCTTGAAAATAATTTAAAAATTTGGTTGGTCCCACAAAGCATATGGTTGGTCTGACGGAACAAAACTTTTTTTTTGGCCTGAGAGAGAGAGAAGTGATGAGGGTGGTGCCGCTTACATTGAGATCCGGGTCCTGTGACATTGCCGCCACCTTGAAGGAAGACAAAAGGGCAGGTTCCAGTCGTGGGGGTACAGGGGCGGTTAGCACAGAGTTATACACGCGCTAATCGATCTTAAAAAAAATCTCATTCTTAAAAATCAGTATTAACCCTTTACAGACGTGCGGTGCTTTAATGCGCCCTGCGCTTTGTCGCCATGATGCGCTAATGCAGCTCTGGCAAGTTAATCGCTAGGGCTGCATTCATGCATCATGACGCCTGATGGCACATGGCGCATTACAGCACTTTGTAGCCCTTAAAGGGTTAAAGAAAGATGTAAATTGTAATGCTAAATGTCATGTTGCTGGGATATTGTTAAGTGTGGTCAGTTTGCACACAATTACACTCAATACTCTGTGTGGTTTTGTGTGTTCAACTTATTCCATTCAATTTACCACTCATTATTTATGCAACTTAAACTATAGAAAAGCGCCGAATTAAACACAGGCAAAATTTATGTTGAAACTAGAATAAATAGCTCACTGAAATGTACAAGCAGGATTTGATGAAATTCTGTTTACTACCAGAGCTACATGCAAATTTAATAATTCAATCATTCATATATTCAAAAGAAAAGTTGTATTATTTTGAACTCCTTAAAAAGGTACTAAATCTAATTTAAGGCAGACACACAGTACAGTAAGACCTCGTTTATCTGCCACGTCTCCAGCTAGGTCCAATACCACAGCATTATAATACATTATAAAGGTATAGCTTTTCATCTCATATATTAGGATTTAAAACATTAGGCAATTTCACATACCGTAAAACCTCCGTATAACAAGCTGCGGCTTTTACACGATTCAGACTCAGCTTTCTTTTGGTCCCAAACATGCCTATATAGGTTGCGGCTTATATGAGTTTTTATCAGTATACTACAGTACCAAATTGACAATTTTTTCATACCCCATCTGCGGCTTATATAATCTGTCCAAGTTAGGGGTGCTGCTTATACGCGAGTTAGGCTTATACGCGAGCTTTTACGGTATATTAAATTTTTTCGTTTTTAATATTTCCTTATTTTACGCCATATGGCAGATTCAGGAGGTCTGACTGTATCTGAGTACCGTAAATTCTCGCGTATAAGCCGCACCCCTAACTTTGACAAATTATATTAGCCGCAGAGGGGGTCTGAATATTCCGATTGTGGTACTGTAGTATACTAATAAAAACTCTCGTATAAGCCGCACCCTATATAGGCATGTTTGGTATCAAAAGAAAGCTGAGTCTGACTCGCGTACAAGCCGCGGCTTCTACGTGAGAATTAACGGTAACACGTAGACCCTAACGGCTCGTCACGCACCTTTACTGCAGGCCTCGTCAGACTCGGGGTACATGCCCAGGAAGAAGTAGCAGCAGGCCAGGTTCACCCACGTGTCAGGGTTACAGCCCTCCCGCCGCGTCAGACGCTCATACTCCTACACACAGGGGCAACAAAAGGATATTATTATAATATCAAAGAAAAAGCTGGTTTCTCATCATCAGGGTCTGAGAAATCTGATGAGGGAGGCTCTTTTTTTTTTGCTTTTTTTCTCGGAGGCTAAAATGTATAGGATAATTTACGTTTTTTGTGGCCAAAATTCACATTGTATCGGTTAAGAATCAAGTGATCGTTAAAAGTGGAGAGAAGGTATTTTATTTCTATACCACTGCATTGCTAGTACATGTATTATTAGCTTTAATTTGAAAACAAATATGACCAATTTTGTCCATTTTTATCAGGTTTTTTTCCATCAAATTTTGGTTAAAGGAAAAGTCTTCCTCAAAACCTGATTTTTATGATGCGCGCTGTGATGAGAAACCATTTATTTTTTTGAGTGGCCTAACATTTATATTTTTCATTATCATATATTCTGGCATACAAGCAGCAGATTGTACATGAGTCAGACTCATTTTTAATTTGATTCCAGACATGTCCAAACATGCCTATTTAATACATGCATTTAATGCATATTGCCCATTGATCGTCATGATGCATGAATGACACCCTGGTGAGTTACTCACTAAGGCTGCATTCATGCATCATGCAGACAAATATGGCATAGCCCAGTAAAGCACTATGCGGCCCCTAACCCTTTAAGGGCAGCATAATCACAGCATTAATGCATCATGCCCTTGGTTGCCATGATGCATGAATGCAGCCGTGCTGAATAACTCACCAGTGCTGTATTCAAGCATCATGCCAACCTTATGAGGTTGAGACACTCCTGAAGGATCGGCATGATGCCCTATACGGCCTAATGCAGCACCAGCAAGTTACTCGCCGGGGATGCATTAGGCCAAAAAAAAAAAAAAGTTGTGTTCAGGTATCCCTAGCGACCCTATTTTTTTGGCCCTACCCAATTTTTTATTTTATTTTTTTTTTTTTTGGAAGGCATTTTTTCTTTTTTTTTATAGCGAAAAATACATTTTTTTCCTGAAATATTTTTTTCCCGAAAAATTATACGAAAATGGGAGGAAATCTGCCTCAAAATCCTTAAAAAAATTTGGTAAAAAAAAAAAAAAAAATCGACCTACCTACCCTATTTTTTTTGGGCCATGTTACCTGAACACGACTATTTATTTTTTTTGGCCTTAGTGCAGCATGACGACAAATGTCATATTTTAGCGACATGCGTTCTTAAAGGGTTAAAGTGTTGCTATTAAAGTGGGCGTACCTCCATGGCGCGTCTGTAGTCCCCCAGGTGGAAGGCGCAGTAGGCGATCCACAAGTCGGTTTCCTCATCTTGTTTCCCGTTGTTACGGTTAAACTGAAACATGAAAGTCATACTATGTGTTAATAACAATACATCTGTTAAACTCTGAGTACCTTTTCTGCAGTGTTACCGAAAACTTTTCCTCAACGCAGGCCAAAGTGGCCTGCGTGTTGGCATCTTACGCAGGCCATTTCCTTCTCATGCAGGCCATATGATTTTTGATATTTCAAGGTGCCTTCATAAACTACAGTGTAACTTGTTTTATACTATGCAAAAACTTAAAAGAAGTTGAAAAATTATTTAATATAAAACAGTTTTACCAATATGACCCTATATTCGCTTCTGCTTCTGATTGGTCGATTTGAAAATTCTTTCATCATTAGCAAGCTGAGATTATGGCAGGCCATTTTGGCCTGCGTCCCAAGGCCTCACTCAATTCCAGATTTTTCAAAGCCCTAAAAATACATTAAAAACAAGATTTGAAATGCCACCCCCCTCGGCATTGCGAGCGTATCAAGCGTTGACAAGGTCCTCCGTATCCGGTCCACATGTTTGTGGTACCCAAACGCTGACTGTGGTTTGGGGACGGCTATCGGACATGCCGTCCATAAAGGGTCAAGATGATGCACCAATGCAGCACCAGCTGGTTACTCACCAGGGCTGCATTGGTGCATCATGACTGTCATCTTTTAGCGACATGCGGTCCATAAAGGGTTAAGGGAAATTTTTCGAAGGTCGGAAATCGGCTCGCGCACGGGCCCTTTGAAGCATAGTAACACGCTGGCTTATTGGCTCAAAACAGGTTAAATATTTTTGGACCCCCCCCCCCTATTAAAGAGGGGTCCAATTTTTTTTGCCCCCCCCCCCTCCTTGTTGTTGAAAAATTCACTCCCTAGCCTACCTCTAACAGGGTCATGGCGCCCGTGTAGTCTCTGCTGCTCAGTAGGTCTCCCAGTTTGGGGATCAACTTCTTTTTCTGTTTTTCTTTAGCAGCAGCTGCAGCTGGCGGCGCATTGGCCGGCTTGGTCCGTGAGAGCATCTGTAAAAGGCGGGAAGATATCAATTATTAAATTAGAGACGCAAGGATTTTATAGGTGTCAAAAATGTAATGATGATTTTGAATCATGATAGAGGTAGATCAGAAAACACCTGATTCATGCACCAAAGTTAGAAATAAAAAGAGTTTACAACATCAACAACAATTGCCTGAGTTTTTCCAGATGTTTTATCAAATTTTCCTGACGATCGCGACATAAATCATTTATTTTATTAAATGTTTTTAAATGCCATCCAACTATGAATATGCACTCCTTTTATTTAGTTTTAAAGTTATCTTCTACTTAGCGAGCGGCCATTATTCAACAACAGGGATTTTGTGTATTGCATGCGTACAAAATTACCCCCTGCATCTTGAGGATTTAGATTTTTTTTCCTCCCTTAAAATCATAGTAAAATACAGGCTTTTTCAATTCCCTGACATTTCCCTGACGTGGAACGAAAAAAGTTTTCCCTGGCAGTGGCAACCCTGACATTATTTAATGTTTTATTTAATAAATTGTTGGATAGGTGCTATTCAGACTTTCAGTAATTGAGAATTTGAGTAATAATTTTTATGTCTAGTCACAGACACAGTATTGCCGTGCTACCAGTACTCATTGGCGGTAGGCAGTACAAGACTTTCTTGTCCGAGCTTCTCTGAAACTAGATCTATAAAAGTGGGGTGGTAAAATTGTTGGTGCCCCAATCACAGACACAGCCCAACCACGGTCCACGGTCCACAGCTTGTGGCACACACTGACACAGTGACAGTGTACTGGCTCACTCCTACTCAGTAATCACGTTATAAATACACAGCTTACCATCTTGAAATGAATTTATGTGTCTTTGCAGTACCAAAAGAGTGTCTTGTTATCCAGATATTGCTATCTGTCCTTAAATCAGCGAGTCTTCTTTGGTTTGTTTACCACCGCAACAACAGAATCATTTTGCTGGCGAGCGGCCTCTGGTATGTGATCTAGCCTCGCAGAAAACTGTTCGATGTTGACCGGTGTTTTTCTGAAATCTTAAATCATTTTATAGTAACATATTTCAGTCAATCTTATTGAAAGTATGTTCAGTTATGATACACTGTGAATAAAACGAAACTAACGACTTGTTTATATGTTGGCAGCTGCATTGCGAGGCCATTGAGCAACAACAACATTCGCAAATTCATCATATTATCGCCCACAGTAACGGCGACACCGCACGCTTCCTGGTTGTTTGTAAGTTGTTTTTCCTATGTAAGCAGCATATGACCATAACCATCTGTGGTGTAACTGAGTCATATCTAGACATAGACTATACACTGATCCAAAAATATCATTGACATGTGTTGTCATCGTAGGATGAGCAGGGAAACAAACCTCAAACTGAGCTTCAAGTTGATTCAAGTCTCGTAGGGACTGATTCACTGATTGACTGAAGCCAGTGTCAGTAGCGACCACAAGCCACAAAAATGGACATTTTTATCCCAGAATTTCAAGGTATACACCACTAGATAGGTCGTGAAATTTGCCGTTTAGCCGTGTCTGTGCCGAGCATATGTGAAAATAAATTTTAAAAAATTCTAATTTTTCCAAAAAATAAATGATATTAAAATTGATTTATCGAGATTTTCAAAAAAAACTGCTAGCCACCTCTCGTTGCCATATTTTTCACCCAAGGTGATCCGACTTCTATTATTATTATTCCCTATATATCTCCCTATAGGGCTGCAGCAGACCCTCCAAAAGAGCAATATTTCTGGAGTTTAATTCTGGGAATTACTAAAAGCTATGGCATGTTTTTTTATGTTCTCCAAGTCATTTGGATGGAGAAAAGTGATGTTGTCATGATGAAAGCTCGTGCAGGCACCAAAAAATTCAAGATGGCCGCCAAAATGTTATAAATTATTGAAAATAACATATCTTTAGTTGAAATCAACATAGAGACATAATTTTAAGTTCAAAATATACATTTCCAAGGTCAAGGAGTTCAAATTCATCATTTATGAGAACTTAAGTGGCAGCCATCTTTAATGAGGTCGGGCACCAGAATACACGAATTTCTTTCGAGAATGTGATTTCTAGTTCATATCAGCATGCAGAACAAATTCTTAGATCAAGAAACATTATTTCTGATGGTAAGGAGTTGAGAGTCAACACTTGGCATAATGCATAATGGCAGCCATTTTGAATATTTCATGAGATCAGCCAAATAGTGAGGAAACAGCCAAAATTCTGACTTTCAGATTCTTAATCAAACCTCACCATGCCTTTATCAAAATGGTCATAAACCTTCATATGGGACCCAATGAGACCAATCAAAGTCATATTTTTGTATTATAAGGGTGTAGAGGGTTAGAGGGTTAGTCCTTGGTAAAATACTGATTCATCAGCCATTTCGAAGGCCATACAATCAAGTCCCTATACTGCCATAGAACAAAATATGAGACCTAACCAGGCAGATTAAACCGCTCTGGAGGGCCTCCTGTTTCTGTTAACTACTCTCTTAGACCCCCCCCCCCCCCACACACACACACTCCCTCAGCATCCAGCAATACCCATCAAATACCCCCCCCCCCCCCCCCTATTTCATCTCCATATTGTACTGTATGCAGAATGAGGAGTCGGGATCTGTTAACATCAATAGGCATTCAAATACACATTGGCCTGGAGTAAGACAGTCGTGTGTTTAACCCCTTCCATGCGGCAAGCCAATATATTGCACAAAATTGCACTGAGTTACAAGAAATCCAGCTGTCAGGGGTTAAAGGAGGGGTAGGGGATATGAAGGGGGGCCCAGATCCCCCCCTCCACACAATAAGAAAACATTTCATGAGAAGGTCTACCTGAGCACATCTAGCCACTCCAACCCTCAAACCTCTTATAATGTATCTATCATACATGAATGGCTTTAGTACCTCACCACAAATTTGATATTGGACCCAAACAGACCACTAAAGTTTATATTCTTGTGATTCTATGAATAAAACCCCTTTTGGGAAAGACATAGTTGGAGCATACAAGCTGTGAGTCAGAGTGATGTTAGACTTCTTTATTATCAGTTGAGTTACCAGTAGATCTACATCAATACATGTTGGGACACTGTCTGCCATGTGCGCTCAAGTCCGCCATCTTGGATTCTGGTGTCGCACGTCCGATGCGCCCCCCAACATCTCCCTTTTATTAAAAGATTTTTTTTTAAATTTATTTATTTTTTTATATATATATATTTTCTTTAAAGAATTAAACATCCCCGCAGACATGTATAGTCTAAATCATAAGAAACACAATAGTGACGACCTCCATAGTCATATTATCCCATGATAGCAGTACTTTGCTGGAAAGAAACTGGGAACAATGAGGCATAAAATAATGTCACAGGGTTTAACATAGCAGGTAGACCGGGAATGAAGTCACAAAGTTGGTTTTATGTGAGGTCGTAGTCATCATATTTTGTTGGTCGATATATGTCTCTCGTCCTTGTACGACGAGCAGGTGAAGGGCTTGGTGCGAGGGCCAGTTTATTGCTCATAACTGGGCCACTACCAGCACCAGGCCGAGATGCACCAACACTTGGAGTAGACGGTGCAGGACCCATTGGGGACCGCACTGGAGAGCGAGGTGCTGTCACCCCAGGTTGCGACTCAAGCTGGTTGTCTTGTAGGTCTGGCTGATCTGGGGCCCTCACCAGAGGTGGGCCACCAGGTACCAGTACCTGTGGCACTTGTACGCATCCAAGGTCCTTTTGTGGGGGAGCAGCTGGTCGCACATGAACCCGGTTACGGCTAGCTGTCCCACGGTCAGTCTGAAGGGTGTATGATCTAGGTCCCTCGCAGTCCACTACCTGCCCATAAGCCCATGGCTGACCACGCTTGTTCGGAGGGGGCTTTAAGTAGGCATAGTCCCCAATTGAGAGTGGGAAATGGTGGACCACATTCCTGTCATACAATGTCTTGCTGGCCACTCTCCGAGCCTCAATCTCTTCCTGAACCACACAAGTGTCCACCACCTGAGGGTCCAACAGTCTGTCTGAGGTCGGCAGAGGGGTGCGTGTTCGGCGACACAACATGCGCTGCGCAGGTGAGTATGTGTAGCCAGATTGAGGGGTGTTCCGATGAAGGAGTAGGGCCAGGCTGATGTTCGTGGATTTCTTTAGTAGGCCTTTGGCTACCTTCACAGCCGCCTCTGCTCGGCCATTTCCCTTGGGGTAATAAGGAGATGACGTTGTGTGGTTGAAGTTATACCTGATCGCGAAATCTGCATAGTCCTTACTTATAAATTGAGGGCCATTGTCTGTGTGTATTCTTGCTGGGGCGCCAAAAGTGGCTAGATGGGCCTCGGTCTTGGCTACAACTGTGGAGGCCAGAGTGTCCCCCAGCTCATCTACCTCAATCCAGTCTGAGAAATGGCACACGGTTACTAGGTAGTCCTTACCCTCAAAGGCACACAAGTCCTGGCTGAGTAGCTCCCAAGCCCTGGTTGGTATCGGTAGTGACATCATGGGCTCCTTTTGTGAGGCTGAGCCATACAAATTACAATGCACAGGTCCCACAAGCCTCACACATGTCCTTGATTGCCGCTCTCATTCCAGGCCAGAACAATACCTGCTTTGCCATTCTGTAGTTTGACTCAGCCCCAAGGTGATTTGCATGGATCTTGCCTAACATTTTGGCCCGGAGCTGTTGAGGCACCAACACAGTCTCCCCCTTATATATAGCCTCATTCAGTACAGACAGTTCATCCCTGTATCCCCAAAATGGCCTAAGATCCTTGGGCAACAGGGTACGATCGTCGGGCCATCCATTGATGATTGTGTCCCGAAGAGCACTGAGGGTCTCGTCAGCATTGGTGAGTAGGACTATCTCCTTCTCGGTCTCTCCAGTCAGCCTGGGGCTTCGGCAGATAGATTCACATTCCAGCCTGAACACCTCAAACCCAGTTACAGGCGTGTTGACTGGGGTGTGCAGGGCCGCTCTAGAGAGCGTGTCCGCAATGAGCAGGGTAGTGCCTTTCTTGTACTCAAGTGCGAAGCGATAGCGCTGCAGGGTCATTAGCATCCGCTGCAATCTGGCAGGCGCCTTGTGTAGTGGTTTTGACATGATCGGGACAAGTGGTTTATGATCTGTGTGAACTGTAATGTCAGCTTTCCCGTATAGCCACTGGTCAAACTTGTGTAGTCCCTGGCATATTGCCAGACATTCTTTCTCCATCTGGGAGTAGCGTTGTTCTGTCGCACTGAGGTGACATGAGCTGAATGCTACGGGCTGTAACTCACCCTTGGCATTTGGTTGAAGGAGCGCTGCACCCAGTCCTGACTCACTAGCATCCACCTGTAAGGTGACAGGCTTGTCCAAGCAGTAGTACAGGAGTGTGGGTGCCGATGTGATGAGGGCCTTGGCGCTCTGGAAGGCTTGCTCTTGTGTGTCTGACCATATGAAGCTTGCACCATCCTTCGTCAGCATCCGAAGTGGCTGTAGGGTTGAGCTCAAATTCTCGCAGAACTGTGACAAATATGTGGCCATGCCTATAAACCTGAGCAACCCAGCTTTGTTGGTCGGGGTCGGCATTCCAACGATGGCTGCCACCTTGTCCGGGTCAGGTCGCATACCATTGTCTGTAATGATGTTGCCCATGAACTTGAGTTCCTTGAGAGCAAACTTGAATTTGTCTGGGTTCAGTCTGATATCTTTGGCCACACAGCGCTCCATTAAAGCCACTAGTCTCCTGTCATGGTTGACCTTTGCCACATCATAGCTCTCACCCTCGCCATACACTAGAATATCATCCGCTATGCATATCGTGCCCTCAAGCCCTTCAAGGGCATCCAAGAGCCTCTTCTGAAACTCCTCTGGTGCACTCGATATGCCGAAAGGCAGCCGCAGCCATCTGTATCGGCCATAGGATGTGTGCATAGTGGTTTGCAGTGAAGACTCCTCATCAAGAGGTATGTGTAAGAATCCTTCACGGACATCAAGGAGGGAAAAACACTTGGCGTCACCCAAGTGCTCCTTCAGTGTGGGGATCTGGAAGAAAGGCCTCATAATCGCCTTATTAACTGTCTGACTTGGGTCGATACACACCCGGAATTTCTTCGGGGTTTCCCTGATGAGGGCATTTGAGCACCATGGGGTGGGTTCATCCACCTTCTCCATAATCCCTAGGGCCACATACCTGTCCAATGCTTCCTTCTCCTTTTCCCTCTTGGCGACTGGTACCCGGTGATTGGGCATCTGAACTGGCATGACGTCTGCCTTCATTTGAAAATGTACAGTGGGGCCAAGGTATCCGAGGCCCTGAAAGCTGCTCTTGTACTCACGTAAGATGGCATCTTTAGTTAGCTTGCCAGCGGGTGGTAGGGGTCTGGAGAGCGGAATCTGGATAGTCTTTGGAGATGGGGGGCATTGCCCCTGATCTGCTGCATCTACCACATCTGGGGAAAGAGACAGGACCTCATCTGCCATGATCTTGATGAGACCTAAACTCTCACTGTCCTCACCAGAAAGCAGTGCAGGCTTGTCACCAATGTCACTGTCTGCTAGCACCTGGAATACTAGATTATAGTATCGATTCCCGCGGTCACACAGGAGGTTGATCTGACCAAGCGGTTTCACAGGTGAGGTCTTTTTGTATGGGAAAAGTTGATATGGTGAGCGTGACATGGTGATGGTGGGAAACAGACTCTTAGCTAGGCGCTCAGGCATCGTGTTGATCCCTGCTGCAGAGTCAATCTGTACCGGGGTTCTGACAAAGCTGTCCCCCTTGTCTGATAAGAGAAGGTGTGCAAAATACTTACGACCCTTCCTTGCACCGGCCTGAAATGCATCCACATCACCAAGTGAGTAACACTGTTCGTCGTACTGATCATGAGGGTAGGCACTCTCAGGTGCGCAAGCCTGGTCGCCATCAGCTTGAACTGCATGGACACTGTGTTGCCGGGCTCGATCATCGGTCGGAGGTTTGTTCGGAGTTCCATGATAACCTCCCCTCCCTCGGCGGTTCTTACGTGACTGGCCAGCACCACGGCCCTGGGACTGTGGACGGCGGTTATCCCCCTGTGTCTCGAGACAGACGCGGGAGAAGTGATCATTACCGCCACACTTGTCGCAAGTCTTTCCCTTGGCAGGACAGTTCGACCAGGGATGTGGGCCACGTTTGTCACCACACCAGTGGCATGTGCCGCTTTCACGCTTCAACTGCATGTCCTTGTGGGCCTTTCCCTGGGCCGCCCAGTTGACCGTCTCGTCCGTTCTGCCACTCGCCTCGCCAATGAGCTGATTCGCTCTTTTAGCCGCCTCAAGTGTCTTGGCCTCCGCCACCACGTCACTCAGGGTCTTCTTTGTGTCGTCGGCTTTGACATGGCATTTTAGTAGATCGGCACGTATGTCACTGTTCCGGAGTCCGAAGATAAATTTGTCGCGACTCATCTCATCCGTCAAGGCATCATAGCCACAAAGGCTGCAGTCACGTCGTACATGGGTCTCCCAGTCTTGTATAGACTCGTGAGCACCTTGTGTGGCCAACCAGAAGGTGAATCTGTCCGTCAATAGCGAGGAAGTGGCTGTGCCGGTGTAATGTATTCTGAGCCGTTCCATCCAGACCCATGGCTTTGCCTTGTCTGCAACCGGGATCTGGGGCTCTATGCTGTACCGGATGACCTGTAGTGCCTCATCCGGCATGGACGATCGGAGCGCCGCGATCTCCATCAGTGGCTTGGCATAATACTCGACTCTATGAGTCGCCGGGTCCTTGGCCAAATCTCTGTATTCGGCCTCTGTACAATAGTCATGGAACCTCATCTCAAAATTTTTGAAGTTCTCTGAGATGTTCCCTGACAGGCTAAGTTCTGGTTTTCTAGGCCTAGACATAGTGTAGATGAAGGTGGGTCCTGATCTGAGTTGGAACAATTAGGGCTACTAGTGTGCTAATTACTATTAGATCTGGTGCAATTAGGCCTACACTATAATTTCCACTTCCAGACAGTCTGAATGAAAATTGAAGGTGATACCCACTTGTGACTTGCTGGTGACTCTGGCTCTTGACAGCTCCTGTGTTTGAAACTGACCCCACTTCTGACACCAAGTTGGAGCATACAAGCTGTGAGTCAGAGTGATGTTAGACTTCTTTATTATCAGTTGAGTTACCAGTAGATCTACATCAATACATGTTGGGACACTGTCTGCCATGTGCGCTCAAGTCCGCCATCTTGGATTCTGGTGTCGCACGTCCGATGCGCCCCCCAACAACATCATCATTAATACAATAAAGATACATGAAACCTTTGTCAAGATAGATAACACTATTTTCCAATGTCTCTATAATTCTTTTTCACTTATCCCACCAATGATTACACCCCCCCACGCTTCCATTATATGCCTAGTACCCCACCCCATGTGTATTCATAGGCCAGAACACTGCTTGATATTACACTAATTATACATTGTAGTTCTATGATATTTATAGCTGAGATATAATGTCAACATCTCCTATAACCTAGTAAAACAAGAAATAAACCCCCCCTCCTCCCCAATCAAGTGGTGAAATGCATAGACTGATGGATGGTGGGGTGGGAGGAAGCCTGCAAATGACTCTAAATCAGAATTGATGTCCATACATCTGAGTCCAGATCTTACATGGTCACTACCCCAGACAAGAGACAATGTGAAGGGGAGGGGAAGCTATATAAGGGACAGAAGAGCCTCTGAACCCACAGGAGGTCTCATAAATGGTAGGGTGAAGAGTACTGTTAAATATTTTGAATAATTTTGAATATCTATGTCTTTACTGAATATCTGTTTGAAGAAAATGCATGACATCTGTGGGAATGTCTGAATAATACAGTCAACTCCCTCCTAACGGCCACCCCTCTACAGCGGCCACCCTACCAATGCGGCCATATTTCCAAAGTCCCAACTGTTTTTCCCTTTATTTTAATGTAAAAAAACTCCCCCCACTGCGGCCACCCCTCTAATGCGGCCACCCCGCCCTGCGGCCACCAATTTTACAGTCCCAAATGAAGAATTATTCCCTCTAATGCGGCCATTTATAGAATACAGAGAACCATTTTCCTACTTTTGTAGGAATTACTATTTTTTTTACTGGAATTTCTGTAGCCTACTGTTAAATCTTGTTAGTTTGCTATAAAAAAAAGTGACAATGGTAATCATGATTGTAAAATGCTCTATTTTTAACAACTGAAAATAATTCAATGAAATCTTGATTTGTACATGTATAATTTCCGTTTACCAATTTACATGTGGATTCACTTCACATTTGAAGTCGCAGAGGGGGAACATGTCAGGAGAAAGCCTGCATGGTGGGGGAGAGGGGGGGGGCTGAGAAAGCCTAGCCTTAACACCTCACCTTCCCACCTGCAAAGCCCCCCCCCCCCCCCCCCCAACGCATCCTGCTCATGTTCTGCTTGACTGACTGAGAGGTGGCGGTGGGTTAACACCAAATCTAGTGGCTTTGTCAATCCGAGTACCCCCCCCCCCCTACCAATTGTCAAATAAGTTCTGTAGCTACCGGATTTTTTATTGTCAAAATACTACATTAAAAGAAAATCCTATTGACCAGATTTAAAATGCTTATGGTTATACTTAATTCATCAGTTACTTGTTTAAATACTACAGTGAAAAATTGTAACTCTAATTCTATGTACTCCATCTATATAGACTCAGCATTGGCTCCCTCCAGTGCAGCCACCTCGCTAATGCGGCCATTTTTGGATAGTCCCAAGGGTGTCCGGATTAGAGGGAGTTGACTGTAGATCTATGCAAAGATTATCCTCAAATAAAATCCAGTTCATTATATTCCCAACTGTTATAATTTTGAAATCTGGCTGTTCTCTCCACAGAAACACCCCTCCACTGTCTAGATGTTGATGAGTTTATTGAGCTGCTTCCACCACCACCCCACCCCCTAATGACCCTCCCTAACCTAAACTTTAAACCCCCTGTACCCCTGTAGGGAATACAAATTAGCACATGTCATTGCAATATTAAGGACCTGTCAAAGATAGGCATACACTCAACATCTGCTACATCTGCATACACTCAACATCTGGTGTTGTTACCATATTCAGGTATATGCAAATACAACATAGGCCTGGCAGATCTATGCCATCCCCCATATGGGATAAAGAGCAGATCAGTAGAAATCAAACTTTGGTGACAGATGAATACATATTTCAATGTAAGACCAATTATTGAAGCCAGATTTGACTTGAAGTGCAGTATCCCTCTACCAGCTGTAGTATATGTATACACCTGCCAGGCTGATCAAAAAGACCCAGCTCACTCATTCTGAGGTATTGGAGGGCTCTTGGCCTCTTCATACCCCATACACATCTTTTAACCACAGCACTGTCTTACTCCCAAGACATGTCAGGCTTGAGAATGTTGGAAGATCCCATCATTCTGTCGTACTATGTAATATGGAGGCGAGCGGGGGGGGGGGGGAGGGGGGGGGGGCTTATTCCATAGCTTTTAGTTTGGGGTGAGGTGGAGGTAGTTAACAGAAATAAGGGACCCTCTAGAAGGGTTCAAACTGCGCCTGAGAGGTCTCATGTTAATGTTAAGGAGTATAGGGACTTGATAGTATGGAGAAAACACCTTTAAAACAGCTGATTTATCGGTATTTTACCAAGGATGAACCACCTCCCCAGAGGGGCTAACATCCCTGTCATCATAACAATAAGACTTAAAATGGTCGCTTTGGGTCTCATTATATATGAAGGTTTCTGACTATTTAGATGAAGGCATGGTGAGGTTTGAGTATGAATCTTATAGCCGGAAGCTTGCCTGTTTTCTTACTATTTGGCGCATCTGACCCCAATACGGCAGGTATTTACAAAAAGCAGATCTTCCAGTACCCAACCTCATTTAAAATCCAAGATGGCTGCCACTTATATAGCTACTAATGAATAAGGAATCTTAATGTCTTGACCCAAGAAATGCAGCATTTCAATATTAATTATGTTCCTATTTTGAGAATCAGATAGTTCATAACTGTCAGTCTGTTTTGGTACATTATGCCATCAATATCATTAATTATTCAAAATGGCTGTCGCATACATCATGCTAAGTTTCAAGTTTTATCACTTCATTATATCAAACATATGTGGACAGTCGAGGGAAAAGGGTCCTCCAAGGTAAAAACTTAATAATAAAATTGAGGTCATCAGCTTTCCAATGATATCTTTTATTAGCAGGTACCACCTCTAGTTATTGAGTACTGGCTCTTTGAATATGTGTGGTCACTGTCCAATCTTAAATGCCAATAAGCTCTATCTTACTTTGTTTAAGAGATATTCCTATCTAATTTGCATAATTATCTTAATTACTAAATATCCTAATTTTTTCCAACATTTGGTCACAGCTTTTGATCTAAAAATGGTATTTATATTTAGTTCTCAGCATAGAAATCGTTGTGAGACCTTCTATCAATCAATATTTTGAATTTTTCGATTTAGAATGAAATTCATGTTTCCATGGCAACCAACATGTGCAACAACACCAATTTAGGCCCAAAAACGTTCTTTTCACATTCCAAATATGGAAGGTTTTCACTATAAATGAGACTTTCTAATGTAGCCTATTGTGTTCTACATCAAAAAGTAATTTAGAACCTTTTTATCCTGTTTAGCTATATGGAGCCCCCTGGTGGCCAAAGCTGGTACTAAAAGTCCCGCACCGAGGTCCCTTTTCCCTTGTTGATCCACATTATTATGTTTCCTGAACCAAAAAATGATCCTGCATGATGATAACACCTGGAAACCACAGATATAAAGATATTCAGATATTCACTGCCCGACCTCATTAAAAATTCAAGATGGCTGCCACCTATGTTCTCATAAATCATAAATCTGAATTCCCTGACTTCAGGAACACATGTAGAACTTCAAATCATGTTTCTATGTTCTTTATAGTGGGTGTGGAATCTTTCTCATTGAGTGGAAGACAAAATTAATATTATTTTGCTTTTACCAGAATAACAGAAAATGTGTATAATCAATGGCCATTTTCATATAGCCTGCACGAGATATCACGACCACAACGTCACTTTTCATGGTCCCTAAGATCCCATCAACATAAAAAAACATGCTGTAGCTTTTAGTAATCATTCGAATTAAATCACATCTGATGGCCAAGCTGCTGCAGCCCTACTAGCATTAGGGAGTGATCACCGGGGGGGGGGGGTGGATTTTTCTTGCAGAGAGTGCAAAGTTTTTTACACCGCCCCGAGCAAGGGGTCGACATTTTTTACCCCCACCCCCAACTTATGGGTCGAAAATCGGTGCGCTCGCGTGCCCTTTGAGGCATAGTAACGCGCAGGCTTTTTGGCTTAAAACAGGTTGAATTTTTTCGACCCCCCCCTTCCGGTCGAGGGGTCCAAATTGTTTACCCCCCCCCCCAAATGATCACTCCCTTAGATGAGAAGAGACATTTAGTGGAGTGCTTTCTTGTGATTCTATTCACCTCTTAACACAGTAAAATTTGCATTATATTAATTTATTATATATAATCAATTTCTTTTTTTTTATCTCCAAACTGCATCTATATTAGGGAGTGTTCATTTTTTAACAACAGGGGGGGTTGGTGAGAATTTTTTACCCCCCCCCCCCCAGCAGGCCAAAAATTGCACGCCTTCGCGCCCCTTTGCAGCACAGTAACGCACAGGCTTTTTCCCTCAAAACAGGTTGAATTTTTTTGACCCCCCCCCCAAGACGGGTCTAAATTTTTTACCCCCCCCCGGTCAAGGGGTCCAAATTTTTACACCCCCCCTAAATCCACCCCCCCCCCCCCCGTTGTTAAAAAATGAGCACTCCCTTATTTTGTTTGTGAGGTACATTGATAATTAGATGTCTAAAAATATTTCCTTATGAGATAATTGATTATTGTTATATTTTTTACTGTGAACTATAGCTACAGAAATAGAAATTGCCTTAAATGACCTGTATAATGAGGCTCAAAGAATAAAGGGGCGTCTGAGATGTAGCTAAAACTCATTGTAGGGTTAAACTAACTTGGACACCCACGCCACTTGCAGATATAGCGTAGGTATCATATAATTCGACCTTGACACCATAAGGGTCGAATACACAGTATGAATGTTTATTCCATTGTTTGTTGTTTCCCTATCCCTTTGATATTGGATGTGTATTTCCGGATACACATCACCCGAGGCATACTTTTAATCTCTTAATTGATGGTAATTAGTGGATGTGTATTAGCCAGTCCTGCCCTTATAGGCTATATGACCAGCCAATAAGAAATGGATCCACTTTCGCTCCATGTACTCATTAGCATATCTGTATGATGCTAAGGCCAATCTCGCTCCGAGTGTATGCCTTAGTACCGTTAGGGTCTACTGAGTTAGGGTTAAACTAATGAACTACCAGCAGTGCCCGTGCTCCTCGCCAGACGGCGCACCATGCATTACGTCATATTATCACCTATTATCCACGGGCAGTGGCAGTGCTAAGCCAATGGGGCGTCTCAGTCTTTTGGCTCTGGAAGCTTTAATAATGGTGATACCAACTAACCAAACATATGTAAATGATAGGGAAACCAATTGCCATTCGGCTATGCACATAGAAAGTTATTCCGAAATAGATATGAGTCTATTTTATGCTGTATCAATGATGAGTGAATGGGAAGTTGCCCAGCAGGAGACCCGTATGTCAGGGTTGGTGCGCGATTCTTCACTGTGTCCTGATGCTGGTAGATATATAAAATACATATTTAGTCATCCAGTGGTCAATTCTAAGTTTGTGCATCATATGTATTTCAATGAGAAAATTGAAAGACAAAATCGAAAATCCATATCTAGTGATAAGCGGCCCCTCTCGATAGCTGGAGCGAGAGACCATTACAGACCAACGTCTGTATGGTCGCTGATTGGTCCCAATATTTTGTGCCATTATGACGTCATGTAAGAAATATATATATATGGTGCGCAGGGCATCCTGGGTAGGCTAAGACCGTGAACTTTCCCCGGGCTATAAGTCCCTTGCTCCAAGTCAATCATAATAATCATGGTCTAGGGTGGGGGGGGGGGTCATAGTGGAAAACAGTGGGGTCAAAACTGGAAAAGCCTCCGTGCTGGGGGGTTAAATTAAGATACGGTCCATTTAGATACACACGAACGGCCGATGGGGGGGTGTAGAAAAAAAAAAGCTGTTTTGGGAAAATCCACCAAGTCCAACCCCCCCCCCCCCAGCTAGTAATAAATGTCTCAGCCCTTTAATATCACATGGTATAAATTGTATAACCGCACCCCGACTCCAGACCGATCATACATACCGCACTGACGACCTGACTTCTATACTACCTGCGGCTTCTACACAAGAATTTACGGTAGGCCGACTGTTATAATTTTATGTTTCCTCTTTTCTAGCTCAACTAAATATAACCACTTCCAACGCCTGGAACATTATTGAGTTACATGCTATAGATATATAAAACTACATGTAGTATTTGAATACTTCTC
Source organism: Harmothoe impar (assembly GCA_947462335.1). Lineage (NCBI taxonomy): Eukaryota > Metazoa > Annelida > Polychaeta > Phyllodocida > Polynoidae > Harmothoe > Harmothoe impar. The sequence continues at coordinate 84,673,095 of OX381706.1, read as the reverse complement.
AACATAAGGCTCTGCAGCAGAAGGACCTCAGCATGAATCCCGGAGACAAGGAGCGGTTGAGGAAGACGCACGTAGAGCTCATGGAGAACGTCAGTCCCAAGGACGTCCTGCCTCTCCTACACCAGGAGGGCATCTTTAACGCCGACGACGAGGAGCGCGTGTTAGCCCAGACCACCAGGTACGGATGGCATTACTGTTGAGTTTTATAGGTTATCAGCTATTTACTATTTTGGTGTCAATATATAAGGTATTAGGTATATCATAAAAACAGGGTAGATTTAACAGGATTTTTTTATTTAAACATCTTTTGCAGGAGGGTATCTTTAACGTAGATGACGAGGAGAAGGGGGTGTTAGCGCAGACCACCAGGTTGTCAGTTATTCACTATTTTGGTGTCAATACCGTACCGGTACGGTATGTCAGTTAGGCCAAAAAAAAAAAAAGTTGTGTTTCCGGTCACGCGACCCTACCTAGCAAAACAGGGCCGACCCTAATTTTTTTTTGGACATTTTTTGGATTTTTTTTTTTTTAAATTAAATTCTTTTATTTTTTTTTATTTCTCTTATCTCTTTTTTCAGAGGCGTGAAGAGTTTAGGTTTACCTGATAGTTTTCTCAAAGTCTGGGTGCAAGTTATATGTCACTTGTCAGATGCAGGATATACTGTGCACTTGAATTTACAACACCATAATTGTGCCTCTACATGGGTACCCACAATTTTGACCATGTCGAATTTAAGTAAAGAGGGCAGTGTCGCTGTGTCGATTTTTATCTCATACATAGCTATACATTGTACTTAATGTGTTCATGTCCGTCGATTTTTAAAAGGGCCCAGTCGTACGTGTTGATTTTTAAAAGGGCCTTGATTTTTACCCATGTAGAGGCACATAATTCACACCCATATTAAGCAGCACCCCAAAAGATTAAAAATTAAAAAAATTCGGGGGGGGGGGGGGCCCTGCAGCAGGGGGAGCTAGATCCCAAAATTTCTCAGGGGGCAAGGGGCAAAAATGAAAAAAAATGAAGAAGCATGAAAAATCCCTCTTTTGGGCTATCAAATGAGAAAAGACCTACTAGTATGTTAGAAATATCCCCAAATCGAAAGATCTAAGGGAGTGATCATTTTTTATCAACGAGGGGGGGGGCAAAACAAATTTGGACTCCTCTAGGGGGGGGGGGGTCAAAAATTTTTAACCTGTTTTGGGCTAAAAACCTGCTCATTACTATGGTTCAAAGGGTCTGCATGCGCACCGATTTTCGACCCATAACCTGGCATAAGGAGGGGTGGATAAAATATTTCAACCCGTTGACGGGGGGGGGGGGGGCAGTGTAAAAAAAGTGTGTGCTCCGCCCGAAACCCCCAACCTACAAAATGATCACTCCCTAAGGCTAGACCCCAAAAAAGTTTTGCACACTTAATTTTCGGAAAGGGAATTTTTGGTCAATGGATTTTGGTCAATCTCATTTTTCTTCTTGTAAGTCCCCGAGATTTTTTTTTCTATTACACCTTCAGGCCGATGAGATTTTGGGACCCAACTCCCTCTGTTGCCACCCCCCCCTCCCCCCCCCCACCAACCCCTCACACTTCAAAAAAAAAAAAAAAGTAGGATAGTAGCGTGTGGGCTTTATCGCTCAAAACAGGTGGATATTTTTTTACACCCACCCCAAATTTTTACCCCCCCCCCTCCCCAGTCAAGGGGTCCAAATTGCCATCCCCCCCTGTTGTTACAAAATGAGCACTTCCCTACTCTTTTATACATCCGAAACCCTCATAATAACTGCAACTAGACATTTGAAACAATGTTCACATTCTACCTGCTGTAGTTTGTCTTGCAATTCCCAGCCTAGCCGAGGCCCCATCAAAAAAAAAAAAAATAATAAAAAAAAAATAAAAAAAAGTCCGACCCTACCTACCTAGCTTTTTTCATGATGTTACCGGAAACACACCTTTTTTTTTTTTGGCCTTATTAGGTATATCACGAAAACAGGGTAGATTTAACAGGAAAAAACATCCTTTCAGCTCAAAATCACTGCATTAACACAGTAAATAAGAGTTTGTATGCCGGGTAGGAGAAAAAAACGAGGCCCCTGACTATTTTCTTTTTATATTTCTTGTACAAGACCCTAGAATGTCCATTTTACCATCATACCCTTTGTCATATAGTTTAAAACACCATAGCTCATCCTCTAATAGGAATATCTGTAAATTCTTCCACTGTTAGAAAGCTGAGATTCAGGGAGTATCGATACACATTGTTTCGTTACCCATTATCAGTTATCTTAGAAGATGTCGCTATATCGATACCTATGATGCCCATTATAAGATATCTAAGATGTCGTTATATCGATACCTATGATACCCATTATCAGATATCTTAGAAGATGTTGATATATTGATACCTATGATAGGCCTACCCATTATCAGACATCTTAGAAGATGTCGCTATGTCGATACCTACGATAACTTTTATCAGATATCTTAGATCATGTCGCTATATCGTTACCTAGGCCACACCAAAAAAAAGGTGGTCAATGGATTTCAGATTTCAAAAAATGGTGCGAGCGAGCGAATTTTTTTAATTTATTTTTAAGAATTTTTATTTGTCAATGGATTTTGTCGGTGGAAAAGTGGAGCGAGCAACAATTTATTTTCTTTACCCAGCCTCTTACAAAAGTTCTTAGTGGACCCCTAACATAAAAATGTATTGGTTGACCTGGGGGAATTACTGGAAGAAAATTTTGAAAAAGAAATTGAAAAAAATGAGGCGAGCGAAATCCATTTAACAGTGTAATTAAAAAAAATATATATTCCATTTCCGAAAATAAGGTGCGCAAAATCCATTGACCAACTTTTTCTTCTGGTCTACCAATGGTCTCCCTACCCCTAGGAAGGACAAGTTACGCACCCTGCTGGGGCTGCTCCCCCTGCGCGGCCCCCGGGCCTACCCCGTGTTCAGACAGGCGCTCCTGGGGGAGTATGACTGGATCGTGGTGACGTTAGACAGCGTGCCGGTCGGGGCGGTCGGTGTGGACGGTATCGACGGTCGTGTGGCATCGCCCGGTGGTGGTTCAGCACAGCCGGAGCCGATTAAGGGTAATTATATCTATTCCCCTTTCAACTTGCTGATTTCATGTTTTAAAAAAAGTACTAATCACATAAACTTATGTGTAATCAATGATATGTCATTTTTGTTACGGTATAAATATAAAAAATTCTAGGATATTGCCTTAAAGCAGCATGATGCACCCATGCAGTGGCAGCGAGTAACTCACTGGCACTGCATTGGACTCTTCTGGACTGCATTAAATTCCATAGGGTCGTCGTGATGCATGAATGCAGCCCTAGCGAGTTACTCACCAAGGCTGTATTCATGCATCATGACTACAAAGGGTATACCACAGTAAAGCACTCTGCGGCCCCTAAATAGTTCACCTTTCCCGCAGACATCAACCACAAGGTGCTGGTGTGGGTGGCACACAACCCCGAGGTCCTGCGGGACTGGAAGGCACCCGCCCGCAGCCTGGGACTAGAGGAGAATGACATTATAGAAGTGGAATACGCCAACCCCGGGAACGTCAAGGAGCAGTCCTACCAGGCACTCATCAAGTGGCAATGTCGCAAAGGGAAGCACGCCACAGCAGCCACGTTAATACAGGGTCTCAGGGACAGCGGGCTACATATTCTAGCTGGTGAGTTATTTCAAATGTTTGGAAATATTTGAAATTGTAACGGGTTGACTATAAGTCTAACTGTTATCGTTGTATATCTATTGTATGTTATAAGATGTAACACGGTTCTATTGTGTTTAATAACTGTTTTATTCATATAACTAGTGTCGTCGGTTCGGTACATACACCGACTCCTCTAGTTCGGTTATATACGGTAGTGTACCGGTACCACCTTCGGTTACCGTCGGTAGTTGTTACATAATCATTTTACATAACTAAACCTAACAGGTGGCGCTGCTAGTACGGTCACGTGGCCTACGCAGCGCTGTATATAAGACGGCTGCTTCCCCATTGGAAGTCAGTCAGGTTTGGGACTGTCGTGACATGACCACCCTGTGCTCACGGGCTTAACTCTATGCTATAGGGTTGCCTACTGTATTATATGTCTGTTACTGTTCTTGTATAGCTGATGGTTATACCTGGTACTATAATACACCAAGAGTTTCCTATAATAAAGTTGCCGTATATTACAGTCTAATTTACCTTGTCTGGTTTTTGTACTCAAGTGTTACATACGTAGTAAGAGACCAACTACATTGGTGCCGTGACCACTTGATCGAACCGACCATTGATAAGGTATTAAATAGACTTGCAGTATATGGACTACCTATACGATTTTGTCAGCTCGTTCAGCGGCAGGACTAAAACCCCTGCTGAGGAACGTGAGGAAGCCGTACAAAATGTACGCTTCTTCACAGGCAAAACAAATAGGGGGGAGAGCCGGGCAGCCTTGGAGGTGCCCGGTGACGACCTCTCCCAAGAAGCAATAGGTGATCCTATTGTGGAGGCTTTCGCCGGAGGTGAGGACGGAGAGCAATCCCCAGTCCCGGGACCCTTTGACATCAGCCCCAGGAGATCGTTGGACTCCCTTTCCACGAATCTTTTCTGTCCTGAGGGTCAGAAAATACCGGGTAGAGAGGCTAAAACTCTCGGCCCTGCTCCCGTCGGTTCCACACCGACGGTAGCGGATCCTTCATTGGATCCAGACACTTCGGTCTTCACTGATGGTGCCACTCCTACACCCGGCGGTATGGGGAGTGGAGGGCTATCAAAGAAGACTGATGTGGCAGCAAAAGCTCCTGGTAAAGTGAACCTGCCAGCAGTAGATGAGCCATCAAGTTTACCGCTGGATGGGGACCTACTGGCTGACATGCGTATCACCACCAGGAAAACTGAGTTGCATGAGCTCGCGGAAGCCCGGAAGGAACTTGCTTCCATCAACCAAACTAGGAAGTTATTCCTAAAGGAGGTTGATGAGAAGAAAAAGGTTCCTGCTGGAACTCCAAAACGAGATGGCTTCACATAAGGTGGAGGTTGACAAACTTTTGCACCAGAGGGTGTCTGGCGAATGTGAGGTTGCAAGCTTAAATACCTTGGGAAAGGATTTGAGCGCGCAGCTCCACTTAGCCAGGCAAGACCTCGCAAGCTTAAGGCAAGTCAATCAGGACCTGAAGACGAAGTCAACGCAGGTACCACCACCTACCACGGTGGTACCTCCAGTCATACCCGTACCCAATGTGTACACGACAGTGACACCTTCAGGTGTCCCGCCGCTAGTACACAACACGGTAGCAGGTATGACACCTCAGATGGGGGCTAGCTATCTACAGACTCCGGTCTGTGGTGGCACCTTGGGAGGCACGGCAACACCTCCAGGGTACACCCACCCATCTACTGGTTCAACGATGTTGAACCAACAGCAGACCATGGTCTCGGTTCCAGTACCGAAGCCCAGAGCTAGACAGGGCTTAACTCCTGTCCAGCGGGCTAAGTACGACAGGAACCCGGCTATTGAGAAGCTGGGGACAGACATCGTCCCGCGGGACATCGATGAACTGGATGAACGGTATGCTCCTTTCAACTTTGGGGAGATCAAACATCCAGATGCAGCCCGTCAAAAGGCCATCGATATTCCACCTTTCACAGGGTCGCCACCCTGGAGGAAGTACAAAGTTCGGTTCAAGGCTATTGTGGAGAGCAATCGCTGGAACAATCAGCAAGCGCTGGTTGCTCTGAAGCAGGCACTCTGCAACGGGCCGGGTGAACCAGCCCTTTTGGCATTCGAGAGAGTGAAGATCAAGACATTGAGCTCACTTGAAGAAACGGCTGAATGGGCAATTGGGAAGATTGGTGAGCATGACCCAAGGACTCAGTTGCTCAAACGTGTCCAATGCAAGGACGAGCATCTGGGATCCTACGGATTTGCTCTACAAGAACTGATATCCGAGTGTTATCAGGGATGTAGACCTGACACCCCCACTGTCATCCAGGAGTTAACCTCCAGGTTTGTCAATGGAGTCAGGGACACCAATCTCCAGGCATATCTGCGGGAAAAATGGCAGCCGGACTTGTCTCTGGCTGACCTTTTTGACCATGCAGATGTGTATGACACCAAACAGGCTGTTTTTCCTAGTGGAGGAGTGTCGGCAACTCCATCTGTAGCCCCGAAAGGAGCTCAGGTGGTAGAGGCCGCCACAAAACCATCGAAGAAAAAACAGCCCGCCTCTGAGGAGGTGGCGGCAGTAATGCCTGACAGGGACATGGAAAAGATGATTGAGGGGTTGTTGCGGAAGCACTTGGAAAAGAGCTCTGCGTCCACTTCTAATTCTGGATCTGGAAAGAGAAGGAAAAAGAAGAAAAAGGACACGAAACCTCAGCCATGTAGACGCTGTCAGAAGATGGGTCATTGGGCTAGCGAATGCAAAGCCCCTGCACCCGTCGCTGCTAAAACCGAAAAGGAGACGGAAAACTGAATGGGGCCCATCCTCTTGGCAAGGATGGCGCCCCCACAGTTAGCCATGCCTGTAAGGGATTAGTAGACGGTGTTAACTCTTCCATGAACCAAGGCCGCGCAGAGGCAGAAGGGTCTGTACAACCTGTAAGCGTCTGGCAAGGCGGGGCTGGCAAAGACGAACGGAGTCCTGAGGATTCTATAGTCGCTGGCTTAGAGGAGTCTTGGTTAGAATCAATTGCCCAGAGCAGTGTGATTCAAGACTCCCCGAGCGACCCATGTTGGGATTACCTCCTGACAAAAGGGGTTGCTATGGATGGAGGGGGAAGCCCGATGCTGACCTCTGAGTGTGTCCCTTTACGGGGACAGCGTTGGTACCTGAGTCTGGTTATTTCCGGGACGCGTGGTGAATTTTTGGTCGACACGGGTGCATCACACACCTTGGTCGATCGTAAATTCATGGCCCGTCTTTGCAACCAGCCCGAAGCTCCGCTACTAGGAGTAAAGGCTCGGACTGCTACGGGAGATAGTATGCAGACTTATGGCAGAACTGTAAAACCTATGTTGGTTGATGGCAAGACATACTGGATATGTCCAACCATCACCGACATCACTGATGATGGCATACTGGGGATGGACTTTGCTGCTCTTTACGGGGTAACAATGAACACCGCAACAGGCCGACTTCAGATTAAACATCCTTATAAACAATCTGTACAGTGCGTTTTAAGGAATGGTTCTTCTGTGGCGTCAGTGGCACAAGACACAAAGTTGGCAGCAGGACATGTATCAGATGTCCTAGTCAGCTGCGTGGGAGTGCAGGCCAGACGACCGGGAATGTTTGAACCAGAAGATCAAAAGCTCTCTGAGTTAGGTCTTGCTGGCTATCATACTTACCTGGCCAACGCTCGTTGGGGGGTGATACCGATTTGTAACTCGAGTAGTAGAGAAATCACTCTACGAAAAGGGACGCCTATTGGTAACACTACGCGAGCATATGGGGTAGACTCACTAACTACGGACTTTGTGGAAGTAGGTGTGGTAGCGGGAGACTTTCCACGAAGAGGCTCTAGCTAAATCCAACCTACCGAAACATCTAAGGTCCCTGTTGTGTGAGTCACACCTCACAACCCTAGAGAGCGAAATGGTGGCACATGAGCTGTCGGAGTTATCTGACGCCTTTGCGCAACCAGGAGATCCTCTAGGGCGTACCAATACGGTACAACACCGGGTTGATACTGGGGACGCGCTTCCCAGTAGAATCCCCTACCGTCGGTTACCCATGGCTAAAAAAAAGTGCTATGGAGGCTGAGGTAGAAAAGATGTTGGATGAAGATGTGATTCAACCTAGTGAGAGTCCATGGTCAAGTCCTGTGGTGATGGTCACCAAGAAGGATGGTTCCTGTCGATTTTGCATCGACTATAGGAAGTTGAACGGACTCACTAGGAAGAATGCATATCCTCTACCTCGGATAGATGAATGTGTGGAATCTCTGGGTGGGGCGAAATGGTTCTGTACACTAGATTTACAATATGGTTATTGGCAGATCGGCATGGACCCCCGGGACCGAGAAAAAACCACATTTTCTACCCATATGGGATTATTTGAGTTCAACGTCATGCCATTTGGGCTATGCAATGCCCCGGCAACCTTTGAGGCAATGATGGAAACCATGTTACGGGGTTTACTTTGGAAAAAGTGCCTAGTATACTTGGACGACATCATCGTCTTCGGGGGTTCTGTGGAGGAAACTCTACAGAACCTCCAAGCTGTGCTGAAACGCATCTTATCATATGGTCTGAAATTGAAACCTTCAAAGTGCAAGCTTTTTAGGAAATCAGTTGAATACCTAGGTAGAATTGTTTCTGAACATGGCATCATGGCTGATCCTCATAAGATCGAAGTGGTACAGAACTGGCCTCGTCCGATGGACACGAAGGAGATACGCTCTTTCATCGGGTTTTGTTTATACTACAGAGATTTTATACCTGGATTCTCGAGAGTCGCAGCTCCCTTACAAGAGCTGATGATTGGAGAGAAGAAGGCTAAGGCTAAAATAGTCTGGTCTCCAGCCGCAGAACAGTCTTTCAGTGAGTTAAAGAGACTCTTCTTAGAAACACCTGTTTTGCACTACCCTGCACCTGTTGGTAAGTTCATCTTGGACACTGATGCTTCTAATACAAGTATTGGTGCTGCCTTGTCGCAGATCCAGGATGGGCGAGAAGTGCCGCTGGCATTTTCGTCCAACAGTTTAAGCAAAACACAACGTAACTACTGCACAACCAAGCGTGAACTCTTGGCAGTGGTGGTTTACACAAAAAAGTACAGACATTTCCTATATGGTGGGAATTATCTCGTACGGACGGATCATTCATCTCTGCAGTGGCTCCTTAACTTCAAGGACGCTGAGGGGATGATGGGTAGATGGTTGAACCACCTCTCTGAGTTTGGCATGACGAATGAGCATATCATACACAGGAGTGGAGTAGATCATGTGAATGCGGACAGCTTGTCCCGCTATCCTATCCGGAACTGTCACCGTGTAGACTGCCGAGACTGTGGGTCTCACAATGCAGTGATTGCGTCTGTGGGTGCGAAAGTTCCTAACTGGACGTTAAATCACTTGAAGGATGAGCAGCTTGCAGATCCGGCTATTTCGAGGGTGTACTCCTTGAAGTTGTTGGGCCTGTCCAAGCCTGTTCGCCCCGCACTTTCGCTGGAATGTAAAGAAGTTAGACAACTGTTAGCGCAGTGGGATAATCTTTTTATACGGAACAGTGTATTGTGCCGCTGGAGGGTGCAACCTGGCAGGAAGAGAACAGCTCAGTCTGTAGTGCCTTTGTCACTCAGACTACAGTTGCTCAATTACTGTCATGGCCACCGAACTTCAGCACACTTTGGCAGACAACGAACTGAGGCAAAGATTAAGAGTAGATATTACTGGCCTGGTATGACTTTGGACATTGGGTGAAGCAATGTCCCCAATGCTGTTTATCAAAGCCTGGACCTGGTATCGGTAAACTACCTCTAAGTCAAGAGCTATTCGGTGTTCGGTTTGCCCGGATCGCTGTTGATATCATTAGTGGTTTCAACACGACCCCCCGTGGGAATACCTGTATGATGGTGGTACAGGACTACTATACCAAGTATGTCCAAGTATATCCGTTGGTAAATCATACAGCTGTTACCTGCGCAGAAGCACTTTTCGAGAATTGGATCCTCACGTGGGGAGGTCCTTTAATGCTTCACTCCGACCAGGGTCGCGAGTTTGAATCTCGACTGTGGGCAGAACTGTGTAGTAAAATACACATCTGCAAGGCGCATACGAACCCCTATCGACCCCAGTCGGACGGTATGGTGGAACGTTTCAATCGGATGTTGATCCAATGTCTCACGACAATGGTTAATGAGCACCGGGATGATTGGGATGAGCACGCTCGCTATATCTCCCATGCTTACAATGCTACCGAACATGCGTCGACGGGCTGTACGCCTAATATGCTCGTAATGGGTGAAGACATAGTCATGCCAAGTGACATGGTCTATGGCGTGCAGGGACACCAGCTCGAGCAACCCTGCACAGTAATGTTTGTTGAGTCACTTCGACAATCATTACGCGAGTCCTATGGAGTAGTGAGGGACAACTTGGAAAAATCTGCTAGTTTGCAGAAGGTGGGCTATGACACGGGCCTTAAACTCCGCCAATTCAAGGTGGGGGATAAGGTCGCGAGATTTAGCACACCTAATTCCAAAGTCAAGACCCTGTACTCCTGGGATGGTCCGCATACGGTTACTATGGTGGTGAGTGAAACTACTGTAGTAATACGTTTGCAGAAAGGGACTCTCACTAAATCACATGTGGCTAGACTCCGACCTTGGTATGGAGTTCCATATATAGATGACGGTGAAGATTCCCTCGGTGCTGGTCGAGTACCAGCACCAACCGACCCTAAGCTACCGAAGATACCGAAGGCAGGACCAACGGTCATACCGTCGGTACCGACGGTAGCACGGAGAAGGGGTCGTCCTAGGAAATTACCGATTGAACCGCAGTCGTGTGTTACCAAGCCCAAGCGCGGTAGGCCTCGTAAAAAAGGGTCAGCTGTGCGTAAAGGACTAACCGTGGACACCGGTAAACAAAGCAAAGTGATACCTCCGGTATCATCATTGCTGGACATACCGGTAGAAGGTCTACGGAGGAGTGCACGTGTCAGAGAGCGAGATAAAATTGTGTAAACATTTTTTTCTTACCTTGTTGACTACATTTAGCTGCTGGCTTCATTAAATTTCCATGGACAGTTCCGTACTGGGCCGGTGGTCATTGGCCCGGTACTCGATCACCAAAACACAACGAGAAGAGAAGGGTTATCCGGTGTGGTTATCCGTTGGAGGTAGGAAAGCACGTGTTCAGGGCGGGTGGCTGGCTTTGCCGATTAATTCTAAGTATGGGATTAATTTTGACCACATATCGCTTAGTAACACGCTGCTATGTATGTCCTCTAACGCCGGTACATCATTCCCGGGTTTTCCTGTGGCTCGGCCACGAAATTGTAAACAACAGTGAGTGTTCCCACCGTCGGATATGCCAGGCGTGGGAAGGGCGCTGCCCGCGTCACCTGATCGATTTCTCGCGCCAAATGAGCCGTGAGAAATTGGGTCACCTTGGCGCGTCTTGGGGACGCGACCCCTGATTGGCTGAGAAGCCGGTCAAGGGGCGGGGTCACGGGGGACGGGTGGGGTATATAAGCCCCACACGCAGCCAGGCTTCTTCAGATCAGCACGTTTGCCCGTAGGGTAACGTGTTGATCAGTGGTGCCTAGGTCTTCCCGGCAGTACCTACACTATTGTTTACCAGCTGTCCTACTAAAAGCTCGGGTGAGTGAACCGTGAGGTTCACCTACGCCTGAGCTAGCGGTATGGCAGCCCGTGTAGATGGCAAATGCACGGCCCCGGAGGAGGCTGCAGTCTCCGACGGGGAAGACCGGGTACTCGAGTCTGACACTGAAATGGACACCACCGGTGCTCCAACCGTCGGTGCAGGCTCGGCTTCGGTACCGAAAGAACCTAACCCTGAGGGGCCGGGTAATGTTGTTCCGAAAACAGAACCTGGTCTGGGTGGTAGTGGTACCATCCAGGAGGAGAACCCTGCTGGGGGATCTTCTCCGAAACCCGACGGTGTAATGGCAACTGAACCGACGGTCCCTGATGGTGATTCATCAGACGGGTCCACGGTTCGTGTCAAGACCAAACGGAAGCGAAGGCCTAAGAGGAGGATTGTTTCTTCCCCTGAAACCCCAGCTACCGAAGAGGTCGCACCTACTGAGGCAGATAGGCTCAAAGCTGTTGCTGATAGAGTGTCCAAGGCGGAAGCCGAAGGATGGTCTGTCGCAGAGAGCAGGGCCAATCGCCGCCTCCGCGCCAAGGCAGCGCATGTTCGTTTGAACCTGAGTCTCGGTGACGATGACCGGAAGAACCTGAGCCTTTCTGACCTAGTTCAGGAAAATGGCAAAATGGCTCTTCCGCCGCCTCACACGACAGAAGGTTCGGATGACGAAGACTGGTTGTCCGGTGACTCCCATCCAATTGACTGGTACCTTGTGTACATCAGGGCAGTGTTGGAAGGGAATAAACCTAACATCAACAAGTCATGCCGCTCCAAGCTGAGATATGCTTGGAGGAACTACGTGCCAGGGGATCCCTGCCCGTATGTTCGCTGTCAGCGACTGAAAGGGACTGCTACAGCATCAAAACGGTGGCCAGACTTGCTCAAGTTTGCCCGTCATCTCGTAGAGAAGCACATGAATGTGCGTCCCTACTTGTACTGTGTGCGTGGGAGTTCTTCGACCTCCTGCCCCGAGTACAGTGACGGCGAGCTATTCCGTTGCCAACGGAGGGCAGATTTGGTAAGGCATCTGTGCGACAATAAAGGCGTTCACAAGCGCACTATTAGTCGTGCAGTTGAGGCAGCGCTGAAGGTCTGGGGGTGCCACAAACGTGTAGGTAATCTGCACTATAAGTGGCGTACCAACAGACTTAAACAGTGGAACTACCTCACGGAAGCTGACTGGGAGAGATTGTGTAAGGGCGCCAAGTGCGAACAAACCGATCTCGGGCCAGATACAGAAATTCCGATGCCCACTGTGAGAAAGGATACCCCTCCTAAGAAAGATCTGAAAAGGGGCCGCCAGTCATCCAAGGATGATACCAAAGGTGGGCGTGACCGTTCCCGCAGTGAACCTGCGAAGAAACGGGCCGCCACAGCCACGGTAACATCCGAGGTCGACAGTAGCCAAACCGTCGGTACCGTCACGGTGTCTTCGGTTGCATTGCCCCCTGTTGCTGACCAACTGCCCCGGCAGGATAGACAGAAACTGGGTGATGCACTGGCTATTGTTCAGAACTCATTGGGTGACGAGCAGGCGGGTCAGGTTGCTGCTGACTTTGTCAGACAGCACAAGTGGAGCCAGAAGCAAAAGAAAGCTTTGGCTGCACAGGAGGGTGTCTCACCTGTCAGTGATGCTGACCAGGTAGAGGTACAACAGCCGGATGGGGCGTCAGCCCAGCCGACTGCTCCACCCCAGCACGGAGCAACCTCTGACCCCGTAAGGGATGACGAGGTGACTCCAGAGCCTGAGCACAGGGCTGTTGACGATGGGCTAGCAGGGTTACCTGTGTTGCCCGGAGACAGACCTGCCTATGACACTGGATTCTCTGACACTCTAGTCCCCGGATTTGAGTGCTACAGAGCGAAAATGGCTGAAAACGCAAGTAAGCTACTCCAGTTTCAGGTTTCTTTCTTGGAGAAGTCCTACTTTGAGCAGTACAAGCTGCTCAGAGAACAGGCTATCCGGGAGGGAAAAGCTTGGGTCGCTGAAAGAACCAGAATCCTTGCCGAGCGTGAGGCGAATCTGGAGCAAGATCATGCCCTCTGGAGGGCTACGATCGAGCAGCTCGAATCAAGGTTGACAACTTGTGACGCCAAGTTCTTCCGACAATTCGGGCTAAAACTGACCGAGTGGGAGAGAACTGGTTTTCCAGATCTCCAGTCTAGGTTGGGGCTTGCCGCAAGGCCTGCTCCTCCTGTGACCCCAGTACTGTCAGTACACCCACCCAGGTATGAGATGCCATTCTCATTCATGGCACACTCTACCCGGGTGGTCAGCGGCGGGGAGCCTACTGTGGCGCCGAGTACCCACTCGGATGCTACAGGTGGAGCCCTTCCTCTCCAGGTGGAGGCTACTGTGGTTTGCGCCACGGAGGCCCCTCCTGGAGGAAGTCCTGATGGGGAGGAAAAGCCATCCGGTGGTGTCCCTATGGACACCTAAGGATGGTCCCCTGTCAGGCCCTCTGGGGTGCACTGTTCCGCCCCTCGGAGGTAAAACTAAACCCTCGACGCAGCTAACGCCCCTGGACAACCGAAGCAGACCGACGGTGCTGTCGTGACTTAACCTAGTCTCTACTGCCACCAAACTGGAAGCAGCCTGATGTCTTCAACCGTGGTTTACAACTAAGCCACAACCGCGGTTCTCTACTACTGTCCAGGGCTCCTGATCCTGTGGTCACTATCTACTATTGTGACCTATAAACTATTATATGGATCATCCTCCTGTGATAATTATTTATAGGGAGGCACGGACCTATCCTTTTTATATTTATATTTCACAAGAGATGGAAGCACTATACGGGTGCTGGACTCTATCCATCTCTACCACCATAAACTGCTAGGTACTGGAGTACCGACCCTAATAAGGATGACGAACTATCCCACCTTATTTAGGATACGCTATTATGGATTTTTATATATAAACTTTTCTACGCCAAAGGAAGTGGGAACTACTATAGTTCCATCTATAAACTTTTCTTCGCCAAAGGAAGTGAGAACTATAATAGTTCTATTATTTATATATAAGGACACTAACTCCACACGGATTCACACCATTGCTGAATGTAGTAGGTGATGTGTTGAGTTTCCAAGGTGGTTATTGGTGCCTTTTCTATTAACTGATACTAGTCTAGGACTATCAGTTGGACAGTTTTTATATCATGTGCCTACGGGACTGTGGTTTGATACCAAAGACAATACTGTTGATATAAAATGTTATGTACATGTTAACTTGTATGTTCATGTATGTATGCCTGTTTTTACTATGAGTAGAAATGTTACTTGTTGATAAATAGATATACGTGGTGTATAATGTATCCAAGAGGTATTATTATTATAAAACCAGCCCTTCCTACATTCTTAAGGGGGGTAGTGTAACGGGTTGACTATAAGTCTAACTGTTATCGTTGTATATCTATTGTATGTTATAAGATGTAACACGGTTCTATTGTGTTTAATAACTGTTTTATTCATATAACTAGTGTCGTCGGTTCGGTACATACACCGACTCCTCTAGTTCGGTTATATACGGTAGTGTACCGGTACCACCTTCGGTTACCGTCGGTAGTTGTTACATAATCATTTTACATAACTAAACCTAACAGGTGGCGCTGCTAGTACGGTCACGTGGCCTACGCAGCGCTGTATATAAGACGGCTGCTTCCCCATTGGAAGTCAGTCAGGTTTGGGACTGTCGTGACATGACCACCCTGTGCTCACGGGCTTAACTCTATGCTATAGGGTTGCCTACTGTATTATATGTCTGTTACTGTTCTTGTATAGCTGATGGTTATACCTGGTACTATAATACACCAAGAGTTTCCTATAATAAAGTCGCCGTATATTACAGTCTAATTTACCTTGTCTGGTTTTTGTACTCAAGTGTTACATACGTAGTAAGAGACCAACTACAAAATGTTAAATCCTATCAATTATTTAAAGGAGAATAACATTTAATATCTAAAAAATGTGTCAATGTTAAATCACACTGAATTTAGTCTAATCTTATCATGCCTATGAAATCAAATGTAGCGATACACATTCTGTTTATGTAAAGAAGAAGAATTTGCATCTCTTTTAAATGTTGTCTGTATTCCAAGAAGTGTAGTTATATAGTTAATCATACAACTACTGTTATTATTCTTTGATATATTTTTTCAGATGAACTTGAGGGCAAGTAATCACAGGAAGATTTTGATCTGCAGAGACATTATGAGATGAGTGATGCATGTTACCGGTTCGACCAGTCTTGTACCCACTGGGAACACGAAGTTGGCAACATTGCGTAGAACCCTCAAGCACAAAGAAGGCTACTGGAATGTGCTGTGTCCAGAACTAGTGCCAGGTGACCATGGTCCAAAATCAGTGGTCTGGTCGCATTACAGGAGAGGGTGCACTGCGGAGGGATATGTCTAGACCTTACACAAAGTCCCAAGATTTTGTCGCTACCAGATACTGGGTTGTGTTTCAGAATTCCAGAAATATGAAACGTCTTGAACCCACAAACGTTAGTGATCCTTTGTTCAGGATTGGGAGGGGCGCTTTGGCCAAGTTATTATGAGATTGCTCAACATTGGTTATTCATCAAAACTGAAACTCAGGGCGGCCATGTGTGGTTCATAAAAACAGGAAATACATGAGATGTGAAAATATCTTTATTACATTGATCACCATGTGTAGTGATTTATAAGGGGCCGTCCATAAAGTATGTCACGCTTTTTTGGGCCATTTCGAACACCCCCCCACCCCCATGTCACACTTTGTCACACTTTTTCCGACACCCCCCAGAAAAGTATGTCACAACTCTGCTGACACCCCGCCCCCCCTCTGCATATAGTTAGGTCTGTAGTCTGGGTTATTTCATGAGTTGAAGGTAGGGCCGTATTTCACGAGGCCGCAGGCTGAGTGAAATGCAGCCCTACCTTCAACAAGTGAAATAACCCAACTACAGACTTAAACGAGTGTTCCTTTGTATTTATCTTTTACCTTTTTTGATTCAAATTAAATCATTATAGAGGGGAAAGGCCTAAATTGGCAAAAATAGCTTTGTTTCTATGTTGTTCAAATGTAAACAAACACCATTTTGATTACGTCATAGGGTCGAAAAAATACGAGCATGGGTTATTTCATGGGGGGGTGAAATACAGCGTTCGTTGGTTAAACCAATGGCATTATAGTTAGTTGTTATTAAAACGTGTTACAGTATGACATCAGTCAAATATTTAGAGCTAACGTTAGTGGATTCTTTTGACTAGAACCCTTTAATTACAACTGTTCATATTGGCAGTATCATGTTCACACCGATAGCCATGGCACCCTAGATCTTTGTGCCTGAGGTATCCCCGATCTATGGATTCTCAGTATTCACAGGAATAACAAGTGTGCCACTGCTATCCTGTGACACCTCTTGTGTTGGAAGACCTGTAGCAGGGCTGGATTCAGGAATTTGAGAAGAAGGGGGCGTAATATAGGCAATGTATTGAGCATGATATAGGCAATGTACTGATGGCATTGGACCCATTTACATTAAAACCTAAAGCAAAAAGGGGGGATGCCCCCCCTCCCTCCTGGATCCTACCTTGTGTGGTATCCAAATACTCATCTCATGCTCTATCGGCACCAGATCTTCATGGTTCATGTTCTGGATAGCATACATAGACAGAGCTGCACGCTAAAGTGACCGAGTCAGTGGTTATTTCACGAGGGGTGCCTGGCCCGTATTGCATGCTGGCCGAAGGCCTAGTGCAATACGGGCCAGGCACCCCAAGTGAAATATCCACAGATGAGGTCGCTTTTAAGTGACGCTTTGTATTTATTTCAGGGTATTTCATTATAAATACACAAAAGCTGCCTAATTTTACATGAAAAAACATGAAATTAAACTTTCCCGGGGTCACGTGACCCCTGGGAGCGTGCAATACGGGCACAGCGTGCAATAAGACCTAGGGTTATTTCACGGTCGTCTGGGGAACGGCCCTCCCATTGCTTTAACCTTGACAGTCCTTATTCACCATGAAATAAATGAGTTTACATTGTTGCTTAGCGGCAATACGTACTGGACGGATACATACTAGAAGCAAACTGTAGGTAATGCTGGAAGAACCTTGTTTTGATTTCTCTCCTTTATTCTTCCTTTGGCAGATGTCTTCGGATGTCAAGTGACTGACTTAATGGATGTTATGTATAATCCACGTTCCTTAATTAATTTAGATGCCACATCCTGTAAACTAGGATATGCAAGTAATGGGGCAGACCTTTTGGGTAATGTCTGGAGATCTTGGGTGCAAGGCAAACAAATACTGAGAGGTAGTTCCCTGACCCATCTAGTTTCACTGGCAGGCCATCGTTGGCTGTGTGGACCGAAGCCAATGGTACATGTACCAGTAAGAACCTGTCCCTATCCATATAAGAGCTCCTTGGATTCGAGCAACATTTTTGTCTGGACAGTTTACAATCTGCAGGAAATAATGGCTTTCATTCATCTGTGTTGCTTGCCATTTCTAAGACTTTGTAGATAACGTTGGTATTTCTTCTACATCTTCTTTACACTCAGCAACCACTTGGTGTTTATCTATCATGGTCTGTGACAAAACTTTGGTCAAAACCTTTCCAGTATGTGCAAAGTTTTTCTTTCCTAGCTCTGGATCTATGGCCCTCCCTTAAGAAGGCATCCGCAGCTCGCCCCTGTTAACTATCAAATGTGCAGTCAGGTTTATAATTTCTGTCATACCTGGGGTTTTGACTTGTGTGAAGTGAAAGGTGGAGTTGTAGATCTGCTACAACCACCAGCATGTATTTAACTTGGAGATGTCCCTAATTTATACAGCATTTATTATATATTTTACAAAATTTTGAAAGTGTGACATCACACAAGTCCATAGACCCCCCCCCCCCACCCCCATGTCACACTTCGTCACACAAAAAAAAGACCCCCCCACCCCCTCGGGTGTGACATACATTATGGACGGCCCCTAACTGGAATGTAACACAACAGTCATCAAAGTGCAACACACTGTGATTCTATCTTGAGCCTATATCATCGACTCAAGTATAGCTGTGGGCCCACCAGGGGTATGTGAATTTTACATATTATCACAACAGTTACACGCATCAAAAATACATTACTGGTATTAAGGGCACATTTTATGTTTTGTCATAAGTCAAGAGTAAATTAAATTAATATAGACTTTTATATAAACTTAACTGCATGCCCCATGCGGTGATTGATTTTGTAACAGTTTGGCCATTTATAATAACATATCAACACTTTCTCTTGCTCAAGAAAAAAGAAAACCACACAAAGATAGAAAGTGAAATGCAAGAGTACTCCTGTAATTCTGGGATGAAGGAAATACTCAAATGGTACATTCTGCTGTGGTCTTTAACCTAAACTAATATTGAACTTTACAAGATTTGTATTATTAAACTCATGTGTTTATAACTTATACCAAATGAGCATTCTCCAAAAAAAAGAAAGAGGTACCTGTGTGCTTGGTTATGGATATTGATTTGCAATGTGAACAGCACTTTTGTGCCATTGTCTTGGAGATTTGCATGAACTTAAGAATTATTCAAGTTTTTCTATGTAGATGCACAAAATTGAATGATAACCTGCAGTGCCATATTATAGTATTATTGTACTTGGTTTTGTATGAAGGATGAAAATAGTTGTGGTCACAAGACTTTTAAGATGGCATTATAGATGTATTATGATCTACTAGGTTTATATAACCTAGTAGATCTTTTTTTCAATGATAGCTGAGCACATTATATAAAGATGTAATGGATGGGAATTCAAGTCCACCATTGGGGGTCATTGTGGTACATGTGAGAATCCTATTGTCAGATAATGACCACTCCCTAACCTTGAAGTCCCATCAAATTATAAATCATTTGTGCAGCAATATTTATGTATTTGAAGCAGGTAATTGAAAACAAGACACTGGTTGCCTGCCCCATGCAGTGGTTGGCACTGTAATAATTTGGCCTCTTTTGAAAAATCTGATGTTTTCTGTGATTCATGAACATAGAAAAAATAATAAAATATGCATCTGTCTTAAAGTACAATATACATATATCTGTTTTGTTTCTGAAAGATATGAATTTGGTGAACACCTGTTTTGTGAACCTAAGTAATGATCTGTAGTGCCATATTGTACAGTTCCCTTAGCAGACATGTTGCTGCAGTGTCTATGTCAACACTTGAACTTGCACGCTCCCAAGGTCACGTGACCTGCTCGAAATTGCATATGTACATACGGAAATGCATAGGCACCAATGGAATAGCATAGGCACCAATGGAACTGCATAGGCACCAATGGAATTGCCTAGGCACCAATTGAGTAGCATAGGCACCAATGGAATTGCATAAGCATCAATGGAATTGCATAGGCACCAATGGAGTTGCATAGGCACCAATGGAATAGCACAGGCACCATTGGAATTGCATAAGCATCAATGGAATTGCCTAGGCACCAATTGAATAGCACAGGCACCAATGGAATTGCATAAGCATCAATGGAATTGCATAGGCACCAATGGAATTAAATAGGCACCAACGGAGTAGCACAGGCACTGCGAAATTCTACTGCACACCTCTGGTTGGTGGATACAACTCATCAGGGAGTTAATGTTATATCTTACAAGTATGGTATACCCTTTAGGTTGATATTTAATTGAGTTTAAGAAA
The DNA here is from genome assembly GCA_947462335.1 of Harmothoe impar. Lineage (NCBI taxonomy): Eukaryota > Metazoa > Annelida > Polychaeta > Phyllodocida > Polynoidae > Harmothoe > Harmothoe impar. The sequence continues at coordinate 84,653,065 of OX381706.1, read as the reverse complement.
ATTAAGTTTTTGTGTCATGAAAATGGATTGTGCCGTCTCGGTGCAAGTGTTTTGGCCATACACTACGAATGCTCTCGCTTCCCCCTAGGCATTTTTCTACAGACTTAATGTACTTTAGCAAACAAGTAGGCCTTTTCTCATTACCACGTGCATCATAGAAATCAGGTTTTGAGGAAACTTTTTTGCCCCTAATTTTTGATGAAAAACATGATAAAAATATATGTACATTTAGGCACACAAATATAAAAGTCTCCCTCAGTCCTTGGTGATGAGAAATCACCTTTTTTTTGAGTGGCCTTAGTGGTTCTTGAAATCTAATCAATTAAAGTACACACACCTCTTGTGATATTCTTGGTGGTTCTAATGGCTCAATCTTACCACAGAACTAGCCTGTGTGCCACATTTGAGACCCATTCTTATTGACGAAGTCGCCAGGAATTCAGCTAATGTCCGGACATTTAACGGTCAATAAGTCAGTGAATATTTGCAGTAGAGCCGTAAAACCAACGCCATTGGAATCGTAAACTTGACCTCAACAGGATAGACTGGTTTTCTAAGAGAAATGGGGTCTCTACAAAAACGATGTGAACCCCTATATTGTGCAAATTATATAAGAATTCAGTCTTTACCAAAATATAAATCAATTTAATATCAAAAGTGTCGCGAAACCCCTTTTCCTATTGCCAAAGGGTTCCTTTATTTTCAGACCTTTACGGCTAACCTTGTACCCACTGGGAACAGGGGGCATGAAACACTGCATAGAACCCTCAAGTATATTCTCATAGATGACCACTGGAATGTGCTGTGTCCTGAACTCATACACACTCAACCACAGTCCAAGATCAGCAGCCAGGTTGCATTACAGAAGAGAGTACACTACTGGAAGATGTTAGACAAATTTACAAGATTCTCTCAGACACAGGGTTGTATTATAGAGTTCTAGAAATGGGAAATGTGTTGAACTGACAAACATTAGTTATCCTTTTTTATGTAGGGGGTTGGGGAGGGGACATTATTATGAGATTGCTCAATATTGGCTATTCATCAAACTGAAACTCAGGTCGGCTATGTGTGGTCCATAAAAACAGGAAATATATGAAATGTGAAAATATGTTTATTACACTGATCACCATGTGTAGTGATTTATAACTGGAATGTAACATAACAGTCATCAAAGTGCAACACACTGATTCTACCTTGAACCTGTATCATCGACCCAAGTAGAGCCATTGACCCCACCATGCAGGGCTATGTGAGTTATACATGTACATGCTAGTATTATTGTCAATAAGATATTAATGGTATTAAAGGCCCACTTAACCAAGGACCTAACCCTGCCGACTTTTGTATGCAAATGACGTCGTGGGTTCAGTAGGCCTTTAAAGGCACATTTTACATTTTGTTTAAAGTCAGAGTTAATTCAATTTTTGTATAGACTTCAAAACTTATACTGCATGCCCCATGCCGTGATTGGCATTGTAAATGTTTGGCCACATTATATCAACACTTTCTCTTGTGAAAGAAATTTGAAAACCACACAAAGATAGAAAGTGAAATGTAAGGGTACTCCTCTACCCCTGGGATGAAGGAAAACCCCACGTAATCATTTCTGCTGCGTTTTTTAACTAAAGAGCTTACATCTTGAAGCTGAGGAATCATTTGGTTTTTTTTCTATGTAGATACACAAAATTGAATGATGACCTGCAGTGCCATATTAAAGTTTTACTAAACAATTCCGGAACATGGTTTTGTATGAAGCACGAAAATAGTGGTGGTCACAAGATTTTTAAATTAGTGAATATATTCTGAAAAGATATAACCTAGTAGTCAATGTTGACTGAGCACATTATATAAGGATGTCATGGGTGAGTATTCATGTCCACCATTGGGAAAGACTTTTTTAATCATTATGGTACATGTGTATCCCCCTTACCTTGAAGCCCCATTAAGTTGTACACTATTTGGGCACAGACTTTAACACTATATATGTATTTGAATCAGGTCTTTAGAACAATGAAACTTAAGTTACAGGTCCCATGCTGTGATTGGCACCGTGGTAATTTGGCCTCATTGAAAATCTCCAATTAAAACTTTCTGTAATTCATGAACATAGAAAAAAATTAATGACATTTTATCTGTCTTACAGTACAATAATCACAGCACTTTTGTTTCTTAAAGATACAAATGGGCTGAAGAACTGTTTTGTGAACCTGAGCCATATTATACAGTTCCCTTAGCAGACATGTTGCTGCAGTGTCTATGTCAACACTTGAACTTGGTTTTGTATGAAGCACAGCATTAGTGGTGGAAAGACGGTTTGAAGTTATAACAGGTAATAAATATAATCTGCAGATGCAGTATCACCTAGCAGTGTTTTCTTCAATGTTGACCATTTTGATTGAGTACACATATAAGCAGTCTAGTTTGGCCATTGAAATTCAACATTTGTGTCCCTTTGCAAATACTGAAGTTCAAGGATGCCTTGGTCCTTGAGGCAACCGAAGCAGCATTAGCGACTCATTGGGGAGGCACTGGTACATCACCCTGATGGGGTCAGCATAATGCATGTATGCACAGCGTGCGAGATACTCACTGGTGCTGCATTGAGTCATCGTCATTGTGGAGAACCTGGCGGCGGTTTACTTTAGGATAGAATCATTAAAGCACTATGCTGCCCTTAGAGGGTTAACAGCTGCATCTATACAGGCTGTGTGTTATAGAGGGTCTGTGATGCAGACCAGGCTGATACCCAACATGATCTCCAGTCCGTACGAGTTCTTGAAGCTGAGGTTCACCATGAGCAGCGACAGCTGTATCAGCACCAGCATCCCGACCAGCAGCACGCGGCAAGTCCGACTGGCCTCCAGGTAACTCGACATGATGAGCACAAACACGGCCAGCACCAGGTACTCGGAGTAGCCGGCGCTCTCCTGTAGGTCGCTGCTGGAGAAGGTGTGTGCGAGCGCCAGACGCTCCACGCTGTAGGCGAGGCAGTGCCACAGGAGGCTGTTACTGAGGTAGCCCGACCAGGGGGCCGCCTCCCCCGCCCCGTGTAGCACCCCCGCCTTGTGCCGCCCGCTCTGTGGGGGCGCACCTATCACGTACACGGGCCCCCGCGCCTCCATCTCCTCCAGTTTGTCCCAGTCCAAGAAGGCGCTGTGAAAGGCAAACACCACCCCGATGAGGCAGCCGGGCACTGGGAAGGTCTTACGGGGCCCCGACCAGATGCACAGGGTGGAGCCGCTGAAGATGACCTCCCAGAAGACGAGGGCCACTATAGAGACGAGGGAGAGGATCCAGGCGCGCTGCTTGTCACGCACCAGCGGCAGCAGACACAGCAGGAAGAAGGGGATGAGGAGCAGCAGCAGGGTGGCTATCACGTCGCTGCCCCGCGTGTCGTCCACACGCAGCATGACGTAACACGTCATGATGGTGAAGTCGGCGCTGAAGGCGGTGGCAGCGGCCGTGGCCAGCCCCACCGAGGACGGGAAGCGCTCCACGGTCTTAGCGAAGGACAGCAGGATGGTGGCCAGCAGCAGCGGCAGGAAGAGCAGCTCGCACGTCCTGACCAGGGCCGCCTTGGGGGCCAGGAAGCGCTGCGTCCACGGGGACAGGGAGAAGACCTGCACCTGCTGCGTGTTGGTGACCACGGCGGGGAAGCTGCAGGTGACGCCGGTCAGCACGCCGGTCACCGTGTCCCGGGTGGCCAGGTCCTCCAGGAGCCCCGTGAAGCGGGTGGTGAGCGGCAGCAGCAGCAGCGCCAGCGGCAGCAGCAGGAAGACAAAGGGCAGGCCCAGGTCGGACATGAGGCGGTAGTACAGACCCGTCATGGCCGCCGCCGCCAGCAGCTGCAGCACCAGGGCCGTGTTACGTGTGCTGCTCTCAGCCATCTGCAGCACCGCAGCAGCACCGCCCCTCCCCCCACCCCGCATCCTGCCCGCCAGATCACCTCTCTCTGCTCAGTCGCATACCACCCTTCCGCTCTGCTCTCACGGACTACAGGTCATCGTGACCCCACAGTCATCTTTGTACAGCCTACAAGAAATAAGAACCATCGGCAATAATAAGGATTGGTCATAAAAGAAGAACAGACAGGATAGAAATATACAGAGATGTGGTACCATGTGACATGATCATGTGACATGATGTGGTACCATGTGACATGATGTGGTACCATGTGACATGATGTGGTACCATGTCAGATGATGTGAAGACATGTTGTGGGGTCATGTGACATGATGTAGCACCATGTGACAGGATGTGGTACCATGTGACATGTTATACCATGTGACATCATGTACCATGTGACATGACGTTTAACCATGTGACATGATGTTGTACCATGTGACAGGATGTGGTACCATGTGACAGGATGTGGTACCATGTGACATGATGTGGTACCATGTGACATGATGTGGTACCATGTGACATGATGTAGTACCATGTGACATGATGTAGTACCATGTGACATGATATAGTACCATGTGACATGATGTGGTACCATGTGACAGGATGTGGTACCATGTGACATGATGTGGTACCATGTGACATGATGTTGTACCATGTGACAGGATGTGGTACCATGTGACATGATGTAGTACCATGTGACATGATGTAGTACCATGTGACATGATGTGGTACCATGTGACAGGATGTGGTACCATGTCACGTTTATAGTACCATGTGACATGTGATACCATGTGACAAGATATGATACCAAATGACAAGGTGTAGTACCATGTGACATGATGTTTCACCATGTGACATGAACATATGAAATGATGTGGTACCATGGCACATGATGTGGTACAGTGTGACATGATGTCATATTATGTTGCATGATGTTGCACCATGTGACATCATGTTATACCATGTGACATGATGTTGTGCCATTTGACATGATCATGTGACAGGATATGGTACCATGATGTGACATGATGTTGCATGTGATATGATGTACCATGTGACATGATGTGGTACCATGTGATTTGATATGGTACCATGTGATTTGATGTGGTACCATGTGACATGATCGGGTACCATGTGACATGATCATGTGACATGTTGTGATACCATGTGACATGATCATGTGACAGGATGTAATACCATGTGACATGATGTGGTACAATGTGACATGATGTGGTACCATGTGGTAGGATCATGTGACAAGATGTTGTACCACGTGACAAGATATATGAAACCATGTGACAAGATGTGGTACCATGTGACAAGATGTGCTACCATGTGAGATGATGTGGTGACATGATGTACCATGTGACATGATCATGTGACATGTTCCTTGATAGTCTGTTCCTTGATAGTCCGACATACATGGGATCAGTCATGCTCTGGCTGGAACAGTGACATACATAAGCACACACATATGCTTTGATAGTCTGTCAGATTTGAGATCCGACACAGCCAGATATTTGGACACCCATGTATAGTCACTTTTTTTTTCAAAAGTTGCCAGGTCGCTTATATTATTTGCTTAGGTTGAAAGTCGCCTTCAAAACGGCCCAGGTCGCCAGGTCGCTTTTGACCCATCTGCAGCCACATATGGGGCCCTTGATGGGGGGGTCCCCATGTCGCATGTCGGTTTTAAGAAATGCCCATGTCTCATGTCACTAAGGAAAAACCCATGTCGCTAGTGTCACAAATAGATGATAAATAATTGAATATCAATCATTAACAAACTGTTAAAGAGTGGTTTGAAACAGTTAACTGTATCTGATCTTTAGAAAATTTTGGAATTTTACACTTTTTTCGCCCCTCCCCCTCTCAGGAGGGGTCGAAATTGCTTACACATTTGGGAAAATTTTGTAAATCTTGAAACAGAATTCTGCATTCTGGCGAGTTTTGAGTGCAACATAACATTCTGTAAGCCATGATGCTATTCAATCCATGTCACTAAGGCCAATGTCCCATGTCGGAGTTAAGAAATGGCCCATGTCCCATGTCACTAGTATGGCCATGTCCCATGTCGATTTTAAGAATTGGCCATGTCGCCATATCAGACTTGAGAAATGGCCATGTCGCCATATCGATTTTAGGGGTCTAGGGCCATACATATGGCCTCATACCATTCATGTTCCAATCGGCATCCAGCAGGCTGGGCCGACCCCGGCACCCCATCCAGGCCTTTTTCAGGTGAAATTGTAGTATGTGATATTGAACAATTTCCTGGTTCATTACTAATATACAGAATGTACTTTTTTTCTTTTAAAGTGTCATTGTATAGCTACAGAGTAGTGCTGCCTATTATATGTGGACAATACTTATAGGCTGTGAGGGGAGGGGCTTGGAGTGTTGCCCTCTACACATCCATTGGTCATTAGACCGGTGTGTAGTTGGTAGGGCGGCCACAGCTCATTGAACACTTGATATGATCCCCAAACCCCCGACACACACGCACATCTCTCCAACTTAAACCCCCCAGCGCCCCTATAAATAGGACTGAGTGCCCCTCCCGGCCCCACTCTGACTGTAGCCAGGTTTTTGATGGTCATAATTACCCTGCTGCATTGCCCCAGTCATACCTGTACACCTGGTCCCTACACTCTCAAACAGAAGTGACACCTATGCCCGTTCCCCAGAACGAGAAATAAGGGTGTTTATTTCACCCTCTTCTAACGTCCTTGAAAATCAAGAAAAAGGGTTATTTTATATTTTAAGGCCATATTCTCGGATTTATATATAAAGGGTCTATTTCATAGACTGAACACCCACATTGAATAAAGGTACTTGTAGGAGTGTTCTCAATCTGCTCAATGTGTGGTCCTAAGTCAATACACAAAGGAAATATAGAACCACAGAGGGTTGAGAAGTTTCTTGAAATGTCATTTTCTCACCCAAAGTCCGTGGAAAAGGGGGTGATTTTGAGGGGTGGGAACGAGCATGATGTCATTTCTATCTGGGAGTGCGGGGGCCGGGCCCGTACACCACTGCTGGCATCAGTGTATTTGGGCATCCTTCCCCCCCCCCCCCCCTTACCACCCCCTGTCTAGAATCGTCCCATACATACCTATACACCATCTGCAGGGGGGCACTCCCTCAGCTTTGGTTACTATGTGTAAATGTAAATACAATTCCAAAGGAAAGGGTCCGTTTTTGGAGACTAGGCACATATCTACCGTAAAACCTCGCATTTAAGCCTAACTCGCGTATAAGCTGCATCCCCAGTTTGGGCCGCACCAGAAATCTGAGCATGGTGACCTTTAGTACTATACCATAGTTACTATACCATAGTTATTTATTATTGGACATTGTAGGCCTACATATTTTTTTAATTGTTTAATTTATCCTGGTATATGATGGGCTGAGCCCAACAGCTTTGCCTGTATAAGGAAACACCATCCTTCTTTCTGGTATCAAATTCTAGGCGATATTCATTCATAGGTAATATAGAAAAGATAGGAAGTGCCCCCCCCCCCCCCCCGCCGCCAGCCCCTGGGCTGGTCGTCAGCTCTTTGCAAAGCTTCCTACTCAGAGGTACTAAATGGTATACGTCTGCCACAGGCCATTATGTAACAGAAGTAGATTGGCACTCAATCCCTGTCACCCCTGTTGCATGTGGGAAGGAGTGGTCATTTCTTCACAATGGGGTTTGGAGTTGGATGGAAATGATTATTGTTGTAAGGATAAGTATATTAGCATTTATAGTTTCATATTCATGGACCTTACATTCATATTCTCATAGCCTTCTATCAATATAATAGTCGGTTACCTGCCAGTAGGAGTAGTAGTTAGCCTAGACATGAGTCAGATTATGACCACTCCCTACTCGAATACTACCTGAGGTGTGGTGGAAGTAGGGCACGGAGGTCACTTCAGACCACCTGATCTTGCCTATTTTGCCTACATATTGTGGGCGGGATCTACCATGCTGTGGGCGGGATCCACTATGTAAAATAGGGTCAAAGGTAGCCTAAAACGGCCAGCAATGGCGGGTAAACCCACGTATACACTGTCCCTTTAATGAGCTCCCGCCCCTTTCCATTCCACACACACAGCGTTCATGCCCCCACCCCTTTATTTATAATTGTGCTATGCGGAATGGCTATGTATCACCCTCTTCAATACATCAATATGGGTTATTAGGCCAACTGTATATTTGCATAATGGCCCAACACCTCAGATTCTTGGACAAGGTATATGGCAATATAGGCGTGTCTGGTCGCGTCTCGACTATTGAACGACGGTTATGTAATACTCCTTATAACACGGTGCAGCACACAACAAGGGATATACACAAACAACGTGGGTGTGTGTGGGGGGGGGGGGGGGGGGGATGGAAAGGAGGGGGGGGGGGTGGAAGGGGTGGATAACTAGATTCGACACGGCTATATATATATATATATATGATTTAATATATGTATGTGTATATATATATATATATATATATATATATGATTTAAAATTGACATGGGGCATGGGCATTATTAAGCGACGACATGCGACATGGGGACCCCCCCCCCCCTCCTCCATCCACGCCCTAGTCTATACAGAGGGATGGGAGAGAGGGTATAGGGAGTACAGGGGTATATAGATTATCATAAAGGTATTTTGATAAGCTACGACTCTATGTCCATTATATGTTATATTTGCAGCCCCCTAACCCCCTCTACAGCCACAGGACCCGGGGTGCACATGTCTCTGCCTGTATTAACACTATGGCCCTAGACCCTTAAATTCGACACGGCGACATGGACCTTTTTTGACCCTAGTGACTTGGGAAATGAGGAGAAAATAGATAGTGACATGGGGCATGGGGAATTTCTTAAGATCGATATGGCGACATGAGCATTTCTTAAGGTGGTTGCCTATCATGTATCCAAAGTATCTAGATTCACTCCAAATATTTCCACAATATACCTTACATACTTTGAAATGGAGTAGTGAAAAGAAAAGTAGGGGGTCCCGAGCTACTTTTTTAGATATTGAATTTCGAAAAATAAAACTATTTCTCCAACACTAGACCAGGAACTCATCTATTTCGTGAGTAATGGTAGTAAAAGTATCACCATTTTTCTGAAACTCCCCGAAAATATTCTTCAGGTTATTTCTGAATTGATAGTATCAATTTAGGCATATGGTCCCGGGCATAATTCAGGGGTTTTAGGGAATTTAAAATAAAAAATAATGATATTCTATAAATCGAATGGTAGTATACAGAAGGTTACATGCATGTCCACTTGCAGACCAGCCTCTGTGGCCTAATAGGATCAGCACAGAACTTACACACTGGGGTTGTGAGTTCGCTCCTTGTTCAGGCCTTTCTCTATTTTACATACTGCTACATCTTAGGGCTAGACACATTAGCTGCGCAGAAATCGTCGCATTGAACGCATTCAAGATGGTAGTCAACCACCTTAAGATCCCCCCCCCCCCCCCCCATCAAGGGCCCCAACACTGTAGACAACGGGAGGTACCTGGGTACCTGCAGCCACAGGTAAACACAGTGCCCAAGGTGCACCCATTATCGCTCATATCTACCTGTCCCCGACAGGTAAAGTAGAGGTAAGCCCACACTTACCCCCCCCCCCCCCCCCGGCCCCTACCCCCCCCCCCTGTCAGTACTCACCATGCCCCGGGTAGTGTCTCCTATAACAGTGTGGCACCTTGTGACGTCCCCAGTGTGCAGGTTACTAACTTGTATCTGTCCCCCCTGGTTGTGTTCAGGGTTCACGGTCTACCTGTGCTGTGTGGCCGTGTACCTGGAGGCCGTGTGAGTGGTTTCACGCTGACACACCTGTGGGTATGGAAGGCCGTGCGCGTCGTGCATGGCAGTGTAGCGTAGTTATGGAAGGCCATTTGAGTCGTGGCCACTCGAGCCCTAAGCTTGTGTGGACGTGTTTAAAGGGAGTGATTATTTATTATCAACGGGGGGGGAGGGGGCAAAAAAAAATTGGACCCCTTGACCGGGGGGGGGGCTTCAAAATTGACATAAGAAAATTATTTTTGGCTGTGTGTAATCATTTTGTCCCTCCCCGAATTCACCTATGGCAGGGGCGGATCCACCCTGTATGCTGTAGGTATTACAGCGCCCCCCCCCTTCCCAAATTCCTGGATCCGCCCCTGTATTGCCCCACACCCCTTCTGGGACCCCTTCCCACTCTCCTGCCCCTGTCCCATTGACTTGGACACCCACGCTACTTGCAGATATAGCGTAGGTATCATATAATTCCGACCTTGACACTATATTAAAGTAATACACAAAATAATTATGTGTATTCTGTGAGATCCCTTTGAAGTTGGATGTGTATTTTCCGAATACACAAGGTGACGACAGGCTTTTGATCCCTTAAAGTGTCATTGTATAGCTACAGAGTAGTGCCACCTAGACGTATGTCGGCAGTACTTATAGGCTGTGGGGGAGGGGCTTACAGTTACCCCTACAAGTGCTTTAGTTAGAATATGCAGCTGCAGTTGTCTCAGAGTGAATTGCCTGTTGATGGTCGCTCCACTCACCCAGAACGACAGTTCTGGGGCTTAGTTACGGTAGATTTCAGTTTCCTTTCCTCCTACCTGACAGGTAGGCCTATGCAGGCAAACACAGGCCTCCATGAGCTTGGGTAACTTCACCATGATAGTATTCTTAGTCCTAACTGTATTATATCATATTAATGTTGTAGCAGGGTAGGCTACAATTTTGACTATAATAATACATGGTACATGTATAAGACAGTATTGACCCCATTTAAAAAGTTATGTGTATATCTATAATGCTAATAACGGGTGTATTAATTGTAACTGGGTTAGATATGGTTCATTTACCCTATAAAGTATCAGTCACTATTCTTTGTGAGCACAGTTCTATTATTAGATCTATGCAATCTACAATTCGAATCTCCCCTATACTTGATTGTTTCTATTTATATGGGAGGTGCGGTGGGCAAACAAAACACTGGACTGTGACCCCTAGGTATATGCACCATGATTCAGGAAATCATAAATTGTACTATTAGCTAGATATGTCTTATATGGGATAAATATGATGGAATACATGTCATATAATCTTCTAAGGTGTAAGCTGCAGAATCATAACAACCAAGGACAATTAAACGTGAAGTCTATAATAATGACCCTGGTATGAGACCATCATGGTGAGATTACCTGACCATGTGTAGTCTTTGCTTGCCCACAACGTGACGTAGCAGAACACAGAACCTTCTCTATTGTGTCCTGAGGGAGTGGTCATTTGTAAGTAGTGGTGGTAGTTGTGGGTAGGGAAAGGGGATCCAAAGTGAATAAGGGTATTAATAGTGGCGGATCCAGGATTGTCTAGAGGGGGGCCCAAACCTGGCCACCCTGGAGTGACTGTCTGTTTCCCACGCGCGAAGTGCAGTGGCCATATTAGGGGGCTTTGCCCAGCGGGCACAACATTCAGTTCAACATTGAATCAACGTTGGATCAACATTGAATCAACATCGACAACCAATGGTCAATGTTGATTCAATGTTCTATGCCCACTGGGTGGGGGCATGCCCCCTAGACAATTTTGATGGTCTGGATGTGAAATGATGGATTCTCATGCATTTTAGGATGCAATATTTTAAAACTTAGCCCCCTTACCCCCCTCCAGGTCATGTTATATAATATTGTCTCCATCTCTCTCCCTTTACCCTCTTTTATTCTCTTTCTTTTCTCTTCTTCCAATTTTTACCCCTTTCTTTTTTTTTTTGGGGGGGGGGAGGCAAAGCCCGTCGGGCCACCCCCCTGGATCCGCCAATGTATTATTTGATGAGCATAGGCTTATAATAAAGAAAATCCCATGAGTGTGGAGTCTGTGTACATAGTTCTGTGTACATGAGTTAGACCAGCGCCTGATTGTGTTTCTTTGTGTCTTTTTTTGTGTGTTCTTTTCTGGGGGGAGGGAGCTAAAGGATTTAAAATTGTATAGTAGATTGCTGGCTCATTCACTGAAACAGGTGAATAATTATACCCCGTCCCCCTGCCACCTAAGAAAATGACCATTCCCTAATCAAATGCTACCTGAGGCATGGTGAATATGGGCCAACACAGACGACCTGGTCTTGCCTATTTAGCCTAGCATGACCTGTAGTTACCTGTGGGCGGGATCTATTATGCTGTGGGCGGGATCTAGTATGCTAAACAGGGTCAAAGGTAGCCTAAAACGGCCAGCAATGGCGGACAACCCCACGTATATACTGTCCCTTTAATTGGTGTAATTAGTGAATGTGTATTGGGCTGGCCCTACCCATACCAGTCTGTATAGCCAACCAATAAGAAATGGATCCGCTTTCGCTCCATGTCCTCATTAGCATATCTGTATGATGCTAAGGCCAATCTCGCTCCGAGTCTTTGCCTTAGTACCGTAAGGGTCTACTGAGTTACTGTCCCATGGCATGCTCATTTTCTGCCCCGCCCACTCCCGCGTTTCCGAATATTTGAAACCAGAGGGCGCCACACAAAACAACTCGCCCTCTAGTGAGTGTTCTATGAACTGCAGAATCCAAGATGGCAGCCTCCATGCTCGGCGGAGAGCAGTCGATTTTGGAGCGGACAGATGCGCTTTGGAATTCAATTCAACAGGCCCTTGTGAAAAATAACGACCACATAATCGTGCCCAGGACCACAGCGGACGGAGTAGGGTCCGTGTTCGGCAAAATGACGCGTCAGGAGATTGTATCGAAGCTGATCTCGACGTTCGTGGGCCTGACAGTGTCATTGACCATCAGTTACTATGGGATGAGGTGGCTGCTGAAAGCCCTTGATCCAACCATAGAGGAAAGAAGCGAGTACAAGAAAAGGGTACGTAGCCAGCCTGTGGTTTAGTTTCTGCCGAAGACAACCGATGGTGCTTATTTCAACCTCAGAAGGGGAGGGGGGGGGGGGGGGTTCGACCCCTTGCCGGGTAGGTTCTTTCATGGAACTTAGTCTTAGAAATCAGAACTGCAATTGAATGAATTGAAACAGTGTAAGATAATTTCATCAGCCTGATCAGAAGCTAGTATAACTGCCGGTACCGATGTCAAAGTGACTGATGCAACAGGCACAACAGTTGCTGATAGTATGATTGATAGCCTAAAAGATTGTGCATAGACCCCGGACATAGACTATGGTACTGCAAGTGAGATTTCACCTACCGTAAATTCCCGCGTACTACCCGCATCTCGCGTATAACCCGCACCCCTAACTCAAGAGAATCCTATAACCCTTTTTTGGATTTGAGAAATTGCATTTTAGTACTGTTCTATAGTGATAAAAACCCTTGTATAACCCGCACCCTATACAGGCAAGTTTTGTATCAAATGAAAGCTGAGTTTGGTTCGCGTACAACCCGCGGGTAGTACGCGGGAATTTACGGTAGCTCAGGTACCTGAGGCTGAACTCTATTACCGTATCTCCGTCCCTCCGTAATCGAATTCAGGATGCCAGTGCTTTGAGGGTGGAGGAAAGGGTGCACGCACATGCTTGCACACACTATTTCGGCCATGAATATTTGCAGTTTCTTTATTTTTTTATATGCATTGGATAGCCTGGCATTTTCTCTGTAACCTGGCTTAATTCCAGATTTTTCAAAGTCCTAAAAATATGTTTAACAAAAACAGGATTTAAAATCCCCCCCCCCCCCGACTTGGAGCGACTACCGTGGGTGTCCGAGTCAGCGACGACCAGTCCATATTTCCTGTCCACATGTTTGTCGTACCCAAACACTGAATGTGGTTTGGGGACAAGCCTTGTGCTAAATTTCACCCTCCACCTTGTTGAAAAAGTGATTAAACTAAAGGGCCTGTTACACAAGCGCAACCTGCCAATCATGCAGCAGCCCTACCCAATTTTAGATATTTTTTTTGGAAGGCATTTTAGTGTCTTCTCTAGCAAAAAACTTTTTTTTTTACTGACATTTTTTCCCGAAAATTATATTAAAATGGGAGGAATTTCGTCTCAAATCCTAAAAAAAAAATTGGTGAAAAAAAAGAAGTCCTACCTACCCTATTTTTTTTTTGGCCATGTTACCTGAACACAACTTTTTTTCTTTTGGCCTAAGCTCACCCCAGGAGACTCCTGTCAGCATTGTTTTACAAAGGTGGCATCTGCCGCATGACACGCCCCCCACCCCATGCAGCACATGTCAACACGTCCTTTAACCCTTTAAGTACGACATGTCACAAAAGATTTGCCCTTATGATGCACCACTGCAGCCCCAGCTAGTAACTCACTGGTGCTACATTGATGCATCATACCGACCCTTCGCGAATTGGCTAAATAGTACAATTTCACATGTATTTAAATTTGTGAATTTAGGAATTCGGTATACATGTAGTTTCATGTCTATATTGGATAAATATTCGCTGTACATATTTTCCCAAATTTTAAAAGTTGTGAAATATGCAAAAATATGTACAGCGCAAAATGAAATATGTTTACACTAATCGGAAATATACAAATGAAATACTTGTCACATTTCAGGCTGAGAAGATCATGAAGAAGATCGGAGTAAAGGACGTCAAGGTAAGTTATAGCTGTTAGTTTATGGAGTCCTCTATGGGTACTACAACCTTTATTTTTATTTTTAAGGGAGTGGTCATTTTTTAACAACAGGGGGAGGTTGGTGGATTTGGGGGGGAGACCAAAAAAATTTGGACCCCTTGAAGGGGGGGGACCAAAAAAATTTGGACCCCTCTTGAGGGGGGGACCAAAAAAATCACATCCCTTTTTAGCGAAAAAGCCCGCGCGTTACTATAGCTCAAAGGGGTCGGCCGCGCTCATTTTCAACCTGCCTAGGGGGGGGACCGAAAAAATGTTGACCCCTCCCGTGGGGGGGGACCAAAAAAATTTCGACCCGCTCGCGCGGAAATCCACCGACCCCCCCCCTGTTGTTAAAAAATGACCACTCCCTAAAGAAGCTGTGTTCAGGTAACATGGCAAAAAAAGAGAAAGGGTCGGTAGCTCGATTTTATTTTTAACCAAAATGTTTTAAAGGTGATTTTTGTAGAAAAAACATAATCAAATTTTTTAAATTTTGGTAGCAAAAATTCCAAAAATACCTTCCAAAGAAACAAAATATAAGGAAAAAATAATTACCTGGTAGGGTGGGGCTAGTCTCCAAAGCAAACGATGGCAAATCTATCCACGTCGCTACGCTATGTAACTAGGAGCCAGCGTCTGCCGCACACGGTTGTTACGTTGGCCGTCATTGGCGACGGTGGGACGTACGGGCGCCGTCGGGTGACCTTTTTTTTTTATTTGGCCTTACTTATAGGGCGTTTCTAAGTTAAAAGGGCCAGTTTTACATGAAATGTGGGTTATCCGCACGAATTTACGATATCACCAGGTTTTACCGACACATATAGATATACATGTACTTCTTCAGCTGGACGACCATGAGATGACGATCGCGTCTAACCTGATCGACCCGTCCACCATGACGACCACATGGGAGGACATCGGGGGGATGGAGGATGAGGTCGAGGAGATCCAGGAGTCTGTCATCTTGCCCTTCACGTGCCAGAAGGTGTTGGGGGACTCCCTCCTACTGCAACCCCCTAAAGGTGAGGGATAAACTGTAATGTGTAACAGGCTTTTAACAGCTAGGTAAGGGGCAGAAATAGTGCAAAAGTATGGGTTTAAGTTTTATTAAATCGACTCAATTTACATTAAAAAAATGTTAAAATTACCCAAATTAAAAAACAACAAAAAAAACACATTTTTACGTGTCCGCGAATCATAACCAGATTTTTTAAAGCATACCATAAATCAAACGGTGAAACCCCCTGTGTGGGTTTCCCCAAACTCAGATGCAGGGTTATAACCGTAACATTTTTAGGCCAAAGAAACAAATCATGAACTTGAGTACTTAGAGGAAATTGTTGATGTCTTTGCCCTAAAATTAATGCTGCAAGAATTAGCAATATTTTCTATGCAAGCATTACACAGGGTTCTCACCTGTCAGTTAAGTTTTATTTTCTTTAAAAGTAAGTTAAAAAGTAATTGCCATATATTTTGTCAATGAATTTATAGACTTTTAAGAAAACGCCAGTTTAAAAAAAAAAAAGAAAGTTCAGCAAAATTTACGCTATGCACCATTTGACTTCTAAAAAAATCTGGGCACAGTTATAAGTGAAATATGGGTTATTGGCAGAATTCATGGTACTAAACATGTCACTTAAAAATATTATTAATTGTCAGTTGAAATTCAGTTAGAACTGGTACTGAAAAGAAGTGGTTACCTGATTACAATATGAACCCCTGTGTGTGTACCTGACTCATGCTGTGTACTGTGTGTTACAGGGGTGCTGCTGTATGGGCCGCCCGGCTGTGGGAAGACCATGATCGCCAAAGCCATGGCTAAAGCCGCAGGTTGGTATTACATGTAATATGCTGTATACTGTAAACGTACATATTTTCGCGTGTATAAATTTTCGCGATTTTGTTAAAAAGTGCAGTTCCCCGAGTATTTAAATTTGCGATTTTTGGAATATGGTTCTAGTATGACTATATTGGATAAATATTTGCTGTGTACATATTTTCGCGATTTTTAAAAATCGCGAAAATATGTACAGCGAAAAAGCCCGCGTGTTACTATAGCTCATGAAAAGGGGTCGCCGCGCTCAATTTCAACTTGCCCGAGGGGGGGACCAAAAAAATTTTGAACCCCTTGCGCGAAAATCCACCGACCCCCCCTGTTGTTAAAAAATGACCACTCCCTAAGAGCTAAAATCATTGTACATGTGCAAATTGTACTACAGCGAAATCACTTAATAACTGATGTAAGGAACTTCCTCCCTCCAAACAGAACTTGGGAATTGAACGAATCCGGGTAGGTCACAATGACACAAGAAAGGCATGAGATATTCCCAAGAATTGTGAACATGTCCTTATTACAATCAGAACTTGGGAATTGAACGTTTGCGACCTACCCGGAGTCAACCCAGTTGCGAACGTTAAATTCCTGAGTTCTGATTGTAATAAGGATATGTTCACAGTTCTTAGGAATATCTCGTGCCTTTCTTGTGTCATTGTGACCTACCCGGATTCTACCCAGTTGCGAACGTTTAATTCCCAAGTTCTGTTTGATAAAAATAATGTGGAATTGCACAGAATATGACACAGCCAAAAGCTGTTCACATATTCTCGTGCCAGATATGTGCACAATTCACGCAGGAATCCTGAGTTGTGACTCAAGAACCGCACAAGTTCTGCCTGAGATCTTGTTTGCAGGACTGTTATAAAGAGCAAATTTCCAAATTTAGCTGGTCCAAGATTTTACTGTACCGGGGTAATATCAATTTTAGTGTGGAAAATTATTAGAGTTCTATTTTAGAGGATATCGTCTGATAGATATAATATATGTATGTATATATATACCGTATTCGACGTAATAAGCGCACAGTGCGCTTAAAAAATTATTATGAACACATTTTAGTAGTTACTGGACATCGATTCTCTCTCTTTGTAGCTCTATAGTGATCGATGCCCAGTTTTATACTTCAGACCAGTGGCTCATTTTGGCTGTTTTTTGCCTCACAGATTGCTTCTAGTGCAAAATCCTGACTAGGTGCCAATATATTCTCTATGCCAATGTGTAATATGAGGGTAGAAAACACTGGAACCTCAGTTAGAAAAAATCCTACTGAACAGTTTTTGAGAAAATTAGGGTTTTGTTGCATATTTTTGGTGTTTTTAGTACATTTCCTACATAAACCGTGAACGCCAGCATTTCTCACTTTTCAGGTGTTTAGAATCAGAATTTGACTTTTTTTTATTCGCAGTAGGATTTCTGAGTATCGAGCCATTCTAGAAAAGCTATTCTTTGGAAAAAATACTTAGTATTTCTTGATGATTTTCGTTGCACAAATTTAGGGTTGTAATATAAAAACTGCATTGTCATCCAATCAAAGTGTTTATGCACTGTTGATGGTCACCCCCTCCCACCCTCTTCACTCTGCATTGAAGGAGAACAGGCAGGGGAGGTACACTTGTCCGTATATAGCTGTTGACCTGGGTGCTGGGTGCATTTTCAATTTATGGGGTGCCAACTGTTCATGAAAGAAAAATCAAATAGAATTTTTTTTTTTTTTAGTATCAGATTAATGCAACTTCAATTCGTGATAGCACTTAAAGCATTGTATTTGCATTAATATGAATGGTAGCCACCTTATGGGGTGCCAACTATTCATGAAAGAAAAATCGATAAGAATTTGTTTTTTATTAGCATTAAATTGATGCAACTACAATTCGAGATTGCATTTCAAGCATCGGGGCATTCAATGAATGGTAGTCATCTTAAATATATGGGGTGCCAACTGTTCATGAATATAAAAAAAAGAATAGAATTAGTCTTTTTATTAGTATCAGATTAATGCAACTTCAATTCATGATTGCACTTAAAGCATTGTGGCATGCAATGACTGGTAACCACCTTGAATGTATGGGGTGCCAACTGTTCAGGAAAGAAAAAAAAGAAAGTTTTTTTTTTTAGAATCAAATTAATTCAACTGCAATTCAAGATTGTATTTAAGTATTATGGCATTCAATGACTGGTGGCCATCTTGAACCTATGGGGTGCCAACTCTTCATGAAAAAAAGAACTAAATTGGATTTTTTTAACAGTATAAAATTAATGCAACTACATTTCAAGATTGCATTTAAAGCATTGTGGCATTTAATGAATGGTGGCCATCCTAAACCTATGGGGTGCCAACTGTGTTTGAAAAAGGTATCAAATAGAAATTTTCTTATAATAGATATCAAATGAATGAAACTACAATTCTTCATTGCACTGAAAGCATTGTGGCATTTAGTAAATGGTAGCCATCTTGAATGGGTTGAATGAAGGAAAAATCAAATAGGATTTGTTTTTTTTGATCAAATTAATGCAACTACAAGTCAAGATTGCATTTCAAGCATCGGGACATTCAATGAGTGATAGACATCTTGAATCTATGGGATGCCAACTGTTCATGAAAGAAAAATAGAATAGATTTTTTTTTATTAGTATCAAATTACTGCAACTGCAATTCGGGATTACATTGAAAGCATGGTGGCATTCAATGAATGGTTGCAATCTTGAATTTTGAAATGAACATACACACAGACATATTCATAGGCATGAACATGATATTCATGGATTTCTACTTCTACTAAATATAGCTTTATGTTAGAAGGATTCTGTTACATGGATGTCGATGTCCAGTTTTAGATATATATCCATATAGTGCATTGGAGTGCTATAATGTTGGACTGCTGTATATTTAAGACTTTAATTGGGGTCAAAAATCGAGAAATTTTTGGTTATTTGTAGTATAAAAATCGGCAAAAAACGGGGGGGGGGGGTGCGCTTATTAGGGGGTGTGCGCTTATTACGTCGAATACGGTATATGAAATAAAGATAGAGGGAAGAGAAAATGTATCGTGAGGCAGTAGGGGATGAAAGGATGTTAGACTCTAACGCCCCACTCTCTGACACTCCATGACACCGCGGCGTCTGACAGTCAGTCTGATGTCGGACTCTGTGAGGTGATACAAAAATGTCCTGGACACTCTGGTCTGTAAGTACCCACTACAAGGTCTGGTTCCGTCCCCAGGTGCCCGGTTTATTAACCTGTCCGTGTCGACGCTCGTAGACAAGTGGTACGGGGAGTCACAGAAACGCGCAGAGGCTGTCTTCACCCTGGTCAGTAGACAAACTCTTCTTTTTTTTTGGTATGAGAAAATATGAAGATACTTATTTATTAATACTGTATAGAAAAAAGAACTTATTCAGCTCGGGAACATTCCTTTACAGTCAGCAAAGTTATAACACATAATTTCACATAATATCATGTGCCGTATTCGACGTAATAAGCGCACAGTGCGCTTAAAAAATGATAATGGACACATTTTAGTAGTTAAGAGTTTAATTGGGGTAAAGAATTGAAATATTTTTTGGTTATTTGTAGTATAAAAATTACCCAAAAACGGGGGGTGTGCGCTTATTAGGGTGTGTGTGCTTATTACGTCGAATATGGTACTTTGATTTAATTAAATCTTGAATCATATTAATGGCAGTGCAAGAGCGATTTCTTCAGGGATATGGTAGAGGATTCAGGGATAAGTCGGCCAGTATTAAAACTGCAACCCCCCTCCTCCTCCCCCTTAGAACTTAGATCATGGGCTGGTAGGGAGAGATAGGCTGCTATACTGAGCCGTTGTAAATTATCACCTTTTATCATGAAATAATATATCATCACAGTGTACAACGTTTCTATTACTTTCTCCACTCGGAAATCTATTAAAATGTGCCTCTTTATTTCCATTTCAGGCAGTAAAACTGCAACCTACAATTATATTTATTGACGAAATAGGTAAGTGTCATTTACTTTGAAGGTAAGCATAAGATGGCCGCCTCATGAATGAAAACTTTAATAACTTGAGTTTTTGCTATCATTGTGAAATGAATTGTGAAACAGCATTATATGCTGGCAAATCCCTTTGACAAGCCTTGCCCAGGTAGAATTTCTTCGCAATACCAAAAAGACTTATTAACTGACATGGAAAGCACCTTTTGAAAACGTTTTTTTTTTGTATATTTGCATTCTGCCTAGATCCGTAATCCTAGTTTTTACACAGTAGAATAAAACGGCCCAACTATATAGATAATAACCACATTATAGCTCGTAAAATGAGCTATGCATGACAAATTATAATGTTAATCACCTGATGAAGGCTACTACCCGGCCAAAACAAATGTTTCGTCATTATAGTTGTGTCTATTATTTACCGTAAAATCTCGCGTATAAGCCGTGGCTAGTATGCGAATCAGATCGCTGGTGCGGCTTATAGGATCAGCACAGAGTCCAGGTGCGGCTTATACGCGAGTTTTTGCTCCTATAGAACAGTACTAAAGTCACCATAACCAGATCGCTGGTGCGGCTTATAGGATCGGCCCAAAGTCGGGCTGCGGCTTATACGCGAGTTAGGCTTATACGCGAGGTTTAACGGTAATTATAATATAATGTAAATTGTTGTTTCTGACAGACTCTTTCCTGCGGTCGCGGACGTCCCAGGACCACGAGGCCACGGCCATGATAAAGACACAGTTCATGAGTTTCTGGGACGGTCTGGTCACGGACCCCAAGTGTAAAGTCATGATAATCGGGGCTACAAACCGGCCTCAGTCAGTGGATGCGGCCATCCTACGACGCATGCCCTGCATGTTCCATATAGGACTCCCGGTAAGTAGTACCCTCCTGTAAGGGCGGCATGATGCCATCCTGTAAGGCATAATGCCATCCTGTAAGGGCAGCATGATGCCATCCTGTAAGGGCAGCATGATGCCATCCTGTAAGGGCGGCATGATGCCATCCTGTAAGGGCAGCATGATGCCATCCTGTAAGGGTGGCATGATGTCATCCTGTAAGGCATGATGCCATCCTGTAAGGGCAGCATGATGCCATCCTGTAAGGGCAGCATGATGCCATCCTGTAAGGCATGATGCCATCCTGTAAGGCATGATGCCATCCTGTAAGGGCAGCATGATGCCATCCTGTAAGGGCGGCATGATGCCATCCTGTAAGGCATAATGCCATCCTGTAAGGGCAGCATGATGCCATCCTGTAAGGGCAGCATGATGCCATCCTGTAAGGGCGGCATGATGCCATCCTGTAAGGGCAGCATGATGCCATCCTGTAAGGGTGGCATGATGTCATCCTGTAAGGCATGATGCCATCCTGTAAGGGCAGCATGATGCCATCCTGTAAGGGCAGCATGATGCCATCCTGTAAGGCATGATGCCATCCTGTAAGGCATGATGCCATCCTGTAAGGGCAGCATGATGCCATCCTGTAAGGGCGGCATGATGCCATCCTGTAAGGGCAGCATGATGCCATCCTGTAAGGCATGATGCCATCCTGTAAGGCATGATGCCATCCTGTAAGGGCAGCATGATGCCATCCTGTAAGGGCAGCATGATGCCATCCTGTAAGGGCGGCATGATGCCTTCCTGTAAGGGCAGCATGATGCCATCCTGTAAGGCATGATGCCATCCTGTAAGGGCAGCATGATGCCATCCTGTAAGGCATGATGCCATCCTGTACTGCATGATGCCATCCTGTAAGGCATGATGCCATCCTGTAAGGGCGGCATGATGCCATCCTGTAAGGGCAGCATGATGCCATCCTGTAAGGCATGATGCCATCCTGTAAGGCATGATGCCATCCTGTAAGGGCGGCATGATGCCTTCCTGTAAGGGCAGCATGATGCCATCCTGTAAGGCATGATGCCATCCTGTAAGGGCAGCATGATGCCATCCTGTAAGGCATGATGCCATCCTGTACTGCATGATGCCATCCTGTAAGGCATGATGCCATCCTGTAAGGGCAGCATGATGCCATCCTGTAAGGGCGGCATGATGCCATCCTGTAAGGCATGATGCCATCCTGTAAGGCATGATGCCATCCTGTAAGGCATGATGCCATCCTGTAAGGGCGGCATGATGCCATCCTGTAAGGGCAGCATGATGCCATCCTGTAAGGCATGATGCCATCCTGTAAGGGCAGCATTATGCCATCCTGTAAGGGCAGCATGATGCCATCCTGTAAGGCATGATGCCATCCTGTAAGGGCGGCATGATGCCATCCTGTAAGGGCAGCATTATGCCATCCTGTAAGGGCAGCATGATGCCATCCTGTAAGGCATTATGCCATCCTGTAAGGGCGGTACGATGCCATCCTGTAAGGCATGCCATGCATGTTCCACATAGGACTCCCGGCAAGTACTGTAAATTCCTGCGTATGACCCGCATTTCACGCATATATTGCACCCTGTCTTTGGGGGAATTGTATAGCCTGCATCTCGGGTCTGAAAAACACCATTTTAGTACTGTCCTATACTTGCAACTAACAGTATTTATCTAACCTTTTTCAGAGGGGAGGTGGGAGGATGCGTCATTGAATTGAATTGAAATTTCCTTTATTTATACTGACCTGAGTTTGAAATACATCCAGTTTCCTTATTATGGTGCTGGATTGTACATGTATAACAGACATGTGTATACAAATAATAAAAATAATAGGAGGAATGGCTGATGGCCATGACTTAGTTTAAAAGCAAGATTGTTAGTTACAGAATAATAGGTCGGATAGATCTTAATATCCAGGCCGATGTTATGGCCTAGTCATCCATCAAATGAGTAAATAGTTGATTCAAAAGACTGCTTAATTAATGTTTCATTTAAATGAAAAATACATACAAAAAAGTCTCGTCTTAATAGGAAGCATGTACATTTTGTACAATGTTCTGATTATGACTTATACATGATTATTTGTCTGCAGTAGACACTCCGGTCTACGACCCGTCTGCCCATGGGCAAGAGCAGCCTAGGTCTTTGACATCTATCTATGAGCTGTATTTTTTTTATTTTACAGAACAGAGCTAAGAGGGAGCACATTTTACAGTTAATTCTTCAAGACGAGATGGTAAGTGGATTTGTGTTTATCTTTTTCTAACAACAGGGAAGGTGGGAATTCTTTGCCATCCCCCCCCCCCCGCCTCCCCAAAAAAGAAAAGAAGTTATATCAAATAAAAATGCAAAAAGCAGGTACCATAATTCTTTTTTTTTAATTGACCAGTCGTCATCTCTTTAGCACTATCGAAAATAGCTGCCATTACTTTGAAAATGTCTTCATTGCTCAGCATAGAACAAACATCTGTAATTGACCCAGGGGCACTACTGTGCCTCAGGGTCTTATACGACGGTTCTCAACCCAATTTAAGACATTTTTCCCATGACTTGTACCTCAAATATTTCAGCAAATAAATTTTCCTGCCAAACAAATATCTGTGTTTTGAGTTGTACAGCTCAATGCCGATCTCCCGATACCAATATTGTAAATGTGCGTTTCCTCAAATTCTCAAAAAAGGCATTTAAAAAAGTGTCACATTTGGCTTTTTTTTCACTAATTTCTTTAGCATTGCTGGTATAGGAAAAACCTCCCTCCAATGCCCTCCACCAACTTGTTGAACCCATAGAGCTCCATGTTAAAGGCTTGGGGAACGCTTTTTGAGACGGTATATGAGACGCCTGGTGATTACCTCCCTCTAATTAATTAATTCTTTTTTTATTTTTTTTTTTTATTTTTTTTTTCAAACTTCGTTTTTTCCAAACTTCGTTTTTTCCAAACTTCGTTTTTTCCAAACTTCGTTTTCTTTTCTTCTTTTCCAAATCTTTTTTTTTCCAAATCTTTTTTTTCCCCCTCCCTCCATCCCCCTCCCCCGTTCCTCCTCCCTCCATCCCCCCTCTCCCATCCCCCCTCCCCTGTACCCCCTCCACCATCCCTCCTCCCTTCGTCCCCCCTCTCCCATCCCCTATCCCTCTCCCATCCCCTCTCCCATCCCCTATCCCTCCCTCGACCCCAGTCCCTCGACCCCCGTCCCTCGACCCCCGTCCCTCGACCCCCGTCCCTCGACCCCCGTCCCTCGACCCCCGTCCCTCGACCCCAGTCCCTCGACCCCCGTCCCTCGACCCCGTCCCTCGACCCCCGTCCCTCGACCCCCGTCCCTCGACCCCCGTCCCTCGACCCCAGTCCCTCGACCCCCGTCCCTCGACCCCCGTTCCCATGACTTGTACCTCAAATATTTCAGCAAATAAATTTTCCTGCCAAACAAATATCTGTGTTTTGAGTTGTACAGCTCAATGCCGATCTCCCGATACCAATATTGTAAATGTGCGTTTCCTCAAATTCTCAAAAAAGGCATTTAAAAAAGTGTCACATTTGGCTTTTTTTTCACTAATTTCTTTAGCATTGCTGGTATAGGAAAAACCTCCCTCCAATGCCCTCCACCAACTTGTTGAACCCATAGAGCTCCATGTTAAAGGCTTGGGGAACGCTTTTTGAGACGGTATATGAGACGCCTGGTGATTACCTCCCTCTAATTAATTAATTCTTTTTTTTCTTTTTTTTTCTTTTTTTTTTCAAACTTCGTTTTTTCCAAACTTCGTTTTTTCCAAACTTCGTTTTTTCCAAACTTCGTTTTCTTTTCTTCTTTTCCAAATCTTTTTTTTTCCAAATCTTTTTTTTCCCCCTCCCTCCATCCCCCTCCCCCGTCCCTCCTCCCTCCATCCCCCCTCTCCCATCCCCCCTCCCCTGTACCCCCTCCACCATCCCTCCTCCCTTCGTCCCCCCTCTCCCATCCCCTATCCCTCTCCCATCCCCTCTCCCATCCCCTATCCCTCCCTCGACCCCAGTCCCTCGACCCCCGTCCCTCGACCCCCGTCCCTCGACCCCCGTCCCTCGACCCCAGTCCCTCGACCCCCGTCCCTCGACCCCGTCCCTCGACCCCCGTCCCTCGACCCCCGTCCCTCGACCCCAGTCCCTCGACCCCCGTCCCTCGACCCCCGTCCCTCGACCCCCGTCCCTCGACCCCCGTCCCTCGACCCCCGTCCCTCGACCCCCGTCCCTCGACCCCCGTCCCTCGACCCCCGTCCCTCGACCCCAGTCCCTCGACCCCAGTCCCTCGACCCCTGTCCCTCGACCCCAGTCCCTCGACCCCAGTCCCTCGACCCCCGTCTCTCGACCCCCGTCCCTCGACCCCCGTCCCTCGACCCCCGTCCCTCGACCCCCGTCCCTCGACCCCAGTCCCTCGACTCCCGTCCCTCGACTCCCGTCCCTCGACCCCAGTCCCTCGACCCCCGTCCCTCGACCCCAGTCCCTCGACCCCAGTCCCTCGACCCCTGTCCCTCGACCCCTGTCCCTCGACCCCAGTCCCTCGACCCCAGTCCCTCGACCCCCTTCCCTCGACCCCCGTCCCTCGACCCCCGTCCCTCGACCCCCTTCCCTCGACCCCCTTCCCTCGACCCCTGTCCCTCGACCCTCGACCCCCGTCCCTCGACCCCCGTCCCTCGACCCCCGTCCCTCGACCCCCCTGTACTCCGTCCCCCCTCCCCTCTCCCCTGGGTCACATGTGATGCCAATCGCCTATACCATTCATTTTGTTAGCGCTTGGAGTGATCAGCTTTCCAAATCTATGAGTGCTAGCACTTAAAATACTATAAGGCCACTTAAAATTGAATATCAGCTTTGCGGACACTTTTTAGGAGAAAAGGGTGCGGGAGGCCGCCCTTTATTTTATGTTACTAGTAGAGATAAATTTATTGTGCCAATAATGATTTGATCAATAAACACAACCAACAACAATAAAATTATTCGTGGATGACAGAAATAAACTTTTATTGGAGTGGGCTATGTTCGCTGTAACGCTATGAAACTAGGTCAAGCCCACTCTTATATAGTCACCCTGTTTTTTTGTGCAGACATGTTTTGCCTGATCTGTTACAACTTGATGAAATATCCTGTGGACTATTTGAGCTATATCATTCTTTTGCAAAACACCTCAGGTATTTATATCTGTAAAAAGAAATGGGAAAAAAAGAAGTTAAATCACCTAAAATAAGAGATTTCTTTAAAAAACTGAAAAAAAACCTCAGATTCTGCCAAAAAAAAGTGAATGTTGGGAGAATGTAATTTTCTACATGATTTCAGTATTGTACCATTTCAAATATTGTTCTGTTGTATTCCCTACTAAAAATGGTGATAACTGCTGTTCTTAGTTTGCTGAAATTACTTTGCATCAAAACAATATTTTGATGTGAAGTTGGCGTTTTTTCACGTAGTTTTCATGTTCTGCGGAGTTTCGCAATCGGCGCGCAGGCAAATATAGACAGCGCTGCCAATTTGGGTGACCAATGATCCCTATGACGCTGGTGCATATTTCAATCCTTCCTATGACAAAGGTCTGATTGGTCACCCAAATTGTCAGTGTTGTCAGCGCAAGGCAATCGACTGGAACGGTCAAAACATCTCAATTTAGCTGCCTGGGGCGGTATTATGAGGTGGAATCAATCAATTGAAGACCGAGACATACCGCCGCTGTTGTGATTTCGTCGCTATGGTTTCTCTATGGGAATTTCTAGCGCTTCATTTTTTCGCCTGATCAATCATGTTAGAAGGCCTCAACCAACTTTTCTGGGGGGGTTACAGCCTAATTTAGGTATCGTACGTCCAAATATAGGATCTTTTCTCTTGCGTGGGCTATGTTTCTTTCAACATAACTCCATTTTAAACCCAAAAACCACCATGTTACTTTTCGGGGCATATGGAGAAAAAAAAAGGTAAAAATGATGATGACGATTTCGTCTCCGCAGTGGCGGGGAATCGAACCCAGGCCGCCGCGGTGCTGAGCGAGAACGCTAACCACTAGACCATCCCGGTCCTACATGCTATGGGAGCCTCAGTTGGGGATTTTAACCCGCTGACTAGTCTCCGGAGCAAACACTAGCAAATCCATCCACGTCGCTGCCCTATGTTACTGGGCTCCTAGTAACATAGCGTAGCGACGTGGATAGATTTGGCATCGTTTGCTCTGGAGACTAACCCGCTGACCTTAGATAGCCTTACGCTATACCGGAAGTGAAGTTTTCGCGAAATACGGAGGTTTGAGGAAATACGGGGGCTGGTTATTCAGCTTTTGCGAAATACGAGGCTCAGTATCTAAGCCTACCCGACTTCATATTTTGTCAAACCATTTAAAAATAACAACCTTTATTATACTGAAAAAAGCATTTCAAGTGTATCTTCATTCTATTCCGACGACAAAAGATCCATGGGGCGGGGGGGAGGAGGGGGGGTTTGGGGGGTAGAACAACCATTATCAGCAGCGATAAACTTTTTTTTACATAGGCCTAGATTTTCATAGAACAGCATAATTTGAAAAATTCCAAGATGACTGCCAAAACCTCTAGATTGTCTGATTTCCTTGTGTAATACATGGATTATAGGGTTTTCTAGTGTGTAGAATCCACATTTGGGGTCAAAATTACTATTTGGAAAATTCCAAGATGGCTGCCAAGATGGCCGCCAAAAACTCAAGATTCTCTGATTTCCTTGTGTGATACATGGATTTTAGGGTTATCTAGGGTGTAGAATCCATATTTTGGGTCAAAATTACTATTTGGAAAATTCCAAGATGGCTGCCAAGATGGCCGCCAAAAACTCAAGATTCTCTGATTTCCTTGTACGATACATGGATTTTAGGGTTATCTAGGGTGTAGAATCCATATTATGGGTCAAAATTACTATTTGGAAAATTCCAAGATGGCTGCCAAGATGGTCGCCAAAAACTCAAGATTCTCTGATTTCCTTGTGTGATACATGGATTTTAGGGTTATCTAGGGTGTAGAATCCATATTTTGGGTCAAAATTACTATTTGGAAAATTCCAAGATGGCTGCCAAGATGGCCGCCAAAAACTCAAGATTCTCTGATTTCCTTGTGTGATACATGGATTTTAAGGTTATCTAGGGTGTAGAATCCATATTTTGGGTCAAAATTACTATTTGGAAAATTCCAAGATGGCTGCCAAGATGGCCGCCAAAAACTCAAGATTCTCTGATTTCCTTGTACGATACATGGATTTTAGGGTTATCTAGGGTGTAGAATCCATATTTTGGGTCAAAATTACTATTTGGAAAATTCCAAGATGGCTGCCAAGATGGCCACCAAAAACTCAAGATTCTCTGATTTCCTTGTGTGACACATGGATTTTAGGGTTATCTAGGGTGTAGAATCCATATTTTGGGTCAAAATTACTATCTGGAAAATTCCAAAATGGCCGCCAAAAACTCAAGATTCTCTGATTTCCTTGTGTGATACATGGATTTTAGGGTTATCTAGGTTGTAGAATCCATATTTAGGGTCAAAATTACTATTTGGAAAATTCCAAGATGGCTGCCAAGATGGCCACCAAAAACTCAAGATTCTCTGATTTCCTTGCGTGATACATGGATTTTAGGGTATCTAGGGTGTAGAATCCATATTTTGGGTCAAATTTACTATTCGGAAAATTCCAAGATGGCTGCCAAGATGGCCACCAAAAACTCAAGATTCTCTGATTTCCTTGTGTGATACATGGATTTTAGGGTTATCTAGGGTGTAGAATCCATATTTTGGGTCAAAATTACTGTTTGGAAAATTCCAAGATGGCTGCCAAGTTGGCCGCCAAAAACTCAAGATTCTCTGATTTCCTTGTGTGACACATGGATTTTAGGGTTATCTAGGGTGTAGAATCCATATTTTGGGTCAAAACTACTGTTTGGAAAAATTCCAAGATGGCCGCCAAAAACTCAAGATTCTTTGATTTCCTTGTGTGATACATGGATTTTAGGGTTATCTATGGTGTAGAATCCATATTTTGGGTCAAAATTACTATCTGGAAAATTCCAAGATGGCCACCAAATACTCAAGATTCTCTGATTTCCTTGTGTGATACATGGATTTTAGGGTTATCTAGGGTGTAGAATCCATATTTTGGGTCAAAATTACAATAGCTCTCTAGCAACATAGCCCACTCCTTTAGTTAACATTAGTGTTACTCTATAGTAGCTATAGTTTTAAACCACTATTTATTTCTAAATAAACCGTCACTTTTATTTTGTTTCACTTTTTTCTGAAGGTGCGGGAGGACCTTTTTCTTTTTTTCTGGAATATTGATTGCCTGCACGTTGAGATAAGGTCTAAAATGCCCTTTAAATTATGTTTCTACTTCAAATAACAGCTGAGATATTTAACATTTTGCAACTTGTGTTCTGAAATTTTCTTAGGTGCGGCCTTTTTCCCCTCAATAGATGAATAAAAGGTCCAATTAGGCCCTTTTTAAATGATGCGCGCGGTGTCGGCAAAGCTGATTATCAATTTTAAGTGGCCTAAGGCGTAAAATATCCTTGTCGTGTTCGCTTACAGACCACAGAGGACGTAGACCTGGGGGTGTTGGCGAGTCAGACGGAGGGGTTCTCCGGCAGCGACCTGCGGGAGCTGTGCCGGAACGCCGCCATCAGACGCCTCAGGGACTTCGCCAAGAGGGAGATGGAGAAGACAAACAAGAAGTAAGGCAGCTCAATTATTTTACCCTAAAACCCGGAGTATATTCAAGGCAAACCCTTATATTTTTAGACAAAAATTTAGCTTGCACAGGGGTGTGAAATCTCGGCGGAAACGCGGAAATCCGCGGTTTTTATCTTCACAGGGACAGTTGCTGAGATTCGTCCAGATCCAATGAGAAATTTATTTCCCTTTATGTAGGAGGGGGGGGGGGACCATTGTCAAACCAGAACACCAAAATACATGAAATTTCACCATTCTGCTTCTAGATTTTCAAAATTGTCTTGGGGGGCATGCCCCCATACCCCCCTAGTAATGTTAAAGTATATAATTTGCAAGGGTTTGGAGTCACATCGTCACTTCAAGCAGCATCTTCAGAGGAAACCTTTTTTTTCATTTCACACCCCTGAGCCTGAAAAAGATTTAAAAAAAAAAAGAATTTCCAAGAAACTCTATAAATCAATGTTAGTACTAGTATTAGTACTCAATCATATTGTGTGGGTTATTAGTTTATACACCAGGGGGCGCCATTGTTCTCAGCCTCCAGTGTGCCAGTGGCTGGCCTGGTCAGCCATTTATCAGAGCCTGGCCAGACTGGCTGCAGGTAGCAATATATTTTTGAGAATTTAGCTTGCATGAAAAAGATTTCTTTAAAAAAAAAAAATTCCAAGAAACTATAAATTAATATAGTGAGTCCCTCCAACCAATATTATAAAGCGGATCATCAATTCATGCAGAGAAATTGTGTGATGAAAAAATTATAAGCTGAAAAATCTTCTTCTATAGCTGGATGGTTTTACTAACAGGCTGATACAATCCCTACTCTGTATATACCCGGCATGATGACAGGAGGCATAGTGCATTATGCAGTCCTTAACGGGTAATGGTATAATGTATAATTTAAAGGCGCACTAAGTCGGTGACCTAGCGCTACTGAGTTTTGCACGCAAATGACGTTGTGGGTTCTAGGGATGTTATTGATATCCAATTTATTTCGATTTCGATTATTTTGGTCTCGATTTTTCGATTATATCGATTATTTCGATATTGCAAACACAGACTATTATCTGCTTGAAAAAGGGTGTTTTCATCTGTTTCATTCTCTCCTTAAAGGCCTACTTGAGTCTATGATTTTTGTTGAACACTTGATATCACTCTGAGCATAATTATAAGTCCCTTTTCCTCAATATTATAGGGCCCTAAATGTCATCATATTCAAACCGTATAAAAAGCAAATCCTAGATGGAATATTTACACAGTTTTTACAGTTTTTTAAAGGGAAACCAGCAGCTTTGCTGCTGCACATAGGCCTGCCTGTCTCGGTTAGGGGTGAGCTGACCAACTTTTAGTGGGAGAACAACATGGCGCAGGGCAGGAACGTAACTACCGACCAGGACCCAACAAAATCGCCTCGGGTGAACTGCATCATGGGAGCCGTATTGTTATTGATGTGGTCCTAACTATGGGGTTATCAGTAAAACACATAGTGTATCGATATAATGCTTTTGTCAATGCGATAATCGGAATTCAAGAAATGTTGATGAATCGATTCTGGAGGTATCGATGACGTCCCTAGTGGGTTCAGTGCTCCATTAACTAACTATAATAGTGTTTCACCCGTTTTCCTCCCACAGTGAGATTACGGAGGGCACGCTGCGAGCCATCAACATGTCGGATCTGAATGGTGCGCTCTACAAGATCGGGGAGTCCAAGCTCGTCAACATGGTGGCCGCCCAGCAGATCAGCCTGGACTAACTACTGTCCCTTCTAACGAGGTTATAGATAATATGTACCATATTGTTGTACAGAAAATACACACAGTCATCCTGGTCGATGATCAGCGCTAAACGGTTGACAAACTCGCTAGCCGTATCATGTGTACAGAGGTTTTAAGTGATATGTATGATGTTGTTTTGTCTATGTGTCGGCCATGTTGGCTTACATGGTATCTACAGAAAATTAACACATGGTGATTGTGGGAACAACTCTAAGGCCACACCAAAAATAAAAGTTGGTCTACGGATTTTGTTTTCCAAAAATAAGTACGGTAGATCCGAATTTTTCTTTTTCTTTTTTTTTGTCTGGATTTCAACCTTAAATTAGGGGGCAGAGGAAATCTTTTTTTTAATTTTTACAAACTGATATTTTCTAGCTAACGATGACAGAAAATGACACCCCAAAAAAAGATGAAAAGAATCATTTTCTGTGTGGGTGCAGTCCGTAGACTTTTTTTTTTTTCAGAAAGAAAAAAAAATTTCCATTTTCGAAAATATCCGTAGACCAACTTTTTTATTTGGTGTGGCCTTACGTGAGTTGTACTCTGTCCTCACCTCGTCAACATAGTGGCCGTGTGGCAAATCTAACATCAGCAACAACTGACCAGATTTTAGATGCATTATATGATATTGTTGTGAAAAAGAAATACCCCGGTAAACATTGCTACATAGGAGGTTTTAAATAATATGTATCACATATTGTAAAAGATAATGCACCGAGCCGTCCCTATTGTGTGCAGAACGCTGGTCAGATCTGTACAGAAGTTTTAACCCTGAAAGGACAGCATAATGCATCATGCCCTTGGTCGTCATGATGCATGAATGCAGCCCTGCCGAGTAACCCTGCCGAGCATCATGCAGACTCTACGGGGTTGATACACTCCCAAAGGGTCGGCACAATGCAGCACTGGCGAGTTACTCCCCAGGGATGCATTGGTGCATCTTGACGACAAAGATTACCTTTTAGTGACATGCCGTCCTTAAAGACCCATGTGGCACACAGCGGGTCGGATCTGCCATGGCTCGCTCACCGGCATCACGTATTTTAGGTACCGTAAAACCTCGCGTTTAAGCCTAACTCGCGTATTAGCCGCACCCCGAACTTTGGGAAATCCTATAAGCCTAATAGGGTATCTAAAAATCATTAATTTAGTACTATACTATACTTATAAAAACTCTTGTATAAGCCGCACCCCATATAGGTATGTTTGGTATCAAAAGAAAGCTGGCTGTGACTCGCGTACAAGCCGCGGCTTCTATGCGAGGTTTTACGGTAATATGTACAATAATGTCGCGTGTTCACCGGCATCGCGTATTTTAGGTAATATGTACAATAATTTTATGTCAATGTGTCATCCAGGATCTCATTTTGAGTTGAACCAGTATCTGAGCGTCTCTGAGAGATTATGAATCATGAAGGTGCTAACGTACGAGACAAACCTTCCAATTTCTCGTCAAACAGAATATAAGCCAAGTTCAGAAGAGTCCTTCGATAAGCTTTATTACCAACACTGATATATGTGCATAGTCTCAATGGAAGATCGCCAAAGTTAATTTCATGATTTCATGATAAATTTGGGTAAACAAATTGTGTTTATGTTTCTCCATTATCCCTGTAGGGGACCTACCAAAGGTTTTAAGAGCCCCTTTGGCGTCATTACTCTCTATGAATGCAGCCTTGGTGAATAATGCGCCAGTGCTGCATTCATGCCTCATGCCCACCCTGCCGGTAAAATGGCACTCGCGCATGGCGCCATATGACGTCAATGACCATGAATCTTGCTGTATCATCCAACCCTTACTACAGGGTTAAACTTGGCATTGAATACACACAGTACCAAAGGGGTGGGTATTTTTTAACAACAGGGGGGAGGTAGATGTCTCTGTTTACAGGTGTCCTGTACGGCACATGTCATGTACCGTAAAAAAAACCTGCCATGTCTACAGGGTGGAGTGTTTAAGGCTGACGTTTGCACGTGTGAAGTCTGAACTAAGACAGAATGTTATGTTTGTAGGGAATATGTTAAAATTGTTTGTTATAACAGGATTTATGTTTATTTCATGGTAAATACGGCAAGCCCTACTGATTTAATCAAAGAACACTGTACAGAACCCGTATGGTTCCCCATTTTTGAAGGGTCATTTCACTTGGCTTCCTCTTGGTGGGAACTTAACTTATGAATACTTGTCTATTTATCCTTATATGGGCAGCATAGTACTTAATACACCATGCCCCTTTGTTGTCATGATGCATGAATGCAGCCCTGGCCAGTCACTCTCCCAGGCTGCATTCATGTATCGTGACGACCAAGGGCATAGCGCATAAAATCACAATGCAGCCCATAAACTGTCAATGAATTATGATAGATATGCTTATGTTGGTATGGTTTGTAGGAGATGAGTTGAATCATTTACATGTGTATGTATTAATATATCAGGGGTAGACACTAACGCTGGCCCGGGAGCCAATGGCCCGCACTTCTTGGTCCGGGCCTGCAGTTTTCTCAAGAATTTCCTTCTTATGGGCCCAGGTGGCCCACAGGAGTGTATGGGGGTAATTTCTAAGCATTTAAATCTTTGTCAATAAATATTGTCATGTTATATGTAGTTGGAAATGGAAAATTATGAGGAATTCCACCATTCTGGTATGGTCTAGATCTATTTTAAACTGCGATCCCTATGGTTTCTTTTTTCATTAAAGATGTAATAAATAATACTAATTCAGGGCCCACAGTATTAAGTGCGGACCCGTAGATTTCTGACGCTACCAGCCCGGGTGGCCCATGGCTGAAAAAGTTAGTGTCTACCCCTGTTTAAACCACGGTGGATGGCTAAGACAAAGGCTTCACACCTTGGCTATATTGTATACCGTGGTTTAAAACAGATAGACAATGGTTATGAAAAGGTGAGTAGGATTAACCACAGCTTGCTGGTAGGGCGACTTGGGCTTCGCCCTCGTCTGGCCCCCACCAGCAAGCTGTGGTTAATTTTACATACCTTTTCATAACCATAGTCTATCTATTACATATACCTTTTATACTGCTGAGCAGTGTAGTCATTGTATCTTAAGGCTTGTGCCATGGGGCTGGGAACAAGGCTTCGTGTTAGGCCACTGATAACAGTGTTTCCTTTCAGGCTGTGTATACAAAAACAAAAACGAAAGAATAGCCTCAGACATCTCAAGGTCGAATTAGGGAGTACATGTAATTAACTTGTTTTTAGCTTAGAATGTTCATGAGTTCATATACATATATTTATAAATATGTGTGTACTAGAATAATTCACATGTAAGTTGTAATTATGATTGTTCTGAAAAGACTTATTTATGGAGTGTGCTGTAATATGTGAATACCCTTTAGATAAAACAGGTTTGTATAGAGATCACAGTGTACATAGATATACTATGTAAATACAAGAATGTATCACAGGGAGTTCACATGCCAGTCCATAGTGTGTGAAATGGAAGTGCATTGACCATTGAGATCTTGTTAATGGTGAATAAAAGTTACTTAATGTACATCATAGTCGTGTGTCAAGTCTCATACAAGTACAATAAATTCTTGCGCATAACCCATATTTCACAGTTATAACCCGCACCCCCACCTCCAGTATAGGCAAATCCACAGGGGGATACATTTCTATTATATCCTGCCAATTCTAATATAAACTAAAGGAGTGGTCATTTTTTTACAACAGGGGGGGGGGGGGGGAGTTGGTGGATTTGGGGGGGGGGGACCAAAAAAATTTGGACCCCTTGAAGGGGGGGGGGGGACCAAAAAGATTTGGACCCCTTGAAGGGGGGGGGGACCAAAAATATTGCACCCCCTTTTAGCGAAAAAGCCTGGACGTTACTATAGCTCATAGGGGTCAGCCGCGCTCAATTTCAACTTGCCTGAGGGGGGGACAAAAAAGATTTCGACCCCTCCAGCGGGGGGGGACCAGAAAATTTTTGACCCGCTCACGTGAAAATCCACCAACCCCCCCCCCCCCTGTTGTTAAAAAAGGACCACTCCCTAATACCTTACAATATAACCTGTGATGGGATATTCCGCGCTTGGGGCATACTACTCTAGACCAACCAGATCCCTCCTGATAGGGGTATTCCCATGTATAAAAAAAATAATCCTGTTATATACAGTCACGTCACAGTAGTCCGGGCAGTGCCGTGCAAAGCAAAGACCGCCCAGCAACCGAAATGCCCTGGTGCCTGAAACAACGTGATTGGTGGAGGGGGGGGGGGTTGCTGAGTGATTTTTTTTTGAAAATGTACATGTATTATTGTAACTTTTATTTAAGTTATTTTGCATTACAATCTATACCTCTCTTTTTATGGTGAGACCTTTACTCTTGAATCTGCCATGTATTCATGGACGGAGTATAGGTCTCCATTACTGATTCATCGTTTTTCTGGCCCATCCATGCGCCAGTGAAATATGATACCCTAAAAAGCAGTACACTGACGTTATCTGTATCAAAACCTGTTGTCTTTTTAAGTGTTGTACCTACACATATTAAGTTCCTACCATACATTTAAGTGTTGCTTGGGGTCAATCATCTGTATCATAAATCGAGCACCCTATTAAAGGCACATTTAAACCCTACTATGGTCCTATTATCCTAGCCTATGTCCCTGCCCGATTTCCCTTGTCCATGAAATTATAGTTTTGATACTCGGTATCTCATGTGTGAGTCTCCCAGCATAATAACCTTGGTTCTACCTAGACTCTTGTTGATTTGGTTGTCCAAAGTCACATTTGGGTAGGAGTCACAGTGGCATAAATATCAGAGTATGGTACTGTAATTTAGAAAACACAGTTTCATTAACATGAAACAGAACATGTAATGGCCAGCCAGTACCAACCACTTGTGTTAAGTTTGTGTTATACTTTACATAATTTAGACTATTGTATGTGTATGGCTCCTGTTGCTATGGAAACCTGTTGGTTAGAACTTTCAAGAGAGCACATATTGGGCACATTGATGGGGTCTACACAAAAAAAACAAGTAGCTTGGTCATAACATGTATATTGGTGAGATGGGTACAAACAACAGGAGGCATAATGCTTATTTTATTGTGAATTTGAACTTTGATCTTGACGAATGTGACCTTGAATGTGAGCAGGAATACTGTCAGCTGGCAATGCGATGAACCGATACAAGGTTATCACTGTATCATGTGGCGTGTCCCTATCTGAAAGGGCCTCTTGAGAAAATAAGGCAAAGGTATTATTTCTTGATCTCCATATTTGACATGGAATTTGACCTTTGACATCAATTTGCATAATATTGGGACACTTCAATTTGGGGTTAATGTTCTGAAAAATCACGTCCCATATGTTAGGAATATATGAATCAATCAAAAAACGTACTGTAGACAGGGTTTTATAAAAACTCATTTAGATTTGGCTTTAGATCTAGGACTAATAAGGATTTACACTAGTTGACAAATTGAGAAGTTTTTCTTGTAAATAATTCTTTCCCTTAAAATTGTTACGTTAAAAAAATGTATATCATAAATCATAAACTATCATAAATCCAAAGTATGCTTAGTTTAGAAAAGGGGCAAAAGACTAATTTCTTCTTCACCCATTCTCTGACATAAACAATATGAGAGCTAAGCTTTTCTACCTCGATATCTCACCCAGCTAAAGCACTGCACAGTGCTAGAGAGACAGTAAGTTCAATCCCCGTTCAGGCTTAAGTTGTTACATGCATATCAACTTTTTGAAAAAACATAAAAAGAATCTATCAATACCAACATAGAAATAATGTGTTTTTAACATGGAAATAATGTTTATATAAAGTTATGTAGGTGTTGGGTTTAGGTAATTTACATGAATTAACCTGACAAGAGTTCATTTAGGTTTAATAACGTAATTATTATTATTATGTTTATTTCTGTTTTGATTGTACAATGATAGGCTGACAAGAGCCTGTGATTCTCCATCGGACAATAAAGTACCGGTAATATATGTTTTCATACGGAATTTAAATCGGCATGTAGAGTTTAATCAGATAGGGTTAGTAGCATGTATTCATAACTAATAAGCGTATAGAGTAGTATGGCCTTTGCCTTGAGCGTAGGGTTTTAGTATAAAATAACATAGCTTACAATGTAATGCTTCAATTAACATTGCATATGTGGTAAGAATACCACAAAATTTGATTTGATACAAGTCATGGTTGGGAGCTGGTCTTCTAGCTTTGGTGGTGGTGTGTGTTTTAGATATCTGTTAAATTCTTCAGTTTGTGGTCATAAATGCTTCTCATTCCATTGCCAAATGTTACAGATTCAAAAGTTTCCCTTTGTTTACTCTCCAGGGCATTCCAAAGGGAGGCGCACTGGTATGCTACACTCTTCTGGACTTTTGCCCTTCTCGTGAAGAAGGTTTTTAGTAACCGGTTATCATGTGCCCGTGTGTAGATCTGTCTGTCGTCCACACATTCTGGGGTCAGACTTCTTTTAAATGCAAACTTAGTCATGTGCAGCTCTCGTCTTAGTGGCAGTACATTATACTCCTGGTGAAGTTGTACTCTGTTTAATAGTGGAGGATTTCTGTTGCATATTCTGAGTCATTTGTTTTGATGAACCTGGAGCTCATCCAGCTTAGTTTTTCCTGCAGCACCATATATAATATCATCGTAATCGATGACCGTGACAATCATTTTTGTGACTACATCAACTGACACCTTTTCTGACAGCCTTTTTCTGTATCTATTCAACATGTAGCTTTTATGTGAAATGGATTTTGTTAGAGACTGGACATGTTTGCCAAAGGTCAGTTGGCTGTCCAGGGTAATTCCCAAATATTTATAGGTGGGTACATGTCTGATGGTGTATGTGCCCACTTGTATCTCCAGCTTTGGAAATCTTGATAGCGTGCCCCTCGTGCCAAAAGTCATGATTTTGGTTTTGTCTACATTGAGGGACAGCTTGTTACCATTACACCATTTCATGAGGTTTTTCACATCATTTTCTATCCTTTCTACCACTTGAGGCGTCTGATACTCATAAGAAATGTATACAGCAGTGTCGTCTGCGTAATGTTGTGCTTGCATGGTGTTTAAACAGGTTGACAGGTCGTTAATATATAATATAAAAAGTAAGGGGCCCAAAGTTGAACCTTCTGGAACGCCATGTGTTATGTTTAGGGGCTGTGAGACTATCCCATTGGCTTTTGTACTTTGTGTTCTATTTTCTAAATATGATTTAATTAATTTCGAAGAATTTTGTTTTAATCCCATTTTTTCCAGTTTTTTAATTAAAATATTGTGGTCTAAAGTGTCAAAAGCTTTTTTAAAATCTATGAAAACACATGTAGTTACTTCTTTACGATTTATGGCTTTGTAGATATGGTCAGTAACAGTGGCTAGACTATGGATGGTGGACCTTTTTGACCTGAAGCCATTTTGGTTTTCAGTCAAAATGTTGTTGTCGTTAAGGTAACCTGTCAGCTGCTGGTGAAGAACTGACTCAGTCAGTTTGGTTGGTAGAGGCAGGATTGAGATAGGGCGGTAATTGTTTACCTTGGTTTTGTCCCCCTCTTTAGGGAGGGGAGTGACAGTTGCTGTCTTCCAGCTGGACGGATAGTCAGAGGACTTTATTGTACAATCTATGATATGCTTAAGATGGAAAGGTAGGGTGAGAAATGCATCCTTCATTACTGTGGAGGTGATGTTAGATAGACCAGACGGTTTGTTTACATCAATATCTCTGATGATTTTTAAGATTTCATCGTCGGTGGGGGGCCTGAACTCAAAAACAGGGTCTCTGTGCTCTGGTACGTATGTCCAAGCATCATTCATGTGTTCTGCAAGATTTGAACCTATGGTAGAGAAAAAATGGTTTATAAAGTGTGCGACATTCTCAGTATCTATCTCATCTCCTTGCTCATTTACCAAGTTGATGGTATCTGTGTTTGATCTGGGATTGATAATTTCATTTATTTCTTTCCAGTACTGTCTAGGGTTTGTGTTGTTCTGATGGATTTTGTTGAGGTGGAAACTGTCTTTAGCCGCCCTATTTAATGCCTTTGACCTTCTCTTTAAGAATTCAGCAATTCTAAGATCATCAACATTTTTGGACTTACGAGCTTGCTTCATAAACCTGTTCTTTTCATTTATGAAGGCCAGTAGCTCCCTGCTGATCCACGGTTTCTTTGCTTGTTTAAAGTAGGATTTCCGTACTGGGCAAGTTATTGAGAGAATGAATTCAATTTGTGTGATTAAGAGGTTCCAGGCTGTTTCAGGATCCGTGGTGTCCCAAAATTCATTCCAGTCGGAGTTTTTAAGGCCTGTTTGGAAGTTATCTTTGATGTAATGTATATAGCATTTCCCTACAAATTCCACAGGTACTTGAGGTGGCTTTGTGTGTTTTCTAGTGACATATACTGGTTCATGATCACTTATATTAATGAAACAATTTCCACAGTCCTTCACGTGTTCTGAATTTGTGGCGATTAGGTCTAATAAAGAAAACTCATAAGTTGGATTAAAGTATGTCGGTTTGGAAATTAATTGTTTGACTCCCAGATAGTTAAACATGTTTTTGATAGCTCTTGTAGATGCTTCCCCTGGTTTCAGAATATTGATATTCATATCCCCCATCAAAAATATTTCATTATCTCTCAGGGCACCGAGATTTCTAAACATTCCTGAAAGGCTATTTATAAAGTTGGTTGGATTACCATTGGGTGGCCTATATATTGATGCTACAACTATCTTTTTGAGGTTTGATTGAGATATAGTTGCCCATGTTATCTCGATATCTTTGTCGCTTTTATTTAAGTTCAATAGTTCCTGTTGTGAAAAAGATATCGACTTATGAGTAAATATTGCAACCCCCCCTCCTTTCTTAGTTTTACCATCTATCAGCCTCTGTCTATCCAATCTGACCAGGTTATAATCCTCAATATGTACTTGGTTACTGGGAAGTGCCTCGTGTAGCCAGGTCTCTGAGACTGTCAAGCAGTGAAGACCATTGTCTTTCATGCATAGTCTGAGGTCTTCAATATTGGCTTTTAAACTGTGTGCGTTCCAATGTGCCATATGGAGACCACTGGAGAGAAATACAAATCTATCTGCCATCCAGCAGAGATGGGACGAGAAGCATGACCAGATATACAAAATGTCCACCACAGACAACCATGATTGGCACCTTAACGGTGCGATTTACAAAAATAAAAGTTCTTTGTTTTTTAGCTAAAGGGTTACACTATCCAATGCTTACAAGCATGGGCATCTGGTGCTGCTTGGAAACAGTGTACATGTAAAGACTGAGATCTTCGGAGTTACCTTCCGTGGGACAAAATATAAACAAAAACAAAAAACAAGTTTAAATACAAGTTTTCATCGCCAGGGGCTATGACTAATACAAACACTGGGTTCATCGTCAGGCGCTACAACAGGGCAAGTAAATTTTGTCCTACCGTGACTTGTGTAATACAGTCCGTTGTAGAGTCT
Organism: Harmothoe impar; assembly: GCA_947462335.1. Lineage (NCBI taxonomy): Eukaryota > Metazoa > Annelida > Polychaeta > Phyllodocida > Polynoidae > Harmothoe > Harmothoe impar. The sequence goes on along the minus strand of OX381706.1, from coordinate 84,611,950 downwards.
GCCATGAGGTTGTTAGTAAGGTCCTGTCTACACAATTTGTCACCGGGGTCTAGGCACCAGGCACCAGGCACTCAAGACATATTGTCGGTGCCCAAATCGATTCTTAAAATATAGATACAATAGTTTAATAATGAACAGGTATGGAACAGGGACAACAGTTTTAATTTAAAGTATTGTAAATTTTACAACAATATTTACTAGTAGCAACATATTACTGGTCCTGTGTTCATGTTCCAAGTGTACAACATGATAAATAGTTAGGTGAGTCACCTAATGTCGAGTGTCCATTTAAGAAATTAATAAAATAAATTAAAATATAAAGCAGGACTTTAGACTATCCAATGTCTCGTGGTATTTGATCAGTCCAGGATCATACGGGTCCATTTGAGAAATTAATAAAATAAAATAAATTAAATATAGAGCAAGACTTTAGACTGTCCAATGGTAAAATGACCCTTGATAACCTGTTGTTTATTTGAAACCTTGGTGCTAATGTGGGCCAAATATTAAAATACCTGACATGAAACTCACCACTTTATTTCATGTGGAGAAACAATGTTATTATGCTTAAGTACTAAAATGGAGAAACTGATGCTCATTCTCCATCACCGTATTCTACGTAATAAGCGCACAGTACGCTTGAAAAATAACTATAAACTAAATAAACAGAAACAAATTTTCATTCTTATTTATAAGCGCACACCCCCTACCTATTTTTCCCCAATTATTTTACTGTTGTAGTAACCTATCCAACTTAATAAGTAGACAGTGCGTTTAACAAATTTTTAGTAATTCAAGGTTTATTTTGGCTCAATATTCGGCATATTTTGGGCGTTTCATTGTCTAAAATCGGCCCAAAATAGGGGGATGTGCGCTTATTAGGGGCCGTGCGCTTATTACGTCGAATACGGTATGCGTTTCTCCATGATGACGTGACCAAAATAGCTATGAAACCAATCTTTAAATGTATATTTTGAGATGACCCCCTACTTTGAGGAAAAAAATTGTCTTATATGAAAATGATTTAAAAATCGTTTTCTCTATGATCATATATGATAATACCCTGTCTTTAAGATGACCCCCTTATTTGAGATAAAAATCTGTCTTGTAGGGAAGATAAATGCCAAAATAAATCCGTCTTAAAGGCGGGGTTTTACCGTACATGCAATAAATACAGAGATCCGCTCTAATCAGTCTGAACTCTTGGTTTCTCCACTCGTGTTGGATCGCATCCCACTCGGCTCTGCCTCATGTGATACTATCCAATGCACCACTCGTGGAGAAACCTGTCATTCAGACAGATCGTTGTGGACCTCTGTCTATATCTCCTGGCACCTGACCTTAAAGCCCCAGTGCCCCTATATATAGGGCTGAGTACCTGTCCCGGCTCCACTCCGACTATCGCTGGAGGGGTACCGAGATGTGCGCCTTTAAGGACAAGTCATATCTTATAAGGGGGGGGGGGTGGCTCCGTGGATTATCCCACAGCAGCAAGTGCTTCCCAACGAACCCCTCCTCCCAGATTACCTCCCTCCCCCAGTATAGGAGACTAAAGTTATGCCCCCCATCTTATTCCCCACACAGCTGGTAAAATGGCGGACACACTTAGGACTTTAGGACTGCAATCAGGTGACTATAACCCTCTTCCTGTACACGAAAATCATGTCCCCTCCCCTTATTCCCCACACAGCGGGTAATGAATGACTCCTCCCTAAAGCATGCTTATCAGACGGTTGACGCTCCTTGACATAAAAGATAAATATGACACAGTCTGTACTTGGGTAGGGTAAGGACCTGTAAATCATCTAGGATCATGGTGTATATTAACCAGTATTATATCACAGTCAGGGCTATTACTTCAATTCCCAGCCCCAGGAAGGCGTCACAAGGAACACCTGTCCCTACTACTGTATGCCAGCAGCTGAATTGGACACAAGCAGAACCAGGACGATACCAGTTTAATGTAACCACAGAAGGCTGTCGTTAGTGGACTTTCCTCCCGGGACCTTATCTGTGCCCTCTGGTAGCCTACTGCGTCTTGGATATATCTGAGATAAAATGGGGGCCAGACAGTGAAGGTCATTGTTCACAAAGTTATATCCTCCCTCATATTATACCTATTATCTCTTCTATATCTTTCAAGGACATAGCCTCCATACATATTATACCGCTTCACCATTATCAGCTGTTTCATTCACCTTGACACAAAACTCAGCGGCCGTGACATTTATAGAGATCCTACAAATCACAGAGTGGAGGAAAATTAAGAGTCTTTAGACCTTCTTAACTTGTGCCACTAGAGACTTACATACTTAGTCTTATAGAACAGCTCTATCTAATGGGAGTTTTGCATTTGCATATACGCAATATTCAGTCCTAAAGAGCCTGATGAAAGTTGACTTTGTGTTGAACATATCAATTTGTAAACTGCATAGATATAAGACTGAACTTAGTGTGGAATGATACAACTTTTTAAGGTGGAGGGGTGACACACAAATCAAGTTAGTCTATGATGCATAATTATTCATAAAAAACTACCTAGTGAGGAGGGTTTGAACTGAAGCCTCCACGGTCAACACTAGAGTCGCCTATGACAGTGTTTTGTGATTAGTTTTCTTGAGGTAACCATGGCGACCGGGGATGGGTCATTTGGAGATTTTGTCCCTGATGAGGAGGAACAAGCTCTGATTGACAGAATCCGATATCTGGAACAACTAGAGCAGGAGAAGTTAGAAGCAGAGAGGAAAGAGCGGGAGAAGTTAGAAGCACAGAGGAAAGAGCGGGAGAAACGTATGGCAGCGCTACATAAACGGCTAAAGCTGCTGGAGGGACAGACATCCAGCACCAGACCTGAAGACGTATCAGAGAGACGACTGGAAGATCAAGCTGCTGCCAGGAAAGTGGCCATTCCCTCTTCTATACAGAAGGCACAGGACGGGTCGGCAGTCAGAGCGACATCCACCTCTCCCTCATCTGTCAGTCCCCTCCCCACCCCTCACACTGTCACACTGACACCGACCTCATCTGTCAGTCCCCTCCCCACCCCTCACACTGTCACACTGACACCAACCTCATCTGTCAGTGCCCTCCCCACCCCTCACACTGTCACATTGACACCAACCTCATCTGTCAGTCCCCTCCCCACCCCTCACACTGTCACACTGACACCTCCCTCATCTGTCAGTCCCCTCCCCACCCCTCACACTGTCACACAGACACCAACCTCATCTGTCAATCCCCTCCCCACCCCTCACACTGTCACACTGACACCGACCTCATCTGTCAGTCCCCTCCCCACCCCTCACACTGTCACATTGACACCAACCTCATCTGTCAGTCCCCTCCCCTCCCCTCACACTGTCACACAGACATCAACCTCATCTGCCAGTCCCCTCCCCACCCCTCACACTGTCACACAGACACCTCCCTCATCTGCCAGTCCCCTCCCCACCCCTCACACTGTCACACAGACACCTCCCTCATCTGCCAGTCCCCTCCCCACCCCTCACACTGTCACACTGACACCTCCCTCATCTGTCAGTCCCCTCCCCACCCCTCACACTGTCACACTGACACCTCCTCCCTCATCTGCCAGTCCCCTCCCCACCCCTCACACTGTCACACTGACACCAACCTCATCTGTCAGTCCCCTCCCCACCCCTCACACTGTCACACTGACACCTCCTCCCTCATCTGCCAGTCCCCTCCCCACCCCTCACACTGTCACATTGACACCAACCTCATCTGTCAGTCCCCTCCCCACCCCTCACACTGTCACACTGACACCTCCTCCCTCATCTGTCAGTCCCCTCCCCACCCCTCACACTGTCACACCGACACCGACCTCATCTGTCAGTCCCCTCCCCTCCCCTCACACTGTCACACCGACCTCATCTGTCAGTCCCCTCCCCACCCCTCACACTGTCACACAGACACCTCCCTCATCTGTCAGTCCCCTCCCCACCCCTCACACTGTCACACTGACACCAACCTCATCTGTCAGTGCCCTCCCCACCCCTCACACTGTCACACTGACACCAACCTCATCTGTCAGTCCCCTCCCCACCCCTCACACTGTCACACTGACACCAACCTCATCTGTCAGTCCCCTCCCCACCCCTCACACTGTCACACTGACACCTCCCTCATCTGTCAGTCCCCTCCCCACCCCTCACACTGTCACACTGACACCTCCCTCATCTGTCAGTCCCCTCCCAACCCCTCACACTGTCACACTGACACCGACCTCATCTGTCAGTCCCCTCCCCATCCCTCACACTGTCACACTGACACCTCCCTCATCTGTCAGTCCCCTCCCCACCCCTCACACTGTCACAGAGACACCTCCCTCATCTGTCAGTCCCCTCCCAACCCCTCACACTGTCACACAGACACCTCCCTCATCTGTCAGTCCCCTCCCCTCCCCTCACACTGTCAACACTAGAGTCGCCTATGACAGTGTTTTGTGATTAGTTTTCTTGAGGTAACCATGGCGACCGGAGATGGGTCATTTGGAGATTTTGTCCCTGATGAGGAGGAACAAGCTCTGATTGACAGAATCCGATATCTGGAACAACTAGAGCAGGAGAAGTTAGAAGCAGAGAGGAAAGAGCGGGAGAAGTTAGAAGCACAGAGGAAAGAGCGGGAGAAACGTATGGCAGCGCTACATAAACGGCTAAAGCTGCTGGAGGGACAGACATCCAGCACCAGACCTGAAGACGTATCAGAGAGACGACTGGAAGATCAAGCTGCTGCCAGGAAAGTGGCCATTCCCTCTTCTATACAGAAGGCACAGGACGGGTCGGCAGTCAGAGCGACATCCACCTCTCCCTCATCTGTCAGTCCCCTCCCCACCCCTCACACTGTCACACTGACACCGACCTCATCTGTCAGTCCCCTCCCCACCCCTCACACTGTCACACTGACACCAACCTCATCTGTCAGTGCCCTCCCCACCCCTCACACTGTCACATTGACACCAACCTCATCTGTCAGTCCCCTCCCCACCCCTCACACTGTCACACTGACACCTCCCTCATCTGTCAGTCCCCTCCCCACCCCTCACACTGTCACACAGACACCAACCTCATCTGTCAATCCCCTCCCCACCCCTCACACTGTCACACTGACACCGACCTCATCTGTCAGTCCCCTCCCCACCCCTCACACTGTCACATTGACACCAACCTCATCTGTCAGTCCCCTCCCCTCCCCTCACACTGTCACACAGACATCAACCTCATCTGCCAGTCCCCTCCCCACCCCTCACACTGTCACACAGACACCTCCCTCATCTGCCAGTCCCCTCCCCACCCCTCACACTGTCACACAGACACCTCCCTCATCTGCCAGTCCCCTCCCCACCCCTCACACTGTCACACTGACACCTCCCTCATCTGTCAGTCCCCTCCCCACCCCTCACACTGTCACACTGACACCTCCTCCCTCATCTGCCAGTCCCCTCCCCACCCCTCACACTGTCACACTGACACCAACCTCATCTGTCAGTCCCCTCCCCACCCCTCACACTGTCACACTGACACCTCCTCCCTCATCTGCCAGTCCCCTCCCCACCCCTCACACTGTCACATTGACACCAACCTCATCTGTCAGTCCCCTCCCCACCCCTCACACTGTCACACTGACACCTCCTCCCTCATCTGTCAGTCCCCTCCCCACCCCTCACACTGTCACACCGACACCGACCTCATCTGTCAGTCCCCTCCCCTCCCCTCACACTGTCACACCGACCTCATCTGTCAGTCCCCTCCCCACCCCTCACACTGTCACACAGACACCTCCCTCATCTGTCAGTCCCCTCCCCACCCCTCACACTGTCACACTGACACCAACCTCATCTGTCAGTGCCCTCCCCACCCCTCACACTGTCACACTGACACCAACCTCATCTGTCAGTCCCCTCCCCACCCCTCACACTGTCACACTGACACCAACCTCATCTGTCAGTCCCCTCCCCACCCCTCACACTGTCACACTGACACCTCCCTCATCTGTCAGTCCCCTCCCCACCCCTCACACTGTCACAGAGACACCTCCCTCATCTGTCAGTCCCCTCCCAACCCCTCACACTGTCACACTGACACCGACCTCATCTGTCAGTCCCCTCCCCACCCCTCACACTGTCACACTGACACCGACCTCATCTGTCAGTCCCCTCCCCACTCCCCACACTGTCACACTGACACCAACCTCATCTGTCAGTCCCCTCCCCTCCCCTCACACTGTCACACTGACACCTCCCTCATCTGTCAATCCCCTCCCCACCCCTCACACTGTCACACTGACACCGACCTCATCTGTCAGTCCCCTCCCCTCCCCTCACACTGTCACACCGACCTCATCTGTCAGTCCCCTCCCCACCCCTCACACTGTCACACAGACACCTCCCTCATCTGTCAGTCCCCTCCCCTCCCCTCACACTGTCACACTGACACCTCCCTCATCTGTCAGTCCCCTCCCCACCCCTCACACTGTCACACTGACACCAACCTCATCTGTCTGTCCCCTCCCCACCCCTCACACTATCACACTGACACTGACCTCATCTGTCAGTCCCCTCCCAACCCCTCACACTGTCACACTGACACCTCCCTCATCTGTCAGTCCCCTCCCCTCCCCTCACACTGTCACACTGACACCTCCCTCATCTGTCAGTCCCCTCCCCACCCCTCACACTGTCACACTGACACCGACCTCACCTGTCAGTCCCCTCCCCTCCCCTCACACTGTCACACTGACACCTCCCTCATCTGTCAGTCCCCTCCCCTCCCCTCACACTGTCACACTGACACCTCCCTCATCTGTCAGTCCCCTCCCCACCCCTCACACTGTCACACCGACACCTCCCTCATCTGTCAGTCCCCTCCCCACCCCACACACTGTCACACAGACACCTCCCTCATCTGTCAGTCCCCTCCCCACCCCTCACACTGTCACACTGACACCAACCTCATCTGTCAGTCCCCTCCCCATCCCTTACACTGTCACACAGACACCGACCTCATCTGTCAGTCCCCTCCCCACCCCTCACACTGTCACACAGACACCTCCCTCATCTGTCAGTCCCCTCCCCACCCCTCACACTGTCACACTGACACCAACCTCATCTGTCAGTCCCCTCCCCATCCCTCACACTGTCACACAGACACCTCCCTCATCTGTCAGTCCCCTCCCCACCCCTCACACTGTCACACTGACACCAACCTCATCTGTCAGTCCCCTCCCCACCCCTCACACTGTCACACAGACACCTCCCTCATCTGTCAGTCCCCTCCCCACCCCTCACACTGTCACACTGACACCAACCTCATCCGTCAGTCCCCTCCCCACCCCTCACACTGTCACACCGACACCGACCTCATCTGTCAGTCCCCTCCCCACCCCTCACACTGTCACACTGACACCGACCTCATCTGCCAGTCGCCTCCTGTCCCCATCTTTCTTACCAGCCACAACATCATCAGCTAAACTATGGGACAGCACAAACGGTGATGAGCAAGAAGTGGTTCGTTACTCAGCCAAGTACAAAGATCTTCTAAACAACAAGCGCGGTGAGCTGACAGAATGTGTCAATCTCCAAGTCATGGTTCCACATCTCAAGCAGCTGCAGGTGGTGAATAAAAGGACACTGGATAGAATCATGGTTAGTACAAATATCCGAAAATCTGATTCAAATTAGCATATCAATGTGCACATGAATTGGTGTTGTTTCATATCATTCTAATACCATAAAACCCCGCCTATGAGCCGCCCCCGCTTTTACGCCGAAAGTGAGTTTAAGGACAATAATTCGGCTTATAGAAAATTATTTTAACAATTTAGAGCCAACCCCCTACTTTTGGAATCTTGGGTGCCTTTGGCCCCCATCTGAGCGCCCTCCCCAATCCAATTTGAAACAATTTTCTTAAAGACGTCATTAGGCAGAAGGCACCTTGAATTATACACACTTATACGATGTAAAATTACATCTACTGTATAAGAAAAAGTATATGAAATGTATAATCATCAATATTTCCTTCTTTCCCCAGCTCATTTTAAACATGCATTTTGTCTAAACCCCACCTATAAGCCAAATGTGAGGAAAATTTGGCTATTATAGAAATAAAAACAACAAATAAATTCAGCTTATAGGCGGGGTTTTATGGTAGTAGGCTCACTCTCACCAAATCAGTGCAACTGAAAAAGTGGCCGTACATGATCGGCGGCCGTACATGATCGGTGGCCGTACATGATCGGAAAACTATAAAATCCACCATTTACCCCATGTATTCCGCTATTTAACTTATCTAACCATACCTACAGGCTGTAATGTATTTTTGGGGAGATTATTAAGAAAGAAAAACTCAATGTACAGCCTCAATGTACAGCTGATCATGTACGTCACATGACGTACATGACCGGCTTAGAATGTCAAGTAAAATGATCTTATTACCCACTGCTGCATATGTCTTTGATAATACATGTTAAGACCTCCATCATATGTACACCTTATTATGATTGATTTATGTTTTAAATATGGTTGGAAAGGGTAATTAAGGCAGTCAATAGATAATGGCCGATCATGTACGTCATGTGACGTACATGATCGCCATTGAAATGTCATGTGAAATTCCCTTCAATGATCGCTTCTACACATGTCTAAAATCGTACATGCCAAGACACACATCATATGTACACCTTAGTAAGATTTATTTATGATTTATCATGGTCAGAAAGGGTAGGGCAGCCAATAGATCACCGATCATGTACGTCACCGATCATGTATGTCACATGACGTACATGATCGGTATTGAAATGTCATGTAAAATCATCTTAATAGTCACATCTACACATTTTTAACATATTACATCTCAAAACACACACCATATGTACACCTTGGTAAGATTTATTAATGATTTTTCATGGTCAGAAAGGGTAGGGCAGCCAATAGATCACCGATCATGTACGTCACCGATCATGTACATCACCGATCATGTACGTCACCGATCATGTACGTCACCGATCATGTACGGCCACCGATCATGTACGGCCACCGATCATGTACGGCCACCGATCATGTACGGCCACCGATCATGTACGGCCACCGATCATGTACGGCCATTTTTCACTTGCATTGATTTGATGAGAGTGAGCCACTACTAAATATCCTTGTGTGATGACAAAAGTGATTAGCACACATGACAATTTTATGTAGTAGTTAAACCATTGCCAGACCCCTGTACGGAGCATAATGCAACAGTCTAGGCTGATCATGAGCCGGCAGACGAGTGTGTTCAGCCGTGATTGTCGCATTATCCTCCGTATAGGGGTCTGGCAGTGGTTTAACTGACTTATGCCACACCAGTCATGAGTGTTTTTCTCACATTTTGTACGTATTATACAAGCAGGCCGTTTCTTTTGTCTTTCCACTCAGGTGTGGTATAAATTTTGAGATTTTCCCATCCATCATCATTGTACAATCTGACTGTTATGTCACCTACTTCATGCTTACAGGTTAACACCACACCCCATGAAGCTGTTGACAGACTCATAGACCAGCTAGAGCGTTCCCCTTCATGGAAGCTGCATGGCTTTGTGCGTGCCCTGGCCATGACCGACCAGTCAGAGATCATCACCCTGCTTGGTCTTGATCCTACCCCATATGAAGACGATGTTACAGCTACCCCCCTCCAACCAGCAGCATCAGACACCCACAGTGCTACTAAGACAAGAAAGCGCCACTTCTACAAACGTGTTGAGAGCAATGAGTGCCTTCAGATATCAGAGGACTTACTTACAGGTATAATACCATATTGGTTTCATGAAACGATACCAGGATATGTATTGAACTCTGATTCACTTTATGCCATGTATATAAATATAAATGTTTATACTTGATGAATTATCAGAATTCCCTTGTCTTCACAGATATGCCACAAAATGTGTATTTTTAGAATTTCTCATCCTTCTATATAAATGTTCCTTCCAGTTGACCTTAGATGTTGTATTGTTTTCTAAAAAACAGGTCTTCTTGAGCACTGTGGGTCATATGCCAAAACTTTGATGAGGCCCACTCTCTTTGGTTTGAAGAAAAAATGTGTCATTGACCTCACACAAATCTTTGTGTGCACCAATCCTACATGCAAGAGGAACCTGGGGTAAAATTTGTGTAACTAATTAATGCTATGGCTGTTTATTAGTTATCTTGTTAAGTTATCCTTCCTGGCATTAAATAGAATTCCTTCATTCTTTTAACTATTAAAATATCATCATGTTTCTTTTAACCAAACTTATTAATGCTGAGTATTCATAGTAATCTGTGAAGAAACAAAGTTACAATGCTTAAAGCTATATCCTCAATTCTCACTCTTCCCCTGATATCACCTTTACACTCTAGTGGGAATGCAGATTTAAGTAATACAATGGTCATTTATCATCTAATAACTTTGTAAAATAGCATGCATCCATAAAAACATAAACACAGAGATTCAATCAGCCTACTTTGCCCTGTGAAAGTATGACCCAGGGCCTAACTCATAAAGAAACTGTCAGTTGGGTTAGATCCTTGTGGACCTCTGTCTATGTCCCCTTATGAAGTTGTTCTTAGTTTCTTTAGATCAGGTATGTGATATACTTGTTCTGTTTCAGAGAGAGAGTGCCTGTTGCGAAGAAAGAGCTGTTCCTGCGTCTGTTTGGAGAACGTTATCCTTGTTGTCTGAGTATGGAGGGGCCAGCCGGTGTCGGGAAGTCATCGTTCCTGGAGGAATACACATATGATTGGAGCAAGGATGTATTATCATGTGAACAGGAGGGACCTGATGTTCCATGCGCTGGCCACATGTGGAAGATGGTGGTCTACATCCCTGGGGCATCTATCAGAGGCAGTGCACACAATGCAATAAGAGACAGTTTGAGATGTCATCCTAACCAGAAGGACCGGATGATGAGGGAAATTGAAGAAGATGGAGAAGGTGTGCTTGTAGCTTACGACGCCCTGGATGAAGTCCGTAGCAAAGACTCTGTAGACAGTATTTCATCATACACAGAATCATCCCAGTCAATCGTTGGGAAGCCAAAGGTTCTAGTAACAGCTCGTAATGGACTGTTGGGGATAGATCACAGGTTCTTTGATCGTAGGTTACAACTTGAGGGCTTCTCTTTGGAGCAGGGTGTCAAGTACATGGAGCAATACTTCCTAAACATGTACAACTTCAGTGACCACCCTGTGCTCCAGTATGTGAGGACACACCAACAGGACCTGGAGTGGGTTCTCAGTAACCCGCTCAGGGTACATATCCTGTCTGAACTGTCAGCAGGTGGCTTCCTGGCCTTAGATGATGTAAAGTGTTTAACAACAGTAAAGCTGTTTAGGAGCCTGGATGAACTTCTCATTAAACGAGACAGAGAAATCAGTCAAACAGCAGCATTTCAGCCTGATAATTTCTACATGGCCTCTTTGAGATGCCTACTGACAGACCAGAGAGTCCTACCAGAGGAAGATGTCGGTAGTTGTTCTCCATATCTGAGTCTTTTACAAAGACATGGCTACATGGACAAGGATTTCAATGAGTGCAGTGACTTTAGTTTCCCACACCAGATGTTATTAGAATACTTCTCGATGAGGGGACTTATTAACTGCCTGAAGGATGATGTGATGTACAAGTACAGCCTGTTGATGTATCTGTGCTCCAAGCCCACCATGCGTAACGTCCTTCAACTCAGCTGTGGGTTTATTGCCCAGTACGAGCCTGAGCTGCTCCCTTACATGGTATTCATCACCAGGTGCTGCCTGATATTGCAGACTGAGCATGTATTGTGTGAGCAGACTGAGCTCACACAGGAACTGCTGCAGCTGCCAGCTGTCATTCAGGGCTGCTTCCCACGTAACATCCTGTCTGCTGGACTGACGGCTGAGCAGGCAGCAACACTGGGTGGGGTAAAGGACCTTATCCAGACCACATTCACTGAGAAGGCTGAGTGCCTGAGAGCAGCGGGCTGGTTCCTCAATGGATGTGGGGAATTATTTCCTGGGTGAGTTATCTACAGCATACAGCTAGAAATACAAAACAACATACAGCAGCCTATTACTACCTGAAAACCCTGTGATTGTGCGTACATGACACATTGTCTCTGCTAGATAATATAAAATGCCTCTTCCCTGCCATGTACATTGTGAATGCTGAGTGTCTGAAAGCCAGATGGTTTCAGTCTAAGCTCTACAAATTATCATGCAATAATAGGAAGAACCCTCAGAAGATCCTTTTCATGAGATTTAATTCATGGTGAATATGGCAGCCCCATTGATAAAGGCACATCTCACCCTGCTCAGTAATTAAGGCCTATCAATTCATAATAATTGTTACAAATATTATAAATCTTTTTTTTTCAATTAACAAGTGTTTTTTAATGGCGGTGAAGAATAATGTCATGAAATAAATACAAGGAAACACTTAAAACTATCACCAGGTACACATACACTTGCCCTAAAATACTGATTGTCATTCTAGTCTGGCTCATCACATTGATATCAGATCTAGTGCTCTTGATTAATATCAGATTTAGTCTCCTGCAACATTTCAGGGTTGAGAATACTCTGATGTTAATTGCATGTTTAAGGAATTTAGGGCCCCAACTCTTTTTGTGCCAATGTATGCAAATATCATACTAACTTACTGCTATCTCTGTTTCCCCATTCGGTAGAATTTCAGAATTCCTTAGTGACTTCCACATGTTCATCCTGGGCTGTCTGCATCAATGTAACCCCCAACAACACCTGGACGTCTGCAGTCAGACGAGGCACTGTCTGCTGCCAACCACCAGGTAAGGAGCTATGTAACCCTCAACAACACCTGGACGTCTGCAGTCAGACAACGCACTGTCTGCTGCCAACCACCAGGTAAGGAGCCATGTAACCCTTAACAACACCTGGACGTCTGCAGTCAGACAACGCACTGTCTGCTGCCAACCACCAGGTAAGGAGCCATGTAACCCTCAACAACACCTGGACGTCTGCAGTCAGACAACGCACTGTCTGCTGCCAACCACCAGGTAAGGAGCCATGTAACCCTCAACAACACCTGGACGTCTGCAGTCAGACAACGCACTGTCTGCTGCCAACCACCAGGTAAGGGGCTATGTAACCCTCAACAACACCTGGACGTCTGCAGTCAGACAACGCACTGTCTGCTGCCAACCACCAGGTAAGGAGCCATGTAACCCTCAACAACACCTGGACGTCTGCAGTCAGACGAGGCACTGTCTGCTGCCAACCACCAGGTAAGGAGCTATGTATCCCTCAACAAAACTTTTTGAACATCTATGTGGCGTTTCTTATCCTTCCTTGGAATTCCATTTATAAAGATTGGTCACCATTTGTATTTGAGAATTCAGAGTGTTTGTTTTGAGAATATAATGCAGAGAATCACTGCACATCTAGATTCAACTACAATTAGCCATATTAATACATCACCGTTTACATTTGGTATCCCAAACATGCAAGGCATGATCTGACTTTTGAATTATGGCCCAGTGGATATTGCCTGCAAAGCACAATTGAATGATATTGAAATGGTTGGTGACTTTGATAATCAGGAGTGAAGTTCTGGGAAATTGAGGGGGGGGTGAAATTTATAAGCAATTTAAAATATTTTTTTTGTATTTTGATTCATGGGTCAATGACCAAGTTCATTGTAATACATACAGTAAATTCTCGGGCAGAAGCTGTGGCTAGTACGCAAGTCAGATTGCCGATGTGGCTTATAGGATCGGCCCAAAGTCGGGGTGCAGCTTATACGTCAGGTAGGTTTAGAACCTATGGTATATCTATGTTGGCCTCCCATTGTACCTAAGAAGTTATTAGATGCCTCCAAAACGAGTTGTGAAAGTAAGAACTGAATCTGACCTGAAACAGTCCCGGACCAAAAATATTGCTTAGGATGAAGGTCACGTGACCTGTCACCAGGGGCGATGGGAGGTGGGGGTCCATCTGGTGTATTCTTGGTAGAATGTTTATGTTTCTGAAAAAGACCCCCCCCTCCCCTTTCTACCGCCACTGCATGGTGACATGTCATAAGCGGCAAAGTCAACTCACCTTGGGTCATGCATGATGATGTCCCATTGCAGTCTCATTTGTGTTGATAAGCACACCCAATCTTTGTGCTTGTCAGACGGGTCATAGATTTCTGTTAGTGTTTTTTCTCTTTCCCATACCTGTGATGCTAGTCACATGTCACAATATGAGAGGCTCCACTATGACCTTATAATTAAGTTTTGCTCAAATTTTGTAGCTATATCTCAATACCTTTCACATAGTAGTAGTCACTGTTGTTCAACATTATTTACTACAGACAACCTATTCTATCCTGATGATAAGCCAGAGTTTCCTTAATTTCAGGCCCATTGGTGAAAATGTGCTCACTTTCTACAGCGTAGTGCCTGTAGGTGGAGTTAGATGGGCAGTTGTGAAGAACACACATGACAGCCATCGTCCTCCAGGCATTGACACCTGTGTGTGGCCTCCTTGTGACTTGGCGCCTGCACTCAGCACCTGGAGCCGTCTGCCTAGAATACAACAACTACTACGCCAGTCACCAGAACACCAACTATTACAAAGGCAACATCCAACTACATGTAATCTTCTTATTGACATGAACGCACACCGTGTGTGTCCGTCACTACCAGCAGACTGCTGGTCTGAGGACAAGTGGCTTCCCGGTCTGAGGGAACTGCTCTCACCCACCTACTGTACAGGTCGTATTGATATACACATGAGTCTCTCTAACTCACCACTAGGTGGACTTCTGTCAGCATGCCGTAAGGTGATCACACCTGGACATGGACTCACAAAAGGACTGTATATATGGCAGGGTGAGGTACAAGCTGAGGTGCTGACACAGTTCTGCATCTGGGCTGCTGAGGTGTCACTCAGGTTACAGCTGCGGTACCTGACAGTGGTAATGAGGGAGGTCCACGGTGGTGACAAGGACTGGAAGAACACAGACTCAGCTATCAGGGACCTGGTTAAAGCTGGTGTAGTGAGGGGGGAGTATAACGGTTCAACCTACATGACAGCTGACAGGAAGGTGTTGTGTTAGCACTATAACCCATGAAACTAGAGCCAACCTACATGACAGCTGAGAGGAAGGTGTTGTCTGAGCTCTATAATCCAAGAGACTAAACAGAATGATGTAGATATGACTTTGTTGTGAGCCTCTAGGAAACAAACTTTGCATAGTTGGTTGATTAAGGGGAGTAGAACTACTCATTTTTCTGCACTATTTACAGAAGTGATGATAAGTAATGTGTGTGTCAGTACTATGTATTACACTCTACCATTCATAACCTTACAGTATATGAGGTAGAACTGTATACATTGTAGCTGTGAGTTTCTATAGTTAAGTATAGGAAAACCCATTCCTCATGGGAAACTTGATCTCATCCCCCATGGCCATGTTCCCCATCGGTGCCGTGCTGTAATACACCCTTGTAGATGACTGGATAGTTACTCACTTACGGTACCCGGCTATCCCGAGAAAATCAATCTTCTTGTTTGCTACGATTGTTGTTACAATTGTATTAAAGGTCATCATATATAATAGTGTATGTGTATTGATAGGAGAATTGGTAAGTGACATTACCTGAAGAAGCCTAATACTTTGTTGGCAAAACATTGTGATTTTTGAATAAAAGTGTGTTTGCTATTTTTAGTTGTTTAGATGTGTTGGTCATCTTAAAATGTCGATAATATCCATTTATAAATTTTGTAATTGTGAATCACATAATATCCAGAGACAGGATAACATGTGTTATAGGACGGGGGTATGATGGGGGCATTTCAAAGAAACTGTAACTGAAATAAGCACAGGGGTCGGGGGGGGGATATATGGAAAGATAGAAATTAAGGCTCACAGGGCCATTCATAGAATGAGCCAAACTATTTCTGATACATTTTCCCTTGAGGTGTGTAAATTTGCCCCCATGATGTTGTGCTCGTATATAGTGCCAACAAAAAACAGTAATACTGTGCATATAGTCATTGGTAGGAGGCCTTAAATTTGTCACAGAATCATAATCTGCAGCCCAAATTGTTGCCAGAGGCCTTGGTTAAAAAAAGAAGTTGGTTGTTGCCATGGTAACCCTGGGTGGTGCTTGGAGGGGTCAAAGGTCAAGGTCAAAGATGGCACCGGGTCAATGATGGCACCCAGTCAAAGATGGCAGCCGGTCAAAGATGGCAGCCGGTCAAAGATGGCACGCGGTCAAACATGGCACGCGGTCAAAAACGTTCACATTGGCCCGATCTCATGAGACACAGCCATAATCAGATTCACATCTGATAACGGGCCCTTCTCCGCTCTGCAAATAATGCACTGTGCTGCTCTAAGATGGTTAAGGACAGCATAATGTTTTAATGTACTATGTTCTTTTAGTGTCATGATGCAACCCTGGAGAGTAACCTGATACATTCTCCAAGAATTTAGTATATACGTGTCTCCGCCCTAGGAATTAAACTGGACCATCACTGCATGTATCGTGAAGCACAGTGACATCTTGTGAGTAGAGTCATTACTAACGGCTGGAGTAGGGTAGTGGGGTTGATGGATTAGACACCAGGGGGCAGTGGTGTTTAGTAGGGTTCACACATCACACCTGCCCACACTAGGTGAGTTCGGGGAGGGCCAAAATTATTACATAGGTAATTACGAAGACCATCGTGCCTGTCCTTTGGGATAGACCCCTGCAAAGCACCAGCTTCAGCTGCAGAAGCTGGTGCTCTGAAGTCTGCCTGAAAGTACGGACACGCTGGTCTTTGTAATTACGAATGTAAATATTTTGGCCCTTCTCAAACTCACCTACTATCTGGCTGATCCTAACAAGGGTGCTATGCTATAAGAAGGGCCCCTAAATTCATTGTGACAGGCAGAGCTAGAAAAAAGGGTCTTGACAAAAAGCATGTCTCCTATAGTCTAAAAACATATCTGTTTCAAAGCAGAAGCTGTTTGAACTTATTGGGTAAAGATTATATTTGTGTTTTAATCTGGCAACCCCTTTTTATGGAAGGTTGTATAGAGGAATTCAAACACAGATCTATAGGACAAGTTTATTTGTAAGGACATGGACAACTGTCACTGCATGGACGTTTGCATTTAAGCAGATTGAAGATTTAAGCATCTTACTCCAGTTTAGCCATAGCCGGCTATGTAGTTCTGTCTCTACCTAGAAGCTTTAAAATGTTTAGACAGATCGATAGATAGATACTCCAGTAAATTCCACTTAAAGCCTCTTTAATACCATCAGACCTTTCGTTGACATTAGCATGGCATTTGCGTAAGTTAAAACAACTTAATTTTAATGTTTCTTTAACTATCTTTGATTTGATTAAAAGCAGAAATCCATGCAGTGTGTAGCATCCTATAGTTGAGCCTTATATTTAAAGAAGTCTGATATGCACATGATATATTACATTCATGAAATCAAGCAATACTAATTCACACATCCACAACTATATAAAGATGTCACTCCTCCTCCAGTATTGTCTACATTATATACAGATCGTATTATTAGTACCCTCACAAAGCATACTTCATTTAAAACTGCAAATCAAAATGTACAAAAACAAACTAAATCTAATGGCTAATGTTATCATTTTCTTTGATGACATAATGCCTAGGTAAGAAACCATAGAGCTTCTGAAGGTCAAGATGGTTGCTTAGATTGTATCATACTATTAAAGGTTTGAATTTTATTTTGTGTTTTCTGAGAATATATAATGATGTAGAGTTACAGGCCAAACTGGTTTTCACATGAATTCATAGTAATATTCATGGATTACCCTACCCATGAGTCAATAAGCTATGCATAATCTGTCATGGATTGTAAACATTTATCTTGAAGACAAACAAAACCATGGAATTTATTCATGATATTCTGCATACCCACACATTCAGACAAATATTTTTTATGTACATTGTTTGCCTTGTTGCCTGCACAAATATATTTCTTACTTTGGAATACCAAGAGCGAGATTCCATCTCAAACATTTTGCCAATATACAATTATACAACTGAAACAAATGTAGTGAATCATATCATATTGTTCATGTAATGTACAGTCTCAACATTTGGACCTTACACATTGTAACTATGGCAACCAATAAAGATGGCTGATAATGTCAGTTCATTTACCAACCCCTGAGTGTGAGATAGAGGTCTCAATCTGTACCCATGTAAAATAATCTCTGAGACCTACTGTCTCTAGAAGTCGGCCCTATTTTCAGCAGCCACATTTCCCCAAAAAGGCAGTCAACTGAATTCTTCCATGCCCAATTATTGGGTAATACAGAAAGTAGTTCCAGTGGCTTCCCCAGAGTACATAGCTGTCAGTGATCAGTCATTGGCACATGCTGGAGCACACCAGCTTTCAGGTAGAGTTAAAACTGGTGTCTGATGCCTCTGACCTTAGCTCTGTGACCTTTACAGTTACCTTTAACGTCTATAAAGGCCACAGGTTTTAACAAGACCTCAGCTTGGCGAGTGAGGAGGCTTTACAGGGTATACATAGGAAGGTGTGCAACTAAAAGTCCCCACCTATTATTGGACCTGACAAATAGACTCTGCATACCAGTAGTGTTCACAGCAGTCCCTAGGTGGTGCCACTGTACACCCTAGGTTCTCTCATTGGAACTACTGGTATGTAGAGTCTAGGTCACGTCCAAGGATAGGTGCAGACTTTTAGTTGCACACCGTCCTATGTATACCCTGTATAGCCTCCTCACTTGCCATGCTGAGGTCTTGTTAAAACCTGTGATAAATGCAGTACATTCTGCCACCTCCTCCATGCCATAGAGCTTCTGAAGGTCAAGGTCAAGTTTGGTGTCTGTCTCTTGTCACTCAAAACTCTAAACTTCTATAAATCATTCCATGCATGAAACCCTACTCTTCCATCTGACTGACTCCTGCACTATTTTCCTGCTGACTGACTCTGCCTTGTTTTACTTCCGTCTGACCGAGCCCTTTAAGTCAGTTTCAGCGTCGATCATACGCACTATGTCAGCACATGTGTACCCAATGAGGCGTAGATGTGACATGAACAGTCATCACTGCTAAGGTAGGGAAGGAGGTCTGAGTACGTGAACCCTTCTTGTCAAGTTCTGGATATTTTATCAGTTTATATCATAATGGCTTATTCCAGTATTTCTCTCAGCTGGATTTGGCTTGATAAACACTGGCCAGTAGGGGATTTAGAGCACTTTATATTGTGACTGTGACTCCTGTACATTACCCTAGTTTCTTCACTAGTTTCAAGGCTTTTGACAAATGCATTCCAACACAATAACCATCTTACTCATTGGATCGTAACTCATTTTGATAATCCAAACCTTGCTGCACTGAGGTTTTGAGGACGCTTTGATTTTACCCTGAGCTGAAAGGCCTTGGAAGCAGGGCCCATGAAAGTACAGAAAATGCTACAATAAGATTATTCATTTTGTATTCCCATTCTAGGTCAATAATTTGCTGCTGCAGCATTTGGGGCCCTCAGTAGGGGTTCTGCAGGACCTTGGCCTCCTTGTGCCTCCAGTAGATATCCCCTATCCGCCATCGTATCGTGCTCTTTTTGGGGTCCATCTGGAAACCTGTCCTGACCTCGTAAGGTACATACCCACGGGTAACCAGGGTACGGGTTAGTTCATTCACTGCCTCCAGGGGGCAGGGTGAGCCTGGTTGGTGCAGGGCAGCATACATCTTGTTCCACTCCATGAAGATATAAGGCACGTAGACTCGGGTTAACAGACGCCGCGCTCCCGCTATAGCTTTACACTCGTAACCCTCTGAAATAGGACAGAAAACATATTTCAAAGATTAATGGTTGAATTGGGGTAATAGTATGTATGGCAATGTCAAGATCCTGAAAACCTGGTAAAACTGTTCATATATTGCATTAATAGTGTATATTTAGGAATTTACCAACATACTCCAGCCATGTGTCCAAATAACAAATAACATGTTACATGGATATTACAATCATCAAAAACATTATTCCTGCATCAACTATAGACAGGGAAGGCTTAGAGTTCTAAGTTTCAAAATAAATAACTTCATTACACACATAGCACCTATGACATGTAATCAGATGGACATATATTTATTCACCATGATGTAGTTCTTCCTCCCTGACAGGTATATTGTCTGAGAAGGTCCATTGATCCATTATGCAGGAGACTCCTTGTCAACAGGGTTAGGCAGCACCTAGATACATCAACCAACCAAACCTGTGCGTCCCCTATTATCACTCACATCACTCACCCAGCACAGCTGAGGTACACCACCAAGCACAGGTTTAGTAACCCTCTATGAGGCTAACACACAGGGCCTATAGAATTGAGCAATGGAACCAGGGCCTCATGAACTAGGGTCTCTAGACCAAGGACCTTTAGAACTAAGGTGTTTGAACTGGAGGAACTTTATATTCTCATTTGTAACACTTCAGAAGTCTGCTTTAATTTAAAAGGTAGAAATGTAATTGCTTAAGATGCAAGTTCTCCGTTTTATCACATCATTGATAACTGTCCCCATTAAGCCAAACATGAGCTCCAGCTGAATATTAGATCTCCATACTAGAGTGCATCATTGGGAAAGTGGCAGTGTTGTATCCTGTATTTGAACATTGAAAAGCTGTTTACTGGGTAGCTGGTGGTGGCTTGAACAACCAACTAAACTGTCTTTTTTTTTTGCTAATTATTTATCTTTCTTTTTTTTTTGCTAATTCCTTATGATAAACATGGACAAATATTAGAATATGTGATATCAAATTGAAGCTAATACTGCCAGCAATGTAGTAGGATGGAAATAACTTACATTTTCCCCACTTTTAATCCCGCAAGTAAAAAGCCTCCCCTTTTATATTTTTCAGCCTTTGGTGATGAGAAACCACTTTTATTTTTGAGTGGCCTTACCAACAGCTCAGAGACCTACTAAAGGCTGCCTGTTTTAGCCTCAGCACTAGCTTTGAGATCTGACATAGCTAGGCATTGTGACTATGTTCAGGGTGCTGTAATTTCCTTCAATGCATCTTCCCCCTCTGTAAATATGGCGCCTGCACCAGCCTTAATTAGACAATGTTAAAACAAAGACATGAGGAGTTGAATTAGATTGCGTTTATTCACTGCAGAGATGGCCATGTGAGACTTTTACCAACTAACACTGCCTCATCTTGCATGAAGTCAGTCTGGTGTCCAAGTCTCTATAGTGGAACCCAGCATATTAGCATTTAAACAGTTGTCATGAGTTTACTCACCAGAGCTTCTTTCATGTATAATGGGCTTAGTGCAATATGCCACCTATTTGGAAGCAGACTCAGTCTGGCTTGTTCTTCAGTTCTGCATCTAGAAGTGCTGACCATTCATTTATTATGGACTGATAGTAGAGTGGATTAGTGGAAAGATTTGTGCAAAGCATGGGTTTAACACTAAAGGCATGAAACTGCTCACAGTGGTAAACAATGTCATTGAGAACATTTTAAACAGTAGGGCCATCGCTATTTTGCCCTGTAGCATATATGGCGGCCATTTTCCAAGATGGCCACCGTTTTTAACTGAATGAGAGGTTGAGGGCCAGGACTAGGCAGGCTGAGCAAAAGGCTTTTAAAGGATACAATGATTTACTGTCTACCCAAGACCCCTTCCCACACCGGTGTTCTAGTCTATCCCCCCCTGATGCGTGTTAAAACAATGCCCCCTTTTCCTCTTCCATAACTCAGGTCTCAGAGGCCCCGTGTGTGCTAAGTACACTGACCTGTATCATAGTGCACTCTGTGGGACACGCCACATGAAGTATGGTGTCATTGTACAGATCCTGCTGACCCTGAGCGGACAGTGGAGACCCCAGAACCCCATCTACATGAGGCTGAGTGGGGTCATTGTCCTACAGACACATACATCAGTCCACCATCAGCCTGCCACATCTCCCCAGAGCAACTCAGCCAGTGTACATTAGCTCCCCATGAATCCCTCCTCAATCAACACTGTCTTAAAGATGGGTTAGGAGCTAATTTGGGGCCAATTTTTATTTTTCAGGTACACCATGTATTTGTGTTTATAATGCCTGTACAAACGTGTGTGTGAACTTTGAAATTCTTCTGATACTCAGAAATGCATAGAATAGAGAGAAAACCATGTCAGAATAGGTCAGGCGACCCCACTCTATTACAAAAACAGGCCTTCTGACCTTTAATTTGGGAATTTCCAAGTGTTAGATGGATTTAGAAGTTTGCACACACATTTATACAGGCATTATGAATTCTATATTACCCACCCAACTACCAAAGCGGTGCTTGGAGATGTAGGTTCATGCCCATGATGAGAAATAGTGTCATTGTACAGATGCTGCTGACCCTGAGTGGACAGTGGAGACCCCAGAACCCCATCTACATGAGGCTGAGTGGGGTCATTGTCCTACAGACACATACATCAGTCCACCATCAGCCTGCCACATCTCCCCAGATCTACTCAGCCAGTATACATTACCTCTCCATGAATCTCTCCTCAATCAACACTGCCTCGATCTTTTCTAACACTTTCTAATATCTTTCATTGTTGGTCTGTCATCATCTGTCCTCATCTCTTATACCATGGTTGGGGTAGGGGTGCAGGTGTAGCATCTATCACTGTATCCTTATAGCATGGTTGGTTTAGGGGTGGAGGTGTAGCATCTATCACTGTATCCTTATACCATGGTTGGGGTAGGGGTGGAGGTGTAGCATCTATCACCGTATCCTTATACCATGGTTGGGTTAGGGGTGGAGGTGTAGCATCTATCACTGTATCCTTATACCATGGTTGGGTTAGGGGTGGAGTTGTAGCATCTATCACTGTATCCTTATACCATGGTTGGGTTAGGGGTGGAGGTGTAGCATCTATCACTGTATCCCCTCATCTCTTATACCATGGTTGGGTTAGGGGTGGAGGTGTAGCATCTATCACTGTATTCACACATCTGTTATACCATGGTTGGGTTAGGGGTGGAGTTGTAGCATCTATCACTGTATCCTTATACCATGGTTGGGTTAGGGGTGGAGGTGTAGCATCTATCACTGTATCCTTATACCATGGTTGGGTTAGGGGTGGAGGTGTAGCATCTATCACTGTATCCTTATACCATGGTTGGTTTAGGGGTGGAGGTGTAGCATCTATCACTGTATCCTTATACCATGGTTGGGTTAGGGGTGGAGGTGTAGCATCTATCACTGTATCCTTATACCATGGTTGGGGTAGGGGTGGAGGTGTAGCATCTATCACTGTATCCTTATACCATGGTTGGGTTAGGGGTGGAGGTGTAGCATCTATCACTGTATCCTTATACCATGGTTGGGGTAGGGGTGGAGGTGTAGCATCTATCACTGTATCCTTATACCATGGTTGGGGTAGGGGTGGAGGTGTAGCATCTATTACTGTATCCTTATACCATGGTTGGGTTAGGGGTGGAGGTGCAGCATCTATCACTGTACCCACAGACCACCATCTACAGACCGCTGAGTGGGGTTATTGTCCTCACATACATCATTTCACCTCTGGCCATTTTCCTTCCATGTGAATTAACCCAACTTAGGCGTAAAACAAATGAATTAACCCAGCTTCCCATTGGACAAAAACAGGTCCCTCGCATTAGAAGTACCTCCTTGGGGCATTGTCCATGATATAATCCATATGAGCACTGCAGCTGGTGAAATCACACAGTGGGCTTTTAGGCAGATCAATGTATTTATCACAATCATAATTATATTCTTTCTTTCTTTCTTTCTTTCTTTCTTTCTTTCTTTCTTTCTTTCTTTCTTTCTTTCATTCTTTCTTTCTTTCTTTCTTTCTTTCTTGTTGTTTAGCTGAAGTATTGCAGTGAGTAACTAATCAGTGTTCTTGCAGTGCATCATTCCAGTCCTCTGAGTTTAAATTAAGGCATAATGCAGAGAATAGCACTATGCTGCCCCTTAAGGCTTCATAACTAGTTGAGAAATACATACATCTGTTTTAAATACCTCCTATGTTTAACCAACAATTTATTTGAAATGTTAGATTTTCAGAAAATCATAAAAAGACACGTTAGGATCACTGTAAACTGCTTTTATGGGTGATAAGAAACCCCGTTGCTGTTGCACTCTACTCCAAGATCAAAGATAGTCCCCTAAAGCTAAAGTTTAGAAATTGGCAAATGTATGAGGAAGTGACATGGGCTCAAAAGTCAATTTTCTACTGTGCTCTTTCCCTCAAATATAAAATTGTATTAACATTGGGAACACAGTTAGGTAGGATTTAGAATATGCAAAGAAATTGGCCCATGTCAGTTTAAAGCCCCTTACCTATGTCTATTTTGATGACGGCTTGTGAGAACTCAGCCACCTCCAGCAAGTGGTCCATGGTTGTTGTCATGACTACTGGCGGACGCCTCCTCCCTGTTGAATTGGACGATGACAACAACTTTGACAATGATGTCCCTTTTTTATGACGTATCGTCTGCACCATAAGGCCGCCCTGGTTGTCAACACTTTCTAACAGTGTGACGTTGTCATGGCGGTCTGACAGTGCTGTGAAGACAACGTCAATGCTCCTCGTGACCTGGCTCAGTGCTGCCCCCTTGTGGAGCCGGACGATATTTTCGTAGGCAGGTTCTACGGCGATGACGTGGTGCCCCATACGGGCAGCCAGAAGGGTGTAGTACCTGTACAGGGGACATGGAGTAGTGAGGGGTTAGGGAGGGAATCAGCTAGGTGTATTATACTGGTATAGGGGTACAAAAGAGTCACCTTTGTACACTGGTATGGGGCATATCTAGAATGGGTTACTAAAGCAATAACATGGGTGTAGTACTTGTAAACTCATTCATAAGAGACAATGTAGAGAGAACGTTGCTGAGGGAGAAACTCTCTGGATGCAGGTTTTCTTATCTTGAGTATTGGTTACCTTGAAACTCTTCCATGTGGAAATAGATAGATCTTTAATGGGATCACATGATAATAAAGTGACATTTCCTAACAACAGTTAACATTTGACAATACAACTTGGATAAGATAATAGAAGAAGTTTAACAGAGGGTGACATGCAAAGTCCTGCAAAGGGGTTTTTAAGGATCAGCTTTGAATTTCAAATAGGTTACTTAAAAAGACCTAAAAAGACCAAAAGTTCCCAAATTACAACATTGTGTGACATTATGCCGTACCCTATGTTGGCGCCCACGTCTATAAAGGCAGCGTCCGGGTACTTGTTGAGTGCCCTCTGTAGGAGGGGGGTGATGTAGGGCTCCCAGATCCCGTCTGACACGAGAGCACGTGAGATGTAGCGGTCTACGTCCGGGGGGTAGAGACACACGTGGAAGGACGGAGAGGTCTTAGTCTGCACGCAGGTATACTCTCTGTAACGAGAAGGACTAAAAATCAATTTTCAAAAAATGATCCAGAATGTTCACAAATAACTAACTGCAAGTTGGGCTCAACTTTTTTTTGATATGTAACATGCCAATAAAGGATGTGCTCATACGAGAGTTTGTATAAGTATAGTACAATATCAATTTTCAGAACCTCTCTGTGGCTTAGATAATTTGTCAAAGTTAAAGGTCCGGCCAATATGCGAGTTCGGCTTGTACGCAAGGTTTTAAGGTATTTAATTTCCTATCTATTCCATTATCCCCCTCATTCCCTCCAATTTTGCTCAAATTTGATTTCATTTGCCAATATGATTATGGTCATCCTGGAATAAGAGCATGTACAATTTTATTTCCCCTATTGAAAATACAATATACCATTGGATCTCTTTCTGACATACCAATACCCACCGATGACATTTGACAACAAAATATATTCAAAAACATTCTCAGCTTGACATTTCTTGCTTTTACCTATAAAGACTGCCCTTTACAAAAGTACCTTCTACCTCTAGTCCTTTAAGTACAATGGCTCTGTTTATGCAGATAATGTCAATGTCTTTGCTTAACGTCCCAACTCCTTCCTGCATGAAAATAACATTAAAAACCTGTTTGCCTAATCATGAGAAAGGGTCAGAATGACTTCACAATCTCACATGGTGGCCGATCGACTGACATCACAAACCTGTTCACCTATCTAAGTATAGTAATGATGACGTCACACTGATGTCACAGTAACGTCACCATGACGTCGCTCACCTGTCCCCGGGTGGCGTCTGTCCGTGTATGTCATAGAGCGGGACATGACTATATATATAAATGGATTCATGATGACGTCACACTGACGTCACACGTCACCATGACGTCACTGTGACGTCACTCACCTGTCCCGGGTGGTGTCTGTCCGTGTACCTCATAGAGTGGCTTGTGATTATATATACATATAAATGGATTCACACTGACGTCACACCTCACTCACCTATCCCTGGGAGGCGTCTGTCCGTGTACGTCATAGAGCGGGACGTGACGTGGGGGCCGCTGGGCGTGTACGTGCGTCAGGCGGCGCTGCAGGGGCAGCGGGAGGTGCAGGAGGCCGGGCCGGGGCCGCGCCATCAGCTGCCGGAAGTAGGCGTCATCCTCGTCATCCTGGCTGTGGGGCCGGCCCCCCGACCAGCACAGGTACACGTTACTCAGCACACACATGGTGGTCACTGCAGCAGCTGGGGAGAGACAGGGGGAGAGGGTTAATACAGGATCATCAATATACAGTGCCAGTAATGGTCAACACAGGAATGGTTATCAAATATAGCCTAAGGCTGATTATTTAAATGATGGAGCCTTGGACAGATAGTGGCAACAGATTATAATCTTAGGATGTCATGGTACAAATAGCCAACAACGTTTTTGGTTCTGACCCTATTTTTCTCTTTCAGATGGACAAAAAGTGTGCAGTAATAAACAGGTGGAGGACTAGACTAGTGATACAGGCTGACCCGTTTTTCCAGGCAGCCTGTTAATGCAGGCTGCCCAGCCTGGTTTAGCAGGCCGGGAGTCTTTACAGGCAGGGTGTTAGGTCAGGTTACTCACACTCTCCCAGCACACCAGCCTGGTATAATAAGCTGGAGGTCAGGCTTTCACACCTTCTCCAAGCAGGGGCAGCTGTTATGCCTGCCCTTATGGTTGTTGCATCAGATTAAATACCAACTTTAACATGTAATTACTCAGAAATGCAGTTGACCAGGCACATAATGCATCCATAAGTTGGAAGGTGATGTACTGATCTACATCCTCCATATGAGTTTACTCTTAGCAAATATCACATAAAAATCGCAAACATGATTATATGAATGCTAGACAGTGATGTAACAAAACAGCCCTGCATACTAGGCTGAGCGACCTGTATAAACAGGCTGGGTGGGTTTTCCAGTCTGTACTGTAAATCCGGGCAGTCTTCCACCTGATAAATGGCAACTTAAATTAAGGCTTAGCACATATCAGATTTTAAAATTTGCATCCCACATAAAAAGTGTTTTCCGATTTTGTGCTAGTTGCCATGGAAACTGACTTCCCCAAACTGGAGAAATTTACAGGTGCCCAGCGACCTTTGACCTTGACCCTTGCTCCCTCCTAGCACCACCCAGGGTTACCATGGCAACAAGCAACTTTCAATTATTTTTTTACCGAAACCCTCTGGCAACAATTTAGTCTGCAGATAATGATTCTGTGACAATTTTAAGGCCTCCTACCACTAATTTTACGCACATTAGTAAGGCACTATATGTTAAAAACTAGACGTTGATCTGGACATTCATTGTTATAATTCATGCACCAATCAACATTTTTCTCATCAAACATCATATGTCGCTGAAACACTTGTGGGTGCTGCATTGGTGTACTATTCTGAACCTTTGGGAGTTATCACCTCAATAGAGTAGCCATGATGCATGAATGCAGCACTGTTTAATGCTCCTCCAATCTCTCCAAACATTGATGGAAATAAAATATTAAACCTCCTACTTCATTTCCAAAATACTTTATAGCTACTTTTATTTCATTAAGTTATTTAATTGCACCTGCTTTTACTCTTGATGATGATTCAGCCTGGCTCAGCCAATATTCCTATTAGAAATTAACTTTTAATAAAACTACGTTCAGCTTTATGCATGCTTGGGCAGCTAATGGGCACTTAGCATGCGGGTTACGACATTGTCATGAGTTTTGTAAATTGGATCGCGGAGCTCCCATAATTTCCTCAGACTCAATTTCTCTGTATTTCTACTTTCCCTCCAGCAATTCACTGATTCTGATAAACTAACTGCAAACAAAAGGTTCCTGTTTCTTAGCAGCCTTTGGACCTTGTTGTTTAAATGTATACCATATAGGTTTATCTTAATTTTCCTTCATCCTTGTAATGGCCTATACTTGAACACCTGCCTCCCGCTGCCTCCTGGTCCTATCAATCCTGTCTAAGGGCTTATCGTATCGATTAACTCTTTAAGGATGGCATGCCACTAAAAGATGACATTTATCATCATTATACACCAATGCAGCACAGCAAGAAACTCACTGGTGCTACATTGGTCATCATGACAATCATTTGGGAGTGTCTCAACCCTGCAGGGTCGGCATGATACTTGGATGCAGCACTGGTGAGTTGACAGCCCTTTCAAGGGAGGCCTTTTCACTCAGATAACATTAGAGTTCATCTGTCATTCATTTACAGTTGTTAAATGGAGGACATTAACTTGCATCTCACGTATAACATCCCCCCAACCTTACAGAACTTTGTGTACAACCCTCACCTCGATCCCTATGATAACTACTTTAGTACTGTCCTATACTCCCAAACCAACTCTCGTATAAAACCAACTTTCTCCATTTATTCACATACTAATTGTTGATATGTCACACAAAACCAGACGATTTCAGTAAGGTTGACAATTTATTTAGAATTAACAGGTGTACATCAGGTAATCTCTGCACAATAAAATTAATGAGTAGTTAGCGTGATGATCTACGTTTCGAGCCAATTCATGGCTCTTCATCAGGATGCTGTTCCAGGGTGCATATGGGGTCTATATATTAACCTTAGGATCCTACTTCCTGTTTGATAACAGTTGTAACCATGACAACTATTGTACTGTGGAATTATGGGATATGTCCTTGCCGGTTGGTGCTGCCAGCGGTGGCAGAATTCGGAACTAGATTACAAATTTGTGATTGAGGTCATGCGTTACAATGTGATTGTTATTTAAATAATGAGAGTGAATACAAGGGTGGCAGAACGGTCTAGTAATATTGATATTATATTGGTATGATTGTGAATATAATTTACATGACAATGGGGGTTGTACCCATATGCTCACATGTACCCATATATATATATGTATATATATATATATATATATATGTATATATATATATATATATATATATATATATATATATATATATATATAAATTCATGGTATGCATTATAATCTATCTGTAGTTTTATCTTAATGCAGACACTTTAGGTCATGTGGTGATACAACCATGTGTCCTGGATTGATCTTCATGTACAGGGGTATGTAGGTCTTTGATGTCTAGACACAGTTTTGCTGACTCATTGTAGTTGACTCAGGTACAAAGTGGTGGTAGCTGTCTGCACGCATGTGTACAGATGTATATATGCCTTACACCTGCTTCAAAAATATCTTTGTTTACCCTGGGTAAACGTACCTCCTAGGAAGTGCCTTGCTAAATACCCAGCCTTATAATGCACATAAAAAAAGAGGTATTTGTCAATTGTCACCATGAGGTGGGGCATATAGATAAACATCAGTTCAATTATCTTCAGTAATGGCAATGATCAAGTGGCATCATCAACGGGATGGGCTACACCTGATCAGAGCCACTTCTGCTGCCCAGAAACAATGAATACCACCACCTTATTGGAACCCTGGTACATGACCAACATGGCCACCACAGCACGACCTCTGGTGTCAGGTGACCTTGACATTGTCTGACCCCTGACCTCTGTGCAGGTCAGTGCTACACCCCTATACCAGCCCATGCCGTGGACAATCTGAAAACGACGTCCTTAGAGACATAGTGTGACCCCATTAACCATGGTTACCGCCCTATGTGACGACAGTGCCGTTTCCATGGTAACCAGGAGGCAGCAGGATGGATGGTGTCCTGAGGTTAGCAAAGAGACAGGTCTAATATAAATGCATGACCAAATATGGCAAGGACTCATATTCTGGTGTTGAGTCTGTTAGCAGTCTGACTTTTTCTGATGAGGTCCTATGCTAACATTATGAATACAAATGTCCTGCCCTAGTTATTGCTGCTTTAGCCATACTGGTCTGCAGGACATAACATATGTGTTTCCACCATCGGTATAGATAACGCAAGGTCCAACCAGAATAAAAAGGTACACTCCATTAGGTGTGGGACTCTGTAAGGAAATGATTAGATATACAATGTTAGCTAGTACAATAAGAGATCTCTCTAAGGGCTTGATGTCTTGAAGACCAATTAGATGTTCCTTAACCCTTTAAGGATGGCATGATACCTCAAGCATCATGCCCTAGGTCGTCATGATGCTTGAATGTAGCCCTGGCGAGTGACTCACCAGGGCTGCATTCAAGCATCATGCTGACCCTCCATTCGACATTCCCAAAGGGTCGGAATGATGCACCAATGCTGCACCAGTGAGATACTGGCAGGGGGTGCATTGGGACATCCGTCCTTAAAGGGTTAACACGCTGTGCCTACAACAATGTAGGAGTCCTCACAGCATCACATCAATCTGTTGATGTCTGTATGGTGCACGAACATAGTGCTTTAATGCACTACGACCATTTGACAATTGTACAAATTCCAATCATCTAACCCTCCAAGGACTTTAATCTTGAGGGACCTTTAAACTTTAACCAACCCATAGGGTTGGTATGATGCAGAAATGCCGTACTGGTGAGTTATTCACAAAGTTTGCATTCAAGTATCATGACAACAACCCTGTAAACACACTGTGTGATTCCAACGTAGCAGAGAGGTTTATCTAGGTATTCTACCACATTCAAAGCAGTAAACTCTTAATAATATGAATATAATATAATGTAATGGAAATCAGCCACACATCATCTTACATTTATACAAAAGCAGAGTAGATGTGAAAATGCATGTAATATATATGTTTTAGGATAATTTACTGATTGAACACCATATTGGTAGGAATGAAAGAAATACAAAGCCTCACTGCAGCCAAATCTTTGCTAGCACCTATACAGGATACCTATATAGGATACGGAACACTCTTTCTATTATACTATTCTAAAAGGGTTGTAAAGGGCTTGAACAAATTAAATATTAATGGAATGCTGGCTTACAATAGTTAGTCCGTTATCTATACAACTAACACTAATGCTTATAAATGTATTATACATCAGTGACACAAAGTTATGGCTATATACAGCTATTTCACATAATATGTAGGTATAATTTATATCAATTTATGTTTTATTACAACATTTATTTACGTCCGAATGAGGTAGAAAAAAGTAAATCAGTCCCAAACCTCCATTGAACGTTCATAAACCTTCACGTTTTGACGTCCATAAACCTTGTAAAAATACGTAGTTTACACTCCACATCAACGTAGATTTACATCTGACCTACGTATATGTGTTTACAGGGAAAGAGTACTGCCATGAAGTACCCACGTCCCTGACTACAAGGCAGAAGCTGGTTTGCCTTTTGCATCAAAGTATTAGGTTAGACACACGAGGATGTTTCCCTTGTGACTTAGCTGTAACCTTATTTAGGTTTGGTGGTTGTCAAATTGGTTGTCAAATTTGTCTATGTTGGCATGACAGGGTCGCTAAAGGTAACATGTGGCGCTTTTTGTTTTTGGGGTGGGAACCAAGTGTGATAGGCCCATGCTAATATAACAGGGAATGATGTGCACAGACACTACTGAGTGGCCCTTTGCTGTTATAACATATGAGGATAGTCTACATTACTTTAATCAGTGATATTCAGTAATACCAATATGCTGTATTCAATGCATGGTGATTTCAGTAGTAACTAAGGCTAGCTTTATATCCCAGCAGTATGCCAATCATCCATCCATGCATGACTACCAGATGAAAGTGAGGGACAGGCATTCATAAGGTTAGGTTCTGACAAACTATATTGAATGATACATCTTCTTATTCATATAGGCCGAGTGGAGAGACATCATACACCGCTTGTAATTATAGAGTAAGTGGGAAAAGCCGCCTCATCACTTACAGCCCTGCAGCTACTCTATCAGGATCTAACATACCAAATTACACCATGGTGTGGGCTAATTAACTGCTATACTATATCACTGATATCTTGAGGATAGAGGGATATGAGATCAATTTGATTTATTTTAAAATTATCATGTTCAATAATGACCAGTAGCTTAGGTCTGAGCAGGAGCAGAGCTACTCATGTATGTACAGCTCCATTAGCATGTATAAGTAAACCCCCATGTGCCTACATACTGTAGGCTGTAGGGACACCTGAGGCAGTCTATGGGGCTGACTTGTCCAGTCCCCCTCAGGAGGAGCAGGGTTAACAGGAGGACAGCATCCAGCAGGGTAATCAGGTACTTGACTATGGACAGCCACATTAGTCGCCTGTCTGCCTGAACCAAACTCCACCTGTCTGCTGGGGGCAGGGCTGGGGGTACTCTGTATATAGGGGTGGACACTTAACCTTTAGTCCTGTCTTCTTCACACTTATCAATGGCAGTCCCATTCCATTTTTCTGTACTAAATTTCGTTAGCTCATGGTCAATTTATGCAACATGTAAATCTATCTGAAATAATATTTTCCATGAGGTTTCTGCTGGCGAAGATTACACCTCATTCCTTTACTGCTAGCACACTTTTTACATTAGTCATATTGAAGTGTCCTACCCTTCTAGATGAAAACCTCTATCATAATTTCCAACAGGAGAGGGTAAAATGGGCCTTATTTGGTTAGTTTGATATCCCTAATATTGTCAAATTAGCAAATACCCGGTATGCTTTTACTTATAGGTATTTACGACTTCAAATGTACCAGCACTGATTCTTTAACACTTACATCACTATCACCTGGCAGGTTGTACAATGGCTGCCTGTGTAGGATGGCTTGTTAGCACCGTGTCCCTGGGGCCATAGACTGTAAATAGTAAGTGAGTGGTTTTGGCAACATGGCAGCATCAGGCTGACACTCACATTTTTCTCTGTGTGGACACTCTGCTTTTACAAATCACTCAACATTGGACCTGCCTGATATGGATTATATAAACATCCATTGGTATGCCTCGGAGATGAATGTGGTCCCATACTATTTTTCCACATTTGTCCAAAATCCAATTCTGATCTCACAGCAATAAGAATATGCCTCCTACTCCCCTGCTTATCCCCCTCTCCAATCCACACCAAAACCTTTCCTTCTTCACAAAGGGAAGGAAGTTGTGGCTGAAAATATTTTTGGAATTGGGAGGTGTGATTGACATGCAAACCCAGCACTGCATGCGAGGCTCCCCTGACTCCCGTGTCAGTCATTGTAGCATGCATGAGATCTTAGCCATGTTGAGGTGGGGAGGGAAGAGGCTGTATGAGAGAGTAAGAGTGCTATTGGTGACATGGGCTGATGCTCATGTTTGCCTCAGTGCACTATGCCATGCCCTATAAATGTGTGCCAAATCAATCATATATTGGCAGCGTATTCAGCAGTCAGAAATGACACGAGAAGTGTTGTATGGACCTCTTGAGAAGTAGTATGAGGCAGGTAGGGTCAGGTGTCAGTGTGTGAGTAGATAGAGCAGTGTGTACACATACTGACGGTCCTTCACCGACCGGCAGCATAAGGTGAAGGGAGCTTCCTGCAGTCACAGACACTGACAGACAGTAACCTGATGCCACACTGTGCCTCATCAATGTCATAGTCAAAGTAGTAGGTGTATTATGAACTTTAGGTAGAAGGCAAGAATGTTCCACAACCATAAATTCCAACGTACTACCCGCGGGTCACTGGTGAACTAAACAATACCTTTCATTTGATACCAAACAAGCCTATATAAGGGTGTGGGTTACATGAAAGTTTTCATTACTATAGAATAGCACTAGAATAGAAGTTTTAAGATCCAGAAATAGGCTATAAAGCCTATAGCTGACGGTGTGGGTTTTTGTCGGTAATATACACTATGTGCCAGATCATGGAGTAAAGTCAGCAATAACCTACATTTTATATGGGCTCATACAGAGCAGTAACAGACTGGACCGACAACTACTGAAGGCTATGAGGATATAGCGGAGTAGCGAGTCATGATGGGGGTTGGGTTGTGAATGCAGAGAGTATGTGTTCAGGCAGTTTTATTGACCCAATCATGGCTTCCACCCTGACCTATATTTCTGTGCAGGTCTCTAATACACCAGTATATCCATAGAGACATATTTACTCCATAGAAATGAAGACTGTAAGGTTGCCATGACAACCCGTCTACAATGGATGGTGTACTATGAGTTATGAAGGAGGCAAGCATAAGGATATTCTTCATATTGGTTTGTGGATGCATGGTGAAATATGATGGTGTAATCTATCCTTGAACAAGCTAGTTCTCTCGGAGCTTATGAAGAAACCATCTTCTCAGACAAAGATTACAGTTGCAAGAAAAAGGACCAAGACTGGATGCACATGTTATGTCTGGTTCTAAAGGGGGACAAAGGTGAATAATGTGTCTAGCACCCAGGTAGAGGGTCTTCTTCATACCACCATCTTTGTCTCAAAAAAGTACAGCTCTAAGGGATGCTAAATGGTATAGTGCACATGCCATATACAAAGAGCCTGGTTTTAATAGAGTACTGCCCCAGTTCACAATGTGTTGGAACTACAAGGTCAAGCAGAGACCACCTGCTAAGTTAAACTTAAGCTCAGATTTTTGAAAGTTCTAATTCACGGAGCAGTATATGTAGAGAAGTACCTGAATTGCTTTGGGGTCTGCTTGAGAAGCCGAGCAGATGGGTTATCTGCTTGAAAAGTCAAGTAGACCAGCCAAACCGCTTGGATCGTCAAGCAAATGATGATCCTTCTTGAACTGGGAAATGCTTGAGCTGATCTGCTTGATCAAATTTGACTGCTTGAAGCAGATAAAAATGTGGTTCATGAACTGAAGCACCAGAGGCACAGGAGCATCTTTTTGATATAACACTGAAATAGGACCTTATATAACCGCCTGTCTTGTCTAAAGGTAAATACCCTGTCAAATTGGATAGAGCCCAGCGCATCATTGCAACAGCACGGTAAGGCAATGCTAAAGCTATGATTGATTTGGCATACACTTAAGGCACGTGGCGTATAGCCTCCTCATGTTCGGCGTCATGGCTGCAGCAGGAGGCTCGTGTCACCTTATGCCACCCGTCTGTAAGGACTGTCAGCAGGCCGTGTGGACACAGGGCTCTACCCAGTGGGAGAGGCTGAAACCTGACCCTACTTACCTGCCTCTCTACTCTACATGTACATGGTCCTGTGGTAAAGTCCTGCTATTTCAAAGTGAATATCAAAAATATTTTGCTCACTGAGACCCATACATGGACCCTCAGAGGCATGTGCACAGACCTCAGTCATTAGGTTCCTGCCACATGCCATCCACCAATCAGATTGTCCGTCTCAAATAGCTCAAGGAGCCGGACACAGTCTTTGGCTCCCGTTTAGAAGCTGAGAAGGATGTGTGATAGACATGGTTCCCACTGGGAGGCTGAAAAGGGGATGGCGAGATATAACAAGCTTGGGTTAGTCAGAAAACCTCTTATTAACATTAGATATTAAAGGCTGCACAAGGCCCAAATGGTGAGTTTGTTACATGAAAAATCTGCCTATTTACTTAGTTACCAGCCCCTTTGGGGCCTGGGATTATGGGTGGGGGCATCTATAGGCCTACTACGGGACCTTTCCAAATCCCTGCCTCCCTGCCCCCCCCCCAACCATAGAGGCCTATATGTAGGCCTACTCTTTGGGGTCTGGGCGGGGGTAGGCCTATGTATTCTCAGGGCAAAGTGTCCCATATAAGGCCTATTCACACTAAGTATTTACGCCCCCCCCCCTCCACAAACACACACACGTCGCCATTCTCCACAGGCTGACTGCAGCACCGCGGGAAAGGTTTCTGTGTGGCCCGACCTGCGTTCGCTTGTTCTATATCTCCATGGTAACGCAGCCTTGACCTTGGCACGGGGAGAAGCGCCGCCGTTGTCAAGCCCCTGTGCCGATAAATAAGTTTCAGCTAACATTTCGAAAATATTTGGATACATGTGCCTACAGTATTTTATGTGAGTAATGTATTTGGCATTAACTATGCATTGTCGTAGCATTATACATCCTTTCTATCACAATTTTTGTAATTTAATGCCTAATCGGATGAGAAAAGTATGGCGGAATTTTGTCATCTTGTTGTCAGGCACTCTCTGGCGAGATTAGGATTTAAAGAAGGGTGTTCTCTTAAATGCAATTATCTCAAGGAAATAATTTAACAACAGGAAAAGTGGGGATAAAGAAAAACCTGAAAATATTCTTTTTAGTTCATTTGGAGAAAAAAACGAGTTAGCTTTGAGAAAAGTACATACTTTAATCTAGCCTCTTTTGCTTCATCTGTTCCAAATATTGCCGTTTTATATATGGGGGAACTAAACCTGTAGTTTCCTGTAGTGTCTTGCAAGCAACCATGGCCAGATACAGCAAGCTGAAGCTGGCTCTTTACAAGGCTCTACTGGAAACTATAGTCACGCTGGTTTAGTTAGTTACTAAATAGGCAGATTTTTCACCTAACAAACGCACTAAACACCCAACTACATCATGCTGACTGTCTGGGACTACAATGTCATCAAATCATTATTGCACACAGTATTGCCTACACAGGATGACGCTTCACAAACTTTATAGACCCCTGTCTGTAGGATCTAGATCATATAGGGGGACAAGATGGCCGCCTACACGGGATGATACATAGCACTCTTATAGACCCCTGTCTGTAGGATATCAGTCATAAAGGGGGACAAGATGGCCGCCTACACAGGATGATACATAGCACTCTTATAGACCTCTTTCTGTTGGTTCTAAGTCATATATAGGGGGACAGCACAAAAAAAAATTAAGCCATACGAACATTTTAATTCTCCGTATATATCTGTTGCACTATGTTATGAGCGTTCCGGATCATTTTTATTTTTGTTTCTAACTTGACTAGAAGCTGAGAAAAATGGATTTGAAATGTTGGATATTGGCAGTTCTGAGCACTATAGGTTATAGTAGATCTCCTACCTAAAACTGTGATTTGTGAATTGCTCTCTGCTTACAGGTGTACTATCACACTTCAGGTTGTGTTATCACATTTAAGTTATATAGGGGGACAGGATGGCCGCCAACACAGGATGATAAATAGCACTCTTATAGACCCCTGTCTGTAGGATCTAAGTCATATAGGGGGACAAGATGGCCGCCTACACGGGATGATGCATCACAATCTTTATAGACCCCTGACTGCAGGATCTAAGTCATAAAGGGGGACAAGATGGCCACCTACACAGGATGATAAATAGCACTCTTATAGACCCCTGTCTGTAGGATCTAAGTCATATAGGGGGACAAGATGGCCGCCTACACGGGATGATGCATCACAAACTTTATAGACCCCTGTCTGCAGGATCTCAGTGATATAGTGAGACAAGATGGCCACTGATTTTGGAAAGCCGAGACATACTTTAATATACACCGGTGTCTTATAGGATGTAGTGATATAGTGGGAGCTTATTAGTCATTGAGCCTACAATAAATACGGCTATAGCGGTGGTGTAAATTGGGGGATTAGGGGACGTCCTGATACAGCACACTGTGAGCTGTGTGTGATGAGGGGATGTTCCTGCACACTTAGTCTCTAATTATTAGCTCTATATTAGTATGTCATATTTCTCTGTGGGCTGTGCATATCTAGGCAGCAAAGTATCAAACTTCTCAAATGCCATTTCCTCCTTCAATTTTAACTGATCATATTTAAAATAGTTTTTCTGAATTCAGAATTTTCGAAAATCTAGATTACGGAAGATACACCTTCCTACTACTTCTATTTTCAAAATGGCATTAGACTATCAATTTGTTATAGTGATGAAGTTTTCCATGGTTTTCAAAATCAGGCCTTCTGTTCTACAATTTTTGAATCCTATCTTCAAGGATATTATGTGTGTATGTAGCAAATAGACATTTAGCCTAACAGAGTAAGAGCATGTAAATCAATGCATGTCTTAACTATAAAAATGCCTCTGTTTATAACACAATATAAAACCGTTATGCCATAACTCTTTAAGATGTAGCATGAGTCTCAGACCTCTCCTGCAGAAACTCTGCTTGGGGAGTGACAGTCATGTTCCATCATAAAAAGGACACAACCCTCCTCCTGACAAAAAAAAACGCTTGTTACTTTTAGCCATGTAGTCACGCCAACAAGTCCCCAAGGTAAGCTTATGAAGTAAACCCCGAGAGCTTAAACTGTTCCATTTATCCCATAACTAGATATCCTTGGGGATATTCTTTGGGGATATTCCCTGTGAGGTACTGTTCAAATGTTAGGTTTGATTGAAAATTTAATTGTGTTAAAGGTATAGTTGAAGTGAAGTAAATTCCATGACTATTTCATACCCTACACTGTCACAGAGTTCAAGGTAATTTATTGTACTTGAACAGTTCCCTTGGGTTATGGTTTATCAATTTTCTTTTTCAGTAAAATCAACATTAGACAAATTATCTGTGTTCCTATACTCATCTACATTCATCCTACCTCTCATCATGAATTGAATG
Source organism: Harmothoe impar (assembly GCA_947462335.1). Classification (NCBI taxonomy): domain Eukaryota; kingdom Metazoa; phylum Annelida; class Polychaeta; order Phyllodocida; family Polynoidae; genus Harmothoe; species Harmothoe impar. Next base: position 84,573,197 of record OX381706.1, on the reverse strand, counting down.
GATGTGATAATTGGCACTGTGGGATAGGGCAAACTCCTATCCCCCCACATTGAAACTGCTTACAATGAATTGAGACCAGCAATATCAATGCTCCAGCATATGGCACCCTACTTCTGGTTGTGGGAGGCTCAGACTAATTGGCATCCTGACGAAACCGTCCTGGCCTTCAGCTTTTTGTTGTACTAGCTAATGGTGTACATGAATCATTCACTTAGAGTCTCACGTCTAATGGATTTTACCCTTTTATAGTGAAAGTACCTTATGCCATGCAGCTGTCTTACTGATAAGATAATACATGCTCCTATGGGAAACAAGCTCAGCACTGAGATAGGAGCAGTACAAAGCTATCTATACACATACATCCGGAGCCATGACTAAAGGAACCAACTGCCTTTCTTCAGGGATTAAAATATTTGATTAGATATGCACAGGAACACACCTGGTTTGAGTTGATAAATCTTGATATGAATACTTATGAAACAGCATCTCTTGATTGGAACTGTGCATATGTAATTGACCTAAAGCACAGGGCTTCATCCATCCTGCTGCCTCCGGGTGTCCATGGTAACCTTACTGTCCTCATCTCAATGGTGATACATCATGTGGGGTGGTAACTATGGTGATACATCATGTGGGGTGGTAACCATGATGATGGGATCACACAAAGTCTCTGAGGACACCATCATCTAACGGTCGCCAGCCGGGCTGACATACGGGTGTAGGGGTCACCAGCAAGGTCAGTAGTCGGTCAGTGTCAAGGTCATTTGATACCAGCAGAAATGATGAGGTAGCCATGTCGGCCCTCATAAAAAAAAGAGTGATAGACTATCTTGTTACCCGATTATCCCGCAGACTAATATAAACGGGCAGGTACCTGGGGGTACGGTCAGTCTGAGAGGAACATGAGAGACACAGATACAGCTTCTCATCTCAAACAAAATGATTTATATGTCGTGTATATGGGCATGTCTGTGGCTGGTCGGATGGTTTGAGAGGGTCGCCTGTATTAAGGGGGACATGTGCGTGAGATGCAACCGAGGGTTTGCTTTTGGCATTGGTGATAGGATATTGGTGGCTTATTGGCCTTAGGGACTCGAGCAGGTATTCATATTTTTTTTTCTAGATGAGAAACTACCCAGACAAAAAAAAAGGGTATATAGTACCCAACGTAGCATATATCTAGAAAAACTGCAGAGAAGCTAAACTGTCTGAGCGGGTTCTGTGCATTCAGCATCCTCACTGTGGGATCTCTGCCAATCCTAATGTACACCAAAATGGTGTCTGGACATCAAAGACACTTCCTGCCCTAAGTATAACCATGCTACCTGAAAGCAACAATTGTGTTGGGATAACCTCAATCCTAGAATTTCATCTAGAAAAAAATTAGGGTTGGCAACACAGGACAATACATGCAAAATAACAAAGTAATAAAAGTACAACCGTCCATCTAGGGACCTTCTAGTAAGCCTTGTTTCTTATCCCTAAGGTTAGAACAGGTTCATGGCACCTTGTAAATTTAAGGGTCTGTGGTCCCATACAACAGCTGTTGTATGTAAGTGGTGGAGGGGTGTTCTATGTAGACAAGTTGTCCTTTTCTATGTGGTTGTAATACTGCAGTGATCTAAACCTCATATGGAATTCACTTCTGATTTATTTCAAAACCAAATCTAGTAAGGAACAGTTTACATGTAATTTCTACATTATGCTTACTCTGACAATTATGGGTATGGGATTGTCATAGTGATATATGATTAGATTGTCATGGAATGTATGGCACTTAAAACTGTACCTTTTCCGATTTTTCAAGCGACACTAATTGCCTGTCAAAGCAATGCAGCTACAACAGTATATAGTGTCTTTCTCTGCCCCAACTACAGCATCCACTGTTACCACGATAGCAGGATATAAGTTATGGTGCTCATCTGTCTCACATAAATAGCTGGGTAGTACAGTCAGGAGACCTGTGCATGTCAGGAAAAGGTAAATTCAATTGTTCACATACAGCCCTCGCCAATGCTCTCTGTCAGAAATACTGCAGTCTAGACCTTTAATGAATGCATAGAGCTCCAATGTAATACTGGGCAGTCATTCTATGTATATCCTACATTAATTCTTTTATAAATGTTTATTTTTCCCTTAGAGCGTAATATAAATAAAGCATTAAGTTACCTCTCCCTTTTTGTTATGCTTAAAGATTTGTCTCCTAGTGATGTTTTGTGGCATCCTGTATGACTCATTTGTACCAGACAACATCTCATCAAGCAGTATACAAGATGTAAGAAAGCAAGGGAGTATCCGCCCCATGGGACATTGACCTTTCCAGACCAATCTTTTAAGTTAGATGTCCTTATGTATATATATCAGCTGTAACACCTGCTGTATGGAAACATGACTTTGTGTCTCAGTGATGCATTGTGGTATAGCATCCTGTCTGATTCTACCAGACAACATCTCATCAAGCAGTTTTCATAGATGTAAGAAAGTAATGGACTATTCACCCCATAGGACATTGGCCTCTCCGGAACAATCTTCTATGTAAGATGTCCTCATATATACATATATCAGCTGTTACACCTGCTGTATGGAAACATGACTTTGTCAGGTAATTGGCCTTTCCGGAACAAACTAACACTTCTAAGTGCTGTTGCCATTAATTCTGCCTCAATATTAGGACCTAGTTTTGTTGTAGATAGCTGGTTAACTCCTGCATCTTATATGCTGAACAGTGGTTCATTGGTGCATCATGCCAACTGTGTAGTGCATGATTGCGGTCAAAGACGTCTAACCTAAGACATGAGTCTGGGCCTAGCTGGCTGATCTGATGCGGCAACTGGCCCTCTAGCGGCTGGCCCACCACACTAAGTGGACGCCACATACCATAGCACTGTCCCGAGGGCTACGAAGACTTTGAAACAGAGATAAAATTATTGATACTGTCATTTTGTATGTCCAGAATGCCAGACACAATAAAATGTTAATCATTTATTGTAGAGAGGGCTTCTAAAAGGGGAAATATAGCCACAGTTCCCTGGAATTTAGCTCAATTGCGCCAGTTGCAAAATCTGCATCAAAGGAGTCCCGTGTAGATGCACTTTTACACCACTAGTTCGTCGTACTAAATGCAACTATTTTGTAGTTGATAGGGCCAGATCTACACTGGCCACCTGTGCCCCCAACCAGCGCCAGCTATTTAGACAAACTACATGAAAAATTCAGCATTTTCTAAAAATCTGAATCGGTATTTCTTGGAAGAGGTGTTTGATGATGACTCGTTTTAAGTTACAGCCCTAGATTTAGAATATTTCTTTAAATAAAAGGCCAAAGTGTGGGGGTCATGGGAGGCCTATGTTGCTTCAGAACTAGAACCGGAAGTGGGCTTGTCGGGCTGTCAAGATGGCGGAACGTGTCCCATGGAGGTTTGTTCGTCAGCCTTATCTGTCACTTCTGTATAGATATATATTTTTTATTCTGTCTTGCGGTACACTGATATTCTGACTATAGTTAGTACTGGCTAACAACTCAGTCACTAACCTAGATTAGTCAATAATCATAGGTTGGTCAGTGCTGATCAACTCACATTAGTCTTTCCATTTCTAGTAGAAATATTATCAGCAGATATTATACTGGTGCTGTGACAATGCATCTTAACGACAATGGTGTTGTGTATCTAGCTGCTCTGCTGCCCTGAAGGGGTTAAAGTTTTACTGCCCTGAAAGGGTTAAAGTCTCACTGCCATGAAAGGGTTAAAGTGTTACTGCCCTGAAAGGGTTAAAGTCTCACTGCCATGAAAGGGTTAAAGTTTTACTGCCCTGAAAGGGTTAAAGTCTCACTGCCATGAAAGGGTTAAAGTCTTACTGCCCTGAAAGGGTTAAAGTCTCACTGCCATGAAAGGGTTAAAGTGTTACTGCCCTGAAAGGGTTAAAGTGTTACTGCCCTGAAAGGGTTAAAGTCTCACTGCCATGAAAGGGTTAAAGTGTTACTGCCCTGAAAGGGTTAAAGTTTTACTGCCCTGAAAGGGTTAAAGTGTCACTGCCATGAAAGGGTTAAAGTGTTACTGCCCTGAAAGGGTTAAAGTGTTACTGCCCTGAAAGGGTTAAAGTCTCACTGCCATGAAAGGGTTAAAGTGTTACTGCCCTGAAAGGGTTAAAGTTTTACTGCCCTGAAAGGGTTAAAGTGTCACTGCCATGAAAGGGTTAAAGTGATACTGCCCTGAAAGGGTTAAAGTGTTACTGCCCTGAAAGGGTTAAAGTGTTACTGCCCTGAAAGGGTTAAAGTGTTACTGCCCTGAAAGGGTTAAAGTGTTACTGCCCTGAAAGGGTTAAAGTGTTACTGCCCTGAAAGGGTTAAAGTGTTACTGCCATGAAAAGGTTAAAGTGTTACTGCCCTGAAAGGGTTAAAGTCTCACTGCCATGAAAGGGTTAAAGTGTTACTGCCAACAAGTTGACCTCAAAGTAGAAGCCCCATCAGGCCATATGTGTGTCTGTACATCACAGGGTAGGGAGAGGCCCTTATAGGGCACTGAGGGAAACCTTGCGTGATGTGACGTCTTGTCCTTTGGGGGAATTGCTGGTCACTTTAGGTTTACTCTGCAGTGTAGTGCTTCAATGCAGATTTCCTTTATTTGGCATAGGATAAATATCTAGACTGAGTTCTCATGTCTTCAGATGTTGGGTGAATAGATTTGTCTATCAGTTGTATTAAGGCAAATGCAATAATCGATCTCAGCAAACTTATATATTAATATACTTTATTAAAGATACAACTGATAAGAATGATAATTTAATCAAATAAACACAACAACAACAGCAAAAATGGTTGACAGAATGACCTTTTATTTTTTATCAAATACGGCAGCCCCATTGATTTAACCTAGGAGTTCCGTATTTAACACCCCCCGTGAAATAACCCACAGCCGTATTTAACGGCCTGTGACATCATCAAAAATGGCTGTTTGTTTACATTTGAACAGTGTTGAAACTGGATGGAAATAGGCTATTTTAGGCTCCCCCTGTAATAGTTTTGGTATATTCAATCGAAATACGTGAAATACGTGAAATACGGCCCAAGGTCAACTCTTGAAATAACCCAGCTAACAGACTGAAACTCGTGCACCTTTGTCTATTTCTCTCTGATAGATTCTTCACACTATGGTATTGTAGGACTATTATTCTGAAATCTGTTCTTTTGATCTAGGCTACTCTGTGGTATTGATTCATAAATTAGTAAAGTAAATATGTGAAAACCCAGATTAAAAATCTAGAAGAGAGAAATGCTCCAGGGATGACAGCCAGTTAGGGTTATTTAAACAAACTCTAAAGGCATGAACCAGTATTCTAATCATGAGACACCTTTTCATGTCATACTTTATATGATAGATTTGTCACACATTTATGGCATGGCATAGTATGGATCCATATAGCCCCCTCCTGTTGAGCATTATGGAGGCATGCTGCAGGAAGCTCCTGTCACCTTGTGCTGCCGGTCGGTGAAGGACGTCAGCATGCCGTGTGGACACAAGGGTCTACCTCCCCACACACTGACACAGGACCCCCCTACACTGATAACCTCCCCACACACTGACACAGGACCCTCCTACACTGATAACCTCCCACACACTGACACAGGACCCTCCTACACTGATAACTTCCCCACACACTGACACAGGACCCTCCTACACTGATAACTTCCCCACACACTGACACAGGACCCTCCTACACAGATAACCTCCCACACACTGAAACAGGACCCTCCTACACTGATAACTTCCCCACACACTGACACAGGACCCTCCTACACTGATAACTTCCCCACACACTGACACAGGACCCTCCTACACTGATAACCTCCCACACACTGAAACAGGACCCTCCTACACTGATAACCTCCCCACACACTGACACAGGACCCTCCTACACTGATAACCTCCCACACACTGAAACAGGACCCTCCTACACTGATAACCTCCCCACACACTGACACAGGACCCGCCTACACTGATAACTTCCCCACACACTGACACAGGACCCTCCTACACTGATAACCTCCCACACACTGAAACAGGACCCTCCCTACACTGATAACCTCCCACACACTTAACTGGGTGTATATAGCCATATAGCGTCCTCATGTTGAGCATTATGGAGGCATGCTGCAGGAAGGTCCTGTCACCTTCTGCTGCCGGTCGGTGAAGGACGTCAGCATGCCGTGTGGACACAAGGGTCTACTCCCTAACACTGAAACAGGACCTGCCGACATAGATGGGCCTAGCGCAGCCTAGACATGACAGCAGCTTCTGCCACATGGTTAGCAGTTTAAGGAATGCATGATAACTCAATATCATTTGTCTGCATGACACACTTATTGGTGCTGCATTGGAGTATCATGTGGTGCTGCATTGGAGTATCATGTGGCACTGCATTGGAGTATCATGAGGTGCTGCATTGGAGTATCATGTGGTGCTGCATTGGAGTATCATGTGGTGCTGCATTGGAGTATCATGTGGTGCTGCATTGGAGTATCATGTGGCACTGCATTGGAGTATCATGAGGTGCTGCATTGGAGTATCATGTGGTGCTGCATTGGTGTATCATGTGGTGCTGCATTGGTGTATCATGTGGTGCTGCATTGGTGTATTATGTGGTGCTGCATTGGTGTATCATGTGGTGCTGCATTGGTGTATCATGTCAACCCTTTTGGAGTGTTTCAACTCCTTTCGACCGCCACCATGCCTTCGGGAGACACCACTATGGCACAATCCCGTATCGCTACACTACTCACAGTTAATCTGTTCAACCCTAAATGCGCTTTTGAATTTATCATTCCACAAATCACAAGGATCTAATGGTATATTTAAAATCATTTGGAAATAAGAGTAGAGGCTACATAGAATTGGCCTGTCAATACTTGAATAGGGGGACAACATGGCTGCTTACACAGGGCGACCCCTTACATACCTAAACACTGGTGTCTTATATGATGTAGTGTTATAGTGGCAGCTTATTAGTCCTTGAGCCTACATTACATGTGGCTGTAGGATGTAGTGTTATAGTGACAGCTTATTAGTCCTTGAGCCTACATTACATGTGGCTGTAGGATGTAGTGATATAGTGGCAGCTTATTAGCCCCTGAGCCTACATTAGATGTGGCTGTAGGATGTAGTGATATAGTGACAGCTTATTAGTCCTTGAGCCTACATTAGATGTGGCTGTAGGATGTAGTGATATAGTGGCAGCTTATTAGCCCCTGAGCCTACATTAGATGTGGCTGTAGGATGTAGTGTTATAGTGACAGCTTATTAGTCCTTGAGCCTACATTAGATGTGGCTGTAGGATGTAGTGATATAGTGGCAGCTTATTAGCCCTTGAGCCTACATTAGATGTGGCTGTAGGATGTAGTGATGTAGTGGCAGCTTATTAGCCCTTGAGCCTACATTACATGTGGCTGTAGCCGTGGTGTAAATTGGAGGATTAGGGGACGTCCTGATACAGCACACTGTGAGCTGTGGGTGATGAGAGGGACATTCCTGTGCACTTACTCTCTAATTACCAGCTCTATATTGGTATATCAGGCTTCTCTGATGACTGTTTTCGATGTATGTATCCATATCATCAAATGCCATTTTTTCCTTCAACTTAATTTAACAGAAATCAGGTAATCTAGATTATGAGAGATACACAACTATGTTCATAATGGGATTGGACTATCAAAGTGTTTCAACAGCAAAGTTTTCCATGGTCAATGGTTTTCAAAATCTCTTTTTTATTTTTCGAATTCTATCTTTAAAAAATCTTATGCTCGAAAATGGCCTATCGACATTCAGCTGAATACAATAGTAGCATATAAAATTATATACAATTGCCTGTCTTTACTATAAACATACCTCTGTTCATAACACTATAACAGTCTTGTCATAAACCTAAACAGAAGTAAAATATTTAGCATGAGTTGCCCATTTATAAATTTTTGTTGCCATTTCTAAAAGCAGCAGACATTTACCAGCGCTGGTTCTGCTGGTTCTGGGTGAGTTGTCAGCCTCCTACACTCTCCAAACACATCTCTCCTTGATGACTTATGATTTAACCCTTAGCTGTCTGAGAGCCTCATATTTATTTCATGGTGAATAAGCCTGCTCAATTGATTTAGCCAAAGAACGCTGTATTTCACCCACTGTAATATATTGACTGGTATTTCTACCATAATGTCATATCATCATAATTGATGTTTGAACCATAAAAGAAAAACTTAAATTTCAGATGAATTCAGTGGAATTTCTAAAAATACATTGACAATGATTACCTGAAATAAATGCAAAGAAGCACACATATAGTTTGCCTCTGAGGAACCGTACTCGCGAACCTTTGTCCATCTCTTTCTCAGTATCAATGTGAGCAACTTGAAATATGCTGACCCTTTAGGAGTGCTTCAACCCAGTGGGTGGGTATGATGCAAAAATGTATCACTATGCATCTTTCCCCAAAACAAGGCATAATAATTTTAGCAATATGTAGTGTATAAAGTCTCCAATTATTCACCCTTTTCACATTCTTCAATATGGATACATAGCTGAGATGTCTGTTGCCATGGTTACTCAGGTTTTACAGGACAGAGTAAGAAACAACAAATAGGCTCCCACACACAGACTCTGCTTGGAGAGTGACTCAGACTCTGCTTGGAGAATGACACAGCCTCTGCTTGGAGAGTGACACAGACGTGTTCCACGATAAAAAGGACACAACCTCCTCCCAACAAAAAACAAAACTTGTTACTTTTAGCCATGTAGTCACGCCAACAAGTCACCAAGGTCAGCTTATGAAGTAAACCCTGAGAGTTTAAACTGTTCCATTTATCCCATAACTAGATGGCCTGAATATCCTTGGGCACATTTCCTGGGAGATACTGCTCAAAGGCCAGGTTTAAATAAAGATTTAATTGTCTTAAAGGTATAGTTGAAGTGAAGTAAATTCCATGGCTATTTCATACCTACTATCACAGAGTTCAAGGTAATTTATTGTACTTGAACAAATCCCTTAGATTATGTTTTATCAAATTTTGTGCAGTAAAATTAACATTAGACAGTGTCAGTGTTCCTATACTTATAGAAGTCTATCTACAGTCATAGTACCTCTCATGGTGAACTGAATGGATATGGTAACTGGTACTGTGGGCAAACTCCTAGGCCCCTCATTGGAACTGCTTACAATTAATTGAGACCAGCAATATTAAGGCACCCTACTTGTGGTTGTGGGAAGCTCACACTAATTGGTATCTTGACGACACCGTCCTGGCCTTCAGGGACACTTTTTGTTTTACCAGCTAACGTTGTACATCGATCATTTACTTAGAGTCTCACATCTAATGGATTATATCTTTTTATTGTGCAAGTATCTATTGCCATGCAGCTGTCTTACTGATAAGATAATGCACGCTCCCTGAGGTAGGAGTAGTGCAAGGCTATCTATACACAACCCCACAGAGCCATGATATAACTGATTGATTCTTCACATAACCAACTGATTCTCTTCAGAGTTAGAATATTTGATATGCAAAGGAACATACTGGATTTGAGTTGATAACTCTTAATATGAATACTACTTAAATCATTTCTTGACTTGGACTGTGGTTTTTAAAACTGATTTTACTGGCCTGAAACATCAGACAAGGCAGATCTATTCCATAGTTGGCTATGTAATGCATAATATACCAAGTTACATATTATGTAATAGACCTGCCTCTCCTCTTAAGTGCAGGACTGCTGCCTCCTGGTTTCCATGGTAACCTCACTGTCCTCATCTCCATGGTGATACATCATTTGCGTGTAACCATGGCGATACATCATAACCATGGTGATGGGATCACAGAATGTCTCTAAGGACACTCTCATCTACTGGTCTCCTGTACCAGCTGACGTACAGGTGTACAGGTTACCTCCAAAAGGTCAGGGTTCAGCCAATGTCAAGGTCATCTGATGCCAGCAGACATGATGAGGTAGCCATGTTGGGTCCTGTAAAGAAGAAGTGACAGACTACCTTGTTACCCGGTTATCCCCCTGACTAATATAAATGGGCAGGTACCTGGGGGTACGGTCAGTCTGAGAGGGACATGAGAGACAGTGATACAGCTTCTCATTTCATACAAAATGATTTATATGTTGTGTATATGGGCATGTCCGTGGCTAGTCTCTATCAGATCTGACGGTTTGCGAGGGACGCCTGCATTACGGGGGACATGTGCATGAGATGCAACCGAGGGATTTGCTTTTGGCATTGGTGATAGGATATTGGTTGCTTATTGGCCTCAGAGACTTTGGTAGGTATTCATATCATTTCTTCTGGACAAAAAAACTACTCAGACCCAGAAAGCGGTATATAGTAGCCAACATATATATATCTAGAAAAACTACAGAGAGGCTAAACTGTCTGAGCAGGTGTCTGCTCTCACAGTAAATTCATAGGTCTACCAGAGAGCCCTTCATTTAGTATTTCATCTACATTTCATAACAAATGGCTTTCCTATGATAGAGGGCCTGTCAGTTGATAAGGAAATGACTAATGGAAGTCTATTTTGGGTTTATTTCATAACTTGATTTTGGGTCGATTTAGGTGGTAATGTATCTTTAAGCTACCCTGCTGCCCTTAAAGGGTCAACGTCTTACTGCCCTGAAAGGGTTAAAGTCTTACTGACGACAAGTTGGCCTCAACATAGAAGCCCCATCAGGCCATATGTGTCTCTCTGCATCACAGGGTAGGGAGAGCCCCTTACAGGGCACTGAGGGAAATCTTAGGTGATGTGACGTCTTGTCTCTCAGGGGGAATTGCTGGTCACTTTAGGTTTACTCTGCAGTCTAGTGCTTCAATGCAGATTGTCCTATATTTGGCATAGCGATTGGCGTAGGATAAAGGCTACATAGAATTGGCCTGTCGATACTTGAATAGGGAGACAACATGGCTGCTCGCACAGGACGACCCCTTACATACCTTAACACCAGTGTCTTATAGGATGTGGTGATATAGTAGCAGCTTATTAGCCCTTGAGCCTACATTAGATGCCGCTGTAGCCGTGGTGTAAATTGGAGGATTAGGCGACACCCCGATACAGCACACACACAGCTGTGTGTGATGAGGGATGTTTCTGCACACTTACTCTCTAATTATCAGCTCTACATTGGTATGTCATGCTTCTCTAATAGCTATGCATATGTATGTATACATGTTATCAAAATAGTAGATTTTTAAACCCTTCTTTCCCGTCCAGCTGAATCACAGTATTCACATCAGGTGTAATGTCAGTAGGTTGAATTTCCTACTACCTAAATTCTCATAATGGAATAGGCAGATGAATTATATTTACCTTACCATCATGATAAAGTGCTTAATCAATGTAATGTTTTTAGTGCTTAACAAAAATTAGGAGAACCCTATACCCCAGCCATTATTCAAGAGCCGCGCTTGTTCAGGTGCTTTATAGCGTCTGTTTGGGGATTGGCCTTAGGTATTGCAGCATACTATACAGCATTGAACCATGCATGTTTAAACCTCAAAATGTAAACATTGTAGCGCAATACCAGTCTTGTTATAACTCCTTAAACTTAAACAGAAGTGAAATAGGCAGAGTGAGTCGCTCCTTATTTAATTTGCCACCATTTCTAAAAGCAGAAAGTTGTCAGCCTCCTCCACTCTCCAAACACATATTTGCTGACAAAACTCTGGATTTAACCCTTTACTACATGAGAGCCTCAACAGTTCATCTATGAAACTCACCAGCACTGTCTTAGTGCAAAATGCCAACAATGTCTTTGACCATACAGGGCCTCCATGATACATAAATGCAACACTGCATGATAAACTACTTCTCTGTGATGCGTCATGCTCACACAAAAGGCACTGTGATTTAAGCATCATGCAGCCCTTCAAGTCCCTATATGTTTTCAATTTTTTGTTGCATGAGAATTTTGCTTTTGGGAAATTGACTGGAGTTTTGGTGTGAGTTGTTATACCTGGTATCAATAATGTAAATAGTCAAACAGTGTGATCTGCTGTAGTTAAACGGTAGAACTGCAAAAACCTACAGTAGAATCTTCTCTGTACCTTCACTATCTAGGTTGTACAATACCAATTGATTCCCAGACCTCCCTACATAAATAACAGAGACTCTGCTGGGAGAGTGAAGCAGCCATGTTCAACACTCTCCACCATAACAAGGACACAACCCGCCTCCTGACAAAAATGCCGCTCGTTACTCTGAGCAGTGTAGTCACGCAAACAAGTCCCTGGGGTCAGTTACTTATTGAGTCAACTATTGAGAGGTTGAATTGGTCTCCTTATTCTATAACTAGACAGCATTCTGAGTAGTCTGGGAGAGCTTCCAAGTTGAGGACTGTTCAAATAGAGGAGTTCAATGAAACATTTAAATAACTTAAAGGCGCATTTATAGTGAGGTAAAGTCCATGACCAGCCTGAACCTCAGATTGTCATGGAATTTTATTTAAGTTACATCAGGCCAATTTTCCTTGCTCTTATACTGATTTATAATGATTCAGTAACCTTTTTTTTTGGGGGGGGGGCAAAAATACTCATTGTAATTGCTTACAATTCTCTTGAATTGATACCAGTAATACCATGGTTTCAGCATACAGCACCCTTCTTCTAGTTGTGGGTGGCTCCGACTAATTGGCATATTGAACACTTCATACTAGCCCGTAATGACACTTTTTATTGTACTAGCTAATCTTGTCACAAGTCTAATGGATCATACATTTTTGTTCTGAAAGTACCTCTTGCCAGTCATTTATTATACTGATAGCCTAATGCACACCAGTATTAGTGCTGGAATAAGAGTACTCTAGTGGTATCTTACTGAGCAACATTCCGACCAACAGACTGCTTCTATTGATGGTTAAAATATTTGATACTATACATGCAGGGTAATAATTGGAAACTTAGAAAATGGGTCAATAAACATTTATATATAACTAATTATTAATTCCCAGTATTTAGTGTTTTCCATACCCAATATACCCTTTAAATACTGCATATTTCTCTGATCAAAAATCTCAAGATCTATAATTGACACTGGTAACCATGGTGATACATCATGCGGGTGGTAACCATGGTGATGTGATCACACAAGGTCTCTAAGGACACCGTTATCTACCGGTCTCCAGCCAGGCTGACATAAGGGTGTAGGGGTCACCAGCAAGGCCAAGGGTCAGCCAATGTCAAGGTCATCGGATACCAGCAGACATAATGAGGTAGCCATGTTGGGTCCTGTAAAGCAGGAGTGGTAGATAATCTTGTTACCCGGTTATCCCCCAGACTAATATAAACGGGCAGGTAGCCAGGGGCACGGCCAGTCTAAGAGAGCCACCAATACAGCTTCTCATTTCATACAAAATGATTTATACATTGTGTATATGGGCATTTACCTGACTTGTCCCTATCTGAAATTACTGCTTTACTGGGGGCATGTATGTGAGACAGCACCAATGCAGTAGCTTTTTCCATTGGTGATGGGATATTGCTTATTTGCCTGGCAGACTCTGGCAGGTATTCAGATTAACTTTCTCTAGATAAATAGCTACCCAGACCAATGAAAAAAGTAAATATATATTATCGAGAGACTGAAGGGAACTTATGCTATATGAGTACATTTCAAGCATACCGCAGGCTCAACTTGGGATCTCTGCCAGTTATAATGTACTCCAAAATGTTGTATAGTCATCAAAGGCACACTTCCTGTGCGCTAAGGCCAAAGAAAATAATCCCATGAGTTTTGACGTGGTACTAGACTCCAAGACACCCTCATGTACCAGGAACAAGCTGCATTCCGAGAGCAGAACCAACCTCTCACGAGATTGCCTGTGTCAGCATACACAACGTGCACAAGGGGACAAGTTCCCTCCCGTTAGTATGCTATATAAGTTAGCTGTCTTGATATAAGCTGTAGGGTAGTATGGGCAGGAGACCTGCCCATGTCAGGAAACTGTAAATTCAATTGTTGGCGTACAGCCCTCACCAATGCACCCTGTCAGGCATACTGCAGTCTGGACCTTTAATGAATGTCTATGTCTGTCTACGTCACAGGGTAGGGAGTCTCTGCTATAGGGCACTTGGGGAAACCTTAATTGAGGTGACATCTTGTCCCTCAGGGGGAATTGCTGGTCACTTTAGTTTAGGTTAACTCTTCAAATGCAGTGTAGTGCTTCAATGCAGTATTCCCTTTTATTTTGCCCGCATGATTCATTGTGTATCAAAATCAAGATTTAGACTACATACTTAAGTGTATATATGTATATTGAGTGGGTTAATTTGTTATTCAAAGGTGAATGCAACAACTTATCTCTATGGAGATCTCAGCACTCACAAAATAAGATTCATTTTCTGGTATTCCAGGACATCCCTCGATCTCCCCTTCTCTGTAGTATTGATTTATCAGTGAACATATTAATTATGTTACAACACAGTGATAGCTATCTGTATCTGTGATGTAATTGTTCAAATGGCAATATGCACAAAATGGGCGAATATTGGTCTGTTACAGTGAATGGGAATATGCATCAGTGAAAACAATTAGCAAAGGCAAATTGATTATATCCTTGGCAATGTCTAGATTTAAAAATACAGATAAGCCACTGTGATGACAGCTTGTTGGGTTTAATTTGAACAATCTATCCGCAGATTTAAAAAAAGCCATCATCATGATAATGGACAGGACTTATTCTCATTCATTGATTTCAGCCTAGATACAGTGAGGCTTATCATCCACAGGGGAGGTGTATCTGATCGTATTAGAACTAGGATGTGAAACACTGCTTTCTAATCCTGTCAGGTGTGTTCATTTTGGCAACACATCACATTATTCTGTGTGTGGTATCTCAAGAGGCATTCTTAAAACGTAGGCTACAAGGAGGCTACCTGAAGGACCCTGCTTTTTGATCCAGCAGCAGGCATCACTAGGCCTCGCCTTACGGAGTATCAACTAGATGAAGCTGCTTCCATTGTAAATCCCCGATACAACAACCCATATGACCTTTGTGACCTTGCCCAGAGGTATCGGCAAAAGTAAAGCTAAATGATCCTCAGTACCAATCTGTGTCAGAATCAAGCTGGGAATAATTTGATGCATGCAAGGATCATGCCGCAGAAGGACTAAGCATTGTCTCCATAAGGGAGGGAGGTGACGGTGGCTTGCATTTCAAACCCACTTATATGACTGATCTGATCCGGCGCAGAGGTCGCAACAACAAATGAAACCTCCCCTGGCAGCGGAGCCATGATGGAGGAGAGATTGAGTGCCTGGTCCCCAACCATGCAAGGACAATCCTTAGAACTCCATGAGGTTCTATTTGACTGCAGACTGTGATGCCATCAATGCAGCTGTCACATCCAGGAGGGCTGGTCAAGAGGGAAACACCTCCTGTGATTGGCACAATGGATCTAAAAGGCCCTGGGCGATTGTTTGTGGCCAGAGAGCTCATAACTTCAGATAACATTACCAATGAGAAATATTTTGGAAAATGAACAGCAATTCCAGAAACCGAGAAAGCCAGCTCTTTAGTCATACACATTCAGATAACATTACTGATGGGAAATATCCAGCACTGGATCATTCAGAGTGCCACATGTAGCCAGTGTTCATGTTAAATCCCCAATTTAGAGCCACCTTTATGACCGAGCCAACCAGGAGTCTGTGACAACATTGGGATGCCCTTAGAATCAATCTATGTCAGAATGGAGAAGAACGTGAATAAATCTAATCCTGGCAGAGGCCTGGTCCAAGGACTCTGATACTGCAGCTATAGACACCTCAATACCACGTTGGTTTCACCCAAGGTGTATTCAGAAGTTCAGACCTATGATATTTCCCATTGGGAATGCTATCTGAATGTGTATGATTGGAGAGCTCGGTTTCTGGAATTGTTGTACCTTTTCCAAAATATTTCTTATTAGTAAGGCAGCAGAAGCATTAACCAAGAACATACAAGCACCAAGCCCACTTTAGCCAATGAAGAATTCCTAAAACCATCAGTATATTTACTATACCTATAAATTACATTATTGCATTTAAAGTAATAATGTAAAATGACTCAGGGAGGATGAGTGCGGAGGATCCTCCAAAACAATAGCTGCCATCTTTTAATTAACCAGGAATGTAACAGCTGCCCAGGAAAACAAATATGTATCTGGTGTCTTACATTCTTTTTGTCAAGAGGCAAACCCCTATCCTGCAGCTAGAAGGAAACTAGCAAATATTGTAATGTATATGTCATTAAAACCCTTAAATACCATAGTGCTTTAATGCAGTACACCATGTTGTCTTTAGGATGCATGAGAGCCGTAGCCAAGTAACTCACTAGTGCTGCATTCATGTATTGTGCCAATTCTATGCAGTAGAGACACCGAAGTGTCAGCATGATGTACCGAGGCATCTTTCACAAGTTGCCTACTGTTTCTGTGTTGGGCCATTATTTTGATGAATGAACTACAAACCATACACTGACCATTAAAGGGTTAAAACTCAGATGTCCTGTTAGTGCTTAGACAGGACAGAAAGACGACACCCCCAGAGCTGGCTGCCCAGAGGCCCTTAGGGAAGACAGAATGATGGAGGAGGTTGTACACCGTGTGTGTCTACCAGGATCAACTAAAGATACAGATACCAACTGGAGGTCTCATTGACACTCAATGGTCTGCCTAGTGACTTATTTCCATGCAGTGATCCGATTTAGCAATGTTTTTGCATAAACTTACCGAGGACTTTTAGCTTATATGATATGATAAATACATCTCATATGGATTCATATGGAATGTTGTTATACTATTATAATCCTTACAAGCCAAATCTGAACAAAAGTGTTTTAATCAGGCTTGAACTCGAGAAAAACTGTTTTAGTTTTAGTGAGCAACTGAAATTGAAGGCATCCATGGTAGTTGGGGGTGATAGATGAGTTGAGGCAAAGGGTCAAATATTGTTTTGGTTGCTTGGAATGTTTAGAATTTCTAGGTAAATGATGATAGCCCCAGGCTATGTATACCGGGGTTCAAATACCTTCTATTCCAAACTATTGCTCTGTGCTAAAAGAGGAATGTAACTTTAAACACAGGATGCCTGTAAAATCACATGATAATAATAAACACTTGATTTAATAAAATATACCCAAATATCAGGGAATACCAACTGCATAAGTCCTGCAGCTGCTTAACTCATTGTAATAGGCCTAATACACATTCCTGAGTCTCTATCTATAATATGCTGAATTCAATTCCTTCTTGGAAATCTTTACTAAACATGTTTGATAAAATTTACCCTGCATGCTTGTCTCACCCTGCTCCTCCAGGCACATGCCATAAAAGATTCAGCAGGCGTTGTAAAGTAACATCACACCCCTAACACTAAACATGCATGAATAATGTTGAGTCATTGTCACTAAAAGTGGCTGCATTAAGTGGATCTGCCCATATTTTGATAAAAGTAAAATATGATGATGATGATATAGTTTTAAAACCAACACAGATGGTCAGTGGGTTCACAATCACAAGGCCAGTATGGACCAACCCAGGGACAACAGGGTCAATGGGTAACACTTAGATAAAATGAGGGAGAATGCAGGCGAACACATAAAACTAAAACATCACTGACGAATATCTTTATAGTGATAGCCATGAAAGAAATAGGACTTGACTGAAGATGAACTGTGAGAAATAAGAGCCCTGCACAATATTTAATAACTTACATTAATACTTATGTATATTTGATAATTTATAGTAATGTCTTCAAATTTACGTTAATGTCTTCAAATTTGGGTTTAAATCTTCAAATTTACCTTAATGTCTTCAAATTTACCTTAATGTCTTCAGATTTACACTGTTCAGGCTAAATATCAGAACCATGTTTTGGAGATGGTGCTGATCTTTACATGAGATACCACACATCTTTACATGTTAATTAATGTAAAGTAAACAGCATGAATTTTTTCTGTAACAGCTATTTGGAAAAAGGAACTTTCTGTAACACCCTACTTATGTTGTTAACTTACGTTGTTTTTCTGTAACACCCCCCAGCTGGAGGGACCATTATACAAGACTGCCTTTACAGCTGGTCCCAGTGTGCCTCCATACTGGTTACAGCTGTTGCAGCCGTGGGCCTCTGTCAAAGGGTTATAGGGTAGGTGCACCTGCAGTGGGACTCATACCCTGAGATGGACAATTGATAAAGTCTCATTGTACATACAAAACTAGACATATCAGTGTCCATCTCAGGGTATGTGTCCGACTCATGGTGAATCTACCCTACCATATGCATGATCCACCCATTGAGAACAATGAACCACTGACGTTCAAAGCTATTACACACGCTAAAACTCCTGGCTCAGTCTTACCAAATCAATACAGGTTGAACCTCTATGGCTGGCTGACCTCTATGACTGACTGACCTCTTTGACAGACTGACCTCTATGACTGCCTGACCTCTATGACTGGCTGACCTCTATGGCTGACTGACCTCTATGACAGGGAAAACTGAAAATGTGTTGTATGTATTACATGTTATCCTATTTGTCATATCTGATAAATAAAATGTCATAAAGGTCAGTCAGACATGGCATTTTAACTTGTAGAGATTTTGTGAGACTGAGCCTACTCTGGTCCTGACCCCTGGATGCGTGCATACAGATGCCCGCATGCTGGTGTAGTGAATGCTGACAGGGATAGCCTATACCTAGGCCAAAAAAAAGTTTCAGGTTGGTGCTGAGAGATAAAAAGTTGCAAGGGAAGGACATTTTTGAATTAAAAAGATCATCATTAATGATAGAGAACATCAGGTGGTTATATTGATATTGGTTAAAAATTGGCTTGTAATTGACCTCACTGGCAGAAGTCTTTCCTGGTTCATCAATACCCTGGTTTATCAAAAATGTCTCTTTGGTGAAACTTTCAATGGAAGTTGCCTAGGGTAAATGCATTTTGAAAATTCTTCATTTCGAGGTGGGTGCTGATATCAAATTATAACCCCTCTAGTTGTGTCTGAACAACTGTTCTTTTACCCGTCCATAAAACACTGTATGTGTCTTCCCATTTGAGAATATAAAAAAAAATATGCTGAAATTGTAGGAGGAAAACCTAGGTAGGTTGAGATTTTCAAAATACATAAGGTGAACCTGAAACACAACTTCCTTCTTTTGGCCCTACCTCCCTATAATAAACCCACCCCACTCGAGCTCTCGGTGGAGGGCAAGAAGACTTGAGCCTTTAACGGGAAGGTTGCTGCACTGAGGACAGACGAGAAGAGAAATCTCACATCAGCCATCAACTCCTTCCAGCCTAACGGGTAAGTCTCGGTCCAATTCAATTCAATTCAAATTTCTTTACTGCATTTGCGGGGGCCTCTCACAGAGGGGCTGCAGAAGTTTGGTATGGACTCAAGGCCCAGTTAAAGCTGCCATACTACCTCAGATATATTGATAGTTCACTTTTTGCATATTTGTAAATGATCTCCTTAGTGCAGTGTAGTGGTAAGATCTCAATTTGTTTTGTGACTTTTAACTATGATCATTTCAAAGAAATAGATCAGGAAAAATGAAATGCTTCCAGCATTCTATCCAGCACCTAACTATAAATGCTTTGTTCAGGGGACTAGCTTTGTTTTACTTCCCTGTAATCTATCTTAAATAAAATATTATGTATGACAGGCTGCAGTGGATCAAACCGCGGCTGGTGTTGAACTGTCATGCTGTGGCTGACAGCCCAGCCAAAGTGAAGACCACCTTGTGACTTTATTACAACAGTATGGTGCAAATGTCCTAAATATTCTTTCAAGGGTTATTTTCAGATACATCAGTGAGATGCTCTTTGAGGTTCTTGTGACTGTCGCCGTTGTTGTGGTTACCAGCATCACATGGCTGCTCCATAAACCAGCACCCTTGTGGCATGAAGGGGACAGTCATGGTCCAGCATCTAGAAGGCTGGGAGCGCTTGAAGTTTTTATGGCTCAGGGAGCCAAGAAGGGAGAAGGAAATGTATCCAGTATTATCTTCATCCGTTCTAAGTTTCCTTTAAATGAGGATCTTGTACGCAAGGCACTCACTGCATCATCTCAAAGGCATCCGTTACTGCGCATGAGACTTGGAAAGGAAAATGGTGAGTACACCTACATGAAAGAGATAGAAGACTTTAGAGTGGATCTGGAAGTCTGTAAAACAAAGGATTGGAAAGGATTAATGGAAACAGAAACACCCAAAATATATGACACAGAAAAAGGTCCTTTGTGGAAGGTGAGGTTTATCCCGGAGACCTCCTATGAGGACGGAGAGGAAGCTGGCTATCCATACCAGGCTGCATGCATCTTTGGCTTTCACCACACAATTACAGATGCAACATCTTACTTCTACCTCTTTGGTGAATTTATGGATAAACTTCATGCACTTCAAGAGAATAATAAACATCCTGTTGTGTCAATGCCTCTCTTGCCACCAGTGGATGCTTACATTGACAATGCTAAGATTTATTCCCTAAGGTATAATATGAAAGCAAACATCATTTGTGTCCTTGGAATGCTTACTTATATTCCGTCAATCCTAAGCTTTTTACTGAAGGCCTTTGCTAAGGCAGCATTGTTTGTGAAGAACCTCGGTGTAGAAATTGACAGGAATCCGAAAGCTGCAAAGAAGAACTGCTTAGTCCCAATGGAACTGACAAGGGAACAAACATCTCAACTCCTGGCCTCTTGTAAAAGACACAATACCACAGTGCAGTGTGTGATCCAGACAGCTGCCTGTTTGGCATACTCTGCCATGGCAGACGGGGGTAAAGTCAAACACACCCACAACATCAAGAGCCGCCTTTCTGTCAATCTCCGTCGATTCCTTGCCACACCTCAGCTTAATGACTACTTTGGGATATACATGTCACTGTTTGTAATGAATACAACAGTTGGACCAACCCTGCCATTCTGGGATACCGTCAGCAAAATAGGTGTAGATCTCAAAGGTGCACTCAAATCACACGTGCCATTCCTTTTTTACAATTTATTCTCTATACTTGCCAAGAATAATGACGAGGGAAATCCATTCCAAGCTGCCGTTGCTGACCTCCCAGGCCAAAGAGACCTTGACCTAGGTTTCCACAACTATGGTAACTTCAACTTCCTGAACAAAGATGAAACCAGTCATTGCAAGCTGTCAGGATTCTTTACAATGATCCATTCCATAAGTTCGGGGCCTGTGTTTGGAAATGCACTGGCTACTGTCAATGGCACACTGTCATGGTCCGTTCTCGGCTTCTTACATATATGCAGTGAGGAGCAGACCCAGAGGTATGCAGACATGACACTGAAGGTACTGCTGGAAGCAATCAAAGATTAACAGGGACTTCTCTGTCTTAAAGCATCAACTTTACCTCTGAGCAGTGAATCTTCAATTTTAACACGTCAGCAATCTTTACAGACTTAAATGTGGATTGTTAATTCTTGTATAAGATAAAAATAGGCTCAATAACTCCTTTGAGAATAAAAGTCATCCAACTGTAAACCGGATAACATAACCATCTGCAGGCTGCCTACTCCATACTTCCTCCTATTGGGCTTCAGGTGAACTTCCTCTCACTAAGCTCCGATTTATATGCGTAATGAAGGCACTATTCCAACAACCATAAGGGTTTTCATGTGTATTCATGCAGATTATACATTATATATACTTCCCTATTTATTTGTTGATTAAAGGGTAGCGCCATCTAGTTTGTAATATGTAAACTGCTTAGTCCACCATCATCTTTAGACTTGAGATGGTGCCACCTGTCTATGGCCAAATACGTGGAACAGTAGTACCATCTAGGGTATAAAGATGATTGGCATCTAGCTATGTCATACCTTGTGCTATATATATATATATATTTATATATATATATGTATATATATATATATATATGTATATATATATATATATTTATATATATATATATATATATATATATATATATATATATATATAGTTATCCACTGGCAGTATAACCAGGCTGATCAGTTTAAGCCTGTGACAGAATGTATCAGCTTATTTAAGAACCAATTGAGGCTTTTACAGAAAATAGATCCGTAGCAGACTAATGACCAAAGTCCTCTGGCACTGCAGTTTATGTCGTTAAATGTGCGGCAAGTTATCATGTGGCACAGGAGGAATATTGGATCACTTCTTCGACTTGAATGAAAATTAATGATGTAGAGGAATCCCACAGAATAATTAGATCTTTGTGTGGGCTCTTATACTCTCTGATCATATCTTTGATGTGACAATGAGATCTAAAACTATTAGTATGAGATAGAACTCCCTACCTATGCCCAGTGATTGGCTGAGCCCATCCCAGTGGGCACAACCCAGCTCAAGAGGTATTATCAAGCACTTGTTAAGCCCTACAGAGAATATGCAGGGCTTGATAATCGCTTAATTAGTGGTCTGTACTTACTGGGTGGGGTTCTCTAGTGGTGGTAAACATCTCTTAAAAACAGCATAGAGAAGTGGTTGAGTAAGAAAGGGATTGACACTGTAACCTCTAGGGACTCCACAAAGTGGGTCTAATAGTCGAGGGTCTCGTAATCAAGGTGGGGCAGCCATTCCTATTCATTAAGATATGGGATGTACAGAAAGTAGAAGTGATTAGGAGGGGACTGTGGGTGTGTGTCATCAAGTAGCAGGAGATGTCTCTGTCCCCCCGGTCCTCTACATCCCAACCACTCTACACACACATCCTGGCTAACTCCCAATAAATATCTCTGCCTCATAGATTACTTTGAGCTCTTTTTAGAGAGGTAGAACAATAAGGGCTGCACATTCTCAGTGTCTACATGGTTGATTTAGGACAAATTAGAATATTAAGTTAAGTTCATTATTGTACCTTTCCCTTCTGTCATCATGATGCAAACTGTTACCCACCAGGGCTTCTATGGGTCCACTCACCAAGGGTCAGTATGATGCAGGGCTACACCCTGGTTGAGCTTCTCTTATTTGTGCTGCATCATGAGGACAAGTGGACTTGAGGCTATTAGGTATGGTTGCTTCAGGACAAATTAAGTATTTTAATAAATTATATGTCTAGTTTTTATGTGAAGATTTTGTCCAGAGATACAGGTAACATACAAAGGGATGCACCCTGGTTGAGCAACTCCTTTTTTCCTTGACCTTGAGGCTATTCATAATAGGTAAGTTTGATTCAGGACAAATTAGGTATCTTAATAAATATGTTTATTTATGTTTTTTAATGTTTTTTTAATGTTAACATGAAGGTTTGTCCAGAGATACAAGTGACATACAAAGACAAAGACAGGTGAGTACACCAATCTCTGCACACAGAGTGACATCCAGCCCAGTCTGCAGTGATATATCTACTCCACCCCCTGGTGGGGAGTTCTATGTAAAGCCACCCACCTCCCTGTGGGGCCAACAGATGCCACTCTAAATGATTCATTTAAGGGCCTACTTCCCCTTACTATGGATACCATCTCTTATCTGGTGTGGGTTTAGGTGGAGCCCCCTGTGGTTTTAATGATGGTGGAGGGCCCAGTCATCCTGCTGAGGGAGGGATAGGGTTCTAACTGTGTCTGGGGGTTTAACCCTTTAAGGACGGAATGGCGCTAAAAGATGATATTTGTCATCATTATGCACCAATGATTAACTCATCAATGCTGCATAATGCTTGAATCTAGCAAACTCTAGAGCTGCATTGGTGCATCATGATGACCAAGACTATGATGCATTTAAGCATTATGCTGTCCTTAAAGTGTTATATAAGGTAGGTAATGATTTAGATTCAATTACAAGAGCTGATTTTGTACATCATAAAGACAATGTAACATGCCACTCTTAAAGCACTGAGAGTATCACTTGGGTATGATGCATTAATGCATAATTCTGTCCCTAAAGGGTTTCTGGTAAAGGAACCCACCACCTGAGTAGGCTTTGCACCTAGATAATCTGTGTGACTTAATGGTACACATCATTAGTGGGCACCCATTTGGAATTGGGGTTGGAGAAGATATCAATAGCTACACCCCTATGATCCCAAGCTATGTAAGTTGCCCCTAAAGCACTGGCTCAAAATGGTACTGTAGATGGTCATTCTCTACATGCCGCCTTTTGTTTTATCACCTACACTGACCCTATGTTTGTCATAGGCATATTCATCATGTTTGTCGTAGGCATATTCATCAGAATGATGAACTAATATGGACTGAGACAAAACAAAATATGACTTATGCCTTAGTCAAAAAGACTAGTCCTAATAATCATAGAAATGGAAAAACGAAAGGTTGGTTGGTTATTATTGACTAAACCTGTTTTAACCAACTTGGGTTGGTTATATAGGGAACCAAAAAATCACTTACTGAGTAAGGTTACTAACCCAATGAGATATATACTGCTGAAAACATTGGTGAGTCATCCAAACGCATTGAGAAAATAATCCACAGAATTTATTGTGCTATACCCTTTGTCATGATTATGCAAGAATGCAAGCCTGTGCTGACACATTCCAAAAGTGTTTGCTTGATGCACTATAATGCTGTCCTGAATAGTTCAATGTTACCTGTTGGCATTGTGCCATCAATAATGAGTTACTAGATGAGTCATTAGAATGGTGTAAGGTGGGTGAAGTTTGGTCTCTATTATCATATTGGCAGTGCTATTCTTCCACTTTAACCCTATATCTCTAGATCTCTGATTGGTGTGCAGTTATTCTGAGTGCTTGATGGGAATAACTCGGGTCCTTTTAGTAGGCTCGGTAGTTCTATAGCATGGTAATGATCGCCTGTAGCCCCCTAATAAGGGTCGTTACCCCCTTACATCTCAGTGTAACTGTAAATGATCTCCCTTTAATCGGGGATTAGGCCCGGCAGGAAGAAGAAATAATGAATGGTATGAATGGGCAAACATCACAAATCATTATACCCCAATCAGGGTCTGCTGCCCACAATGGTGGTGGATTGTCAAGTCCGACTGGGCACATGAAATATCTTAATATTGATTCAATCTTGACAACTGATTAATCAACATTGATAAACCAGCTGTCAATGTTGATTCAACCTTGTATCCTAAGGTACAGTGCTCACTTGGCTTGTGGGTATAGAAGGTAGAGTTCCCCAAACCCCTCAATGAGGTTAGCCAAGTTATTCTACATTCATCAAACATTGAAATGGTAATTTTCAGGAGTGTATCAACCATGGATGGTATTGGCTATCACTTTTATGGGGAGATTTTTCTCACCCTCAACAGCCTAATCTTTAGTTGGCCATGGATGGTAGACATGCCTAATACAAATCAGCAAAGTGCATTGAAATGAGCTTTAAGCCTCCAACAGGACCAACTTGTGTAGTTGTAATAATGTAGCCATGGACAGAGTATATAGACATCAATCAGCTTGCTCCTATCATTGCAGACTAGATCTCTTGCCTCTTCATCATTTGTGTAAGAAACAGCTATTTAACAAAGCTGTCCATATTGAATTTCTCATCTAAATTGCCTTCTCTAATTTGGTAAGAAGCGGAATGAGGTTTAAACAGGGAGATCAGTCACAATTTAACCGTTCTGAACTAGATTAGTCTTTGTCAGTGTGGGATGTGGCCATTTCATCATTGTCAAACATTTGTATTGATAAGGGGGGGGGGGAGGCATGCAGTGCAATGAAGACCCTAGTAGCAGAAAAGGGAACTATTGCAACAGTATATTTGTTCCCACAGAATTTATAAAAGCTTACTGACCTCAACATGTATACTCTTTTTGGGACATGTTTCTAAAACAATTCTTCTTTTTTTAACAGGCTGGTCATGTTTTCATGAGCCAGTTTTATCATTTGGGACCATCACATTTTAGGAAGCAGGGAAGGCAAATATCTTCAAAGCCCAATATTCCAGGTAAAGCAGAAGGCAATGTAACCATGCCATATCAGTTTCCCCATCTAGCACCAACAGTAATGAGAAAGTCAAAGTCAGTGCAACACCCTGACATGCCACAGGTCTTCTTCATTGCAGGAGGGGCAGGGGTTTGAAATGGGATATCACATAAGGATACCTCTACTTCCTCATATTATGTACAGGCTTCGCTAATGTAGGGTGTCAGGGGACGGTAGATGGTGCCATAACGGCAGTAGCAGCAACCGAAAAGGATAGTCTTAGACCCAAAATGATAAAATACTAAGATGTAAAAGGCTTTGGAATGGAGAAAAATACCAGGTTGATATATGTGTTTACTAACCATAATAGACCATACAAAATAGATGATGCATTAATGTTGGCATGATGCAGAACTCAGCAGCATAGCCTTGCTGCATCATGCTAACATTGTCAGAATGTAAGCTCTCAGGGAATGGTAAACATTGAGAGTAGTTCTGGCACAAATTCCTTAACACTGCCTTTACCCTTGCACCTGACCTGTTAAAACGACACAGGTAAATCACCAACATTATGTCACAGGGAAGTGTCTCTGGGGATGTGGTGCAGGCAAGGGTTGCTGGTACCTGTAATGAGAAGGCGCTAATAGGCAATCCCTGCCAATTACCAGCTAAACCACACTATAACAGGTCTAAGACTTCCTGGCAAATAATACCATATTTCATTTAAACAGTAAGGTTTCTGTGGATCGCAAGGATTTGTCTTTGAATTCAGACTTGATGATGACATGTGTATCCTGCTTTCGTTCTCGTTCTACATAAACTGAAATGTGGCTTCAGCTATTTATTTATTCCTTTAAGGGCATCATGATGCATTTATGCATCATGCCAACCCTATGGCTTTGAAAAAACCCACTGTTTAGCATGATGCAACAATGCAGCACTGGTTAGTTGCATGATAGCAAATATTATCTTTTGGCAACATGCCATCCTCCATGTACCCTCCTCGGTCCCTGTCTGGTCCATCGTACATGTAGTCAGGTAGATGCATGGCGACCCCCCCCAACCCCTCCCTCACTGGCCACCCCCCCCCCCCACCTCTTCCCTCACTGGCCACCCTCCCCCCCCACCCAGACATATTGTAACCCCTGTATAGCAATCAGAAGTGTGAGGGATGCCCACTAGAGGGGGTTGGTGGTGTCCTTGACAAATGACTGCCTGTCAGCACGGTAACCATGCAGGGTGTCAGCCTGTCACCCAGCCAATCAGGAGCCTTCTGATGAGGATGAACAAGATGGCTGGTTCTCTGTACCAAGTGGTTGCTGGGTAATGGGCGCAATTTTGTTTGAGGAGTGTCAGGACATTAGTCCTGCTTCCACAATAAGGTAAACCTGTTATCATTCATTTTGATGATCATTGATCAATGTTAAGATATAGATAATATAGGTAATCAATATAAACTTATCAGTCATATTTGAAATTTTCCTTTTTGCCTTTGTTTGTTTGTTTGTTTGTAGTTCTTTATTTATACTGTCCAATTCATAGGCTTATAGCCTGTATTATTGTAAAGAACAGTGTATGATTATGGTTACCACTGATCAAGCTCATCTCTTATGGATGAGTGTGCTCAGTGGTGCCACTTATACCATGATGGAGTTGGTACATATAATATGCCAGTGATGTTAATCAGCATATGGGTGAAATAATGACTATGTTAGTATATTAAATCCAATTTTATATATTTAATTTCTTAGGTTAATGAGATGGTAAAGATGATGATAAGATGATATATGTGCAAGGGCCTTTTCTTCATATAAATCGAAGGCATATAAATGATAATTGGCATGACTCTTAGTATATAAAATACTATTATCCTTATGAGATCATGGACTCCATGCATAATCTCACAGGCATTTTGGGTCGAGACCCCCTTTCCCCCCTCCCCCATCTAGATATCTGGGAGTAGATCAATAAGATCTTCATATTTCCCATTTAACAATGAGATAAATTTGACTTCATTGTCAATCTTCCTGGTTTCTACTAACTGCTTATTCCACTCTATTCTAACATCCTCTTTTTGTCATCACTCTCCGTCAGTGACAATACCCATGGGTACCAAGACTTAGAACAACGGACTCTTTTTCTAATTCTCAACCCTGATCTTTACTAGAACACTAGGGATGTCTTTTTGTACTGCAAATCTGAAGTATAATTCACTGTGAGGCTACACTAACTTCTGCCGGTTTACCATGTTTCATTCCTTGGTTATCACTTTTTGGTGAAAATTCTGCACTAACCCAAGCCTTATATCTGTCCTTCCCCCGTGGTATCTGGTACAGAGGGGGGCATGCATCAAGCTCACACTTGGAGAGGAGTGGATTCCCGCAAAAATCTATTTGTTTCATGTTTTGTTTTTCTCATTTCTTGGGAACCTTGCTCTGATGTGACAGAAGAAAAGCGGGAAATGCCCAGGGCAATAATTATTCCTTCATTACACTAATAATCATGTCTGGCTGCCTGGTCCACTCAAGTTGTCATTTTTTGCAGGTCCACAAGTCTTGGGACATTCAAGGTGATATTACATCTTGAGACAATACATACGTTTCTTTTTAGCCAGTTAATGACCGCAGAGTACTTTAATGCACTACATGCCATTTAGTCATCATGAAGCATGAAGCATGAATGAAGCTAGTAACTCCCCAGCGCTGCATCTACTAATGATGCCAACCTTATGGGGTGATACACCCCTGAAGGGCAGCATGCTGAACCCTGCTGTATTGTCACAGTGTCAGAATGATGCACCTTAGTTACTTGCCTGGGCTGCATCATGACGGCAAATACCTTGGCCCTTTAAGGATGCACTGAAAGATGGCATTTGCCGTCATGATGCACCGATGCAGCACATAACTCGCCGGTGCTGCATTGGTGCATCATGCCGACCCTTTTGGGAGTGTCTCAACCCCATAGGGTCGGCATGATGCATGAATGCAGCCCTGGTGAGCTACTTGCCAGGGCTGCCTTCATGCATCATGATGACCAAGGGTATGATGCAATACTGCATTATGCCATCCACAAATGCCATAAAGCATCATCTGGTCCGGAAAATCAGATTCTCCAGCATCACAAATAAATGTCCACAAAAACATGACAAGTAACACATTGAATACGCAAAAAACATTAGTTGTAATTTGGTTTTAGAATTACTTGATGGTAATTAGAGGGAAACAACCAGGACAATCATTCATCTTAATCCAGCATAATCTGACCTAATCTCCTAATCACTCTGCATGCATAAAATTCTGTGGACGGTGATTGTGAAAAATGTCCATTCATGAAAATAAGCCTCATTCAACCTGTCATTACTCATGAATATGAATGACGACTCTTTAATTTACAATAACTTTGGACAACCAGTAATTTCTATACAAGTTTATAAAAACTCCTACAATCTCCTTCTCTTCAAATTTCCTGGGGATTAACCTCCTGAGACTGCTTACACACAAACACATTGGTTCTGATTAAAATTGAAAAAGTTCCAGCAAGTCAATTTGATTTATTGGAAAAGCAATAATATTCTTTAGGTGATTGCAATTGATTTCCTAGATTATTGGTTTGTGTGCAGGATCAGGGTTAGGGTGTATCACATTAAAACCCTAGGATGTATCAATCCCATAGCAATAACATGATACAAATGTACATGAATGCTGCAACAGCATATTATAAATATGTGTTAAAACAATGCAGGCCTTGGAGGGTTGATGTCGTTTCTACCATTGGAGCTCCCATCAGCTGGTATCTTAATTTTGAAGTCATACCATTCCTCCCTCTATCGGCCCTTTTGGCCATTAGTTCGGTCTATCCCGCTCCTCTCAGCACCATGCCTAATGATGACACCATCAATAACCCGTCCATGATGGAAACAGATGTTGTCTGCCATTAACCCATTTACTGGAAGCTGGTACTTTTACGATTAGAAATTAATATTGAATGTCATTGTGATTACTCGGCAATCAATTTTCTCAGGGTAATCCACAACTAGAAATGGTAGTTGTAATAACTATGGCTCGTAATAAAACAATCTGAGAGCAGAGATGGTCTGGGTGATAAGCCACAGCTGGTCTGCAGTAGGGATATAAACAGAAAAAGTTGTTGTAAGCTTTTATCAGCTAGATGATGCAGCACCAGATAGTTACCCACTTGGGGTGCTGTGGTGTATCCAAACTAACTGTGAGTTCATTTTATAACCCACATTTATAGCTCCTTTTACTCACAAATAGGTGCTGCATTTGTATGTTTCAGACATGGAAGGCAGATGCACTCAAAATCAAAACATGCTTGTTATCAAATGCAAATTGTTTTGAGCGCAAGGCTTTCATCTTTTTTTTTACTGCAGATGACATCTGTGTAGCAGGCCCTCAATATTTTCCATGTAGTCCTATATAGTCAGACTCTCGGGGGGTCTGCTTAATGAACCCTTCTCTCATTGTTCTCATGTGATGGATAGAGTCACTGGTATATGGAGACATTTTTTGTTGTATGGAGGCCCTACTTCATCTATCAGTCCTATATGGTATACGAAGACAATGCTCACAGCATGAAGACAGAGCAGTGCGTCATCATGATGGGTGACTGCATGTATAGCATTGGGATAGTGTATGAAACAATTGACCTTGTTTCTTCCTGTATAAGGCATCGGAAAACACTTCCTTCCCTCTGCTTTAGCCTCTTGATCTAAATATTGCTTTCAGGTTAGAGAAACAAGAAACAAGAAATCAATTACAATATCAATATTTGTAATAATTTATGACCCATACATTCACTACCCTAAGAACTGGTGGAAGGAACATTAAAAGATACCAGTTCTGAGGCCCACCGTATCAGTACCCTGGTTATGTCTAAACTTACGTCTCAGACTGTGCCATACACCATATGGGACTATGGCCACTATCTAGGTCAATGACTGAGTTTATGATCTTCAGTGGGCAGTTTAAATATGATTTAACCCCTTCTTTACAAAGTCATGAATATCATATCCATGTATCAGACTTGGACCATGTGCTATTGCAGGGTGAATTATATCAGCTCATTCTGCAACAGTTTATCAGTATGCTGCCCAGGCTCAGGCCACCCCTCAGAAGGAGCCTGACACTGTACCCAATCATCCCCAGGGTCACAAACTGACTTACAACAGGAGCTAATGTCAATATGACCCTGCCAGGTTCATAGCCTGTAATAAACCTTTTCAACAACATCATACATATTAGATCTACATCAGACATAACACCTGATATTGGTTAAACTCTGCCCTCACTACCACTCAGGCTTAACCTTAAAGCACTTACTGTCACCTCCTTGGCATATAATGGTTTAGCTTGTTTATACCCAAATCTGACTACTGGGCAACTTTGAAAGTGATGAAAATATTTCACTAGAATGTGTAGACATTCCGAAATCAGCCACCAAAATCTCACCTGTTGAGTTTTTCAATCAAGGGTTCTTTCACCAGCAGCTATTAGTAAGAACTAGTCATGCTGAATACAAAGCAACATCTGACCAAGAGATCACATATATAACTCATCCGAATATTTGACAGCATAAATCTGGGCTTCACTTACTTTGTATTCAATTTCAATGGATGTGATAAAGCATAAGGTTAATAACTAGCAGTCTTAACTTGGCTGGAATCATTTTGTAGATATAATGCCTGGGATTTCTTTCCATTTTTTTCAGAAATACGAAAAAGTGTCCATGGCTTCTAGACATCAGCCATAACTAAAGGTGTTGTTTCAGCCTGTGTGAGCTGTGTTCTCAGGAATGACAGATTGTTGCTGGAAGACTTCACCCTGAGGGTGTCTACCCGGCATGCTACTCAGCTGTCTGAGAAACGGCTGACAGGGGGTGAGGGAGGCTCTCAGCTATCTACTTGAGGTAGAAAGGAACATAACACCTCCTTATCTACCTCCGACTCTTTGGTCATTTTTTTCTTAAGCAGGAGCCACAGCAAGGCTCATCTAAATGACATTAAACAGCTGTCAACTGCAGATGCATGCCAATAGCCATAAATCATCCCGTGTGAAAGACTCTATAGGATGTGATGTGCATTCACTAGGATGATAGATAAATGGGATGGATGATGTATTTAATCACCTCAAGCCAGTACCAAACAGATATAGGATGTACAGATCAACTTTTTCCATTGCTGACAAAGGTAATCGAAGAATCTACATAAAGTCTATAAAGGGATGGCCTTTTTCAGTTGGCTGCAGGTGAACTACAGCCTTCCACATGACACCAACATTAAACACAGCTGTCAGACACAGGGAGGCTGCAAAGGATTGTAACAGCCACTGGGATGAGCAGTCCGGAGGTGTAAGGCATATTCCTTGAGATGCCATGCGTACAGTGTGTAAGGTATACACCTTGAGATGCCAACGCAGCTCATAAGCTTGTAAACACTTTTAAACTCAAAGTTCTGAGGTAGGACTTGTGGTGCATCATGACCACCTTACAGGACTGAGACACTCCTACAGCATTGGAGCTCAGAGCAACTCTACAGTATACTGTATGTCTATACAGTGGTGAGGTGGGGGTGGACTGTAGCTGTGTGTGTGAAGCACTCATCTGAGCGGCTGATATGGCTGTGTTTGTACTAACAACAGGAGTTATAGTAAAGGAATCAATGTGGGGAGAGAGAGAGCTAGAAAGTGAAAGCTGAAAGTGAAAGTGAGAGAGGGAGAGAGAGATAGTAACAGCCAAACAGCTAGAGTAATAGCGAGAGAATGAGCAACATTGATTGACAAAAATTAAATTACTTAGTCGACTAATATCACATGGTAACCAAGTCTGACGAAGCACAGTTCAGCCTTCCACATACAGCTCACACACACACACAGAAGTAAAAGAGTCGCTACGACTCTGACAGCCAGAGTCGCAGTTTGTCTCCCACGTGACACCTGTAGAGGAGAGTCGAATGAGTTTGACTCTCCATTCCGGAAGAGTCAACCACAGTTGACCCATCAAAGGAGGGGGAGTCAAAATTGATACTTGAATACATGAGGGCATGCAGGTCAGGTGGATTGTGTAATTATGTCAGGCTAGGCTGGGGGCAATAGGTGTATACAATTAGTGGACAAGCCAGGTGAGGCCTGTGAGAGAAGTGAGTAGGTGAAGTTATTGCCCTAGAGAGGTCAATAACAAGACATGTTGTCATGTCCACCACTTCTTCTTATGTAAGAGGGCTAGGTTATATCTGCCTCACACTACACTATTCAGACCATTGGCCACAAGTATCAAATTAGATGCCAATATCACAGGTCTATGTGTAGTATTAAGCAGTGCCATACATTATATCTCAGACAGTTAGTGCCCAGCCTTATGTGCCCAGCTCTATACTGTTGATGTTCTTGGAATGTATTGCAAAGTTCATCAGTATATTTGATTCAGGTAAGTTAATTGGAAAAGGTTTTACATTGACATTTTTAACTACATTATTTAGACAAATAAAGACATAGTGTACTTCTATAAAGGACCAAAACTGTTTGGCAAGTACCAAATGTCTGAAGTATTGATAGTGGCTCTAGCCTGTGGTTGCCACTGGTACCAAACAAGTGCAGATTGTCCCATCATGTGGTTTCATATACAACTATCAGAGTCAATACAATAGAGTTGACTATGGTAAAAGAGTCATGGCAATGAGTTTACTTCTCTCTGTGCAATTACATAACAAGTGCAGCATGCTGTGGCTTCTTTGAGGAGCAATTAAGGTTTTCAGAGAAAAATGGTTGCAGAGACTCGTCTCCTTGTGGCAGTGTTTGCTTAGTTTAATGTGACTTTTGCATGTTGTCATGACACAAGTCGGAGAACTTTATTCACCTAAATGAAAATACTTGACCCAAAGGCATTTCATAGATTGATTAGCACTCTGTGTGGGCTCTTATAAATCATTATTTTATGTTACATTGGGATCTAGAGGACATAACTTCTTGTTTTTGTGAGAGGTGGTATAGGGGCCTTTAATGGTGCTAGCCATTTCTGCATAGAGAAATGGTGGTACAGAAAAGTGATATGACTGTAACCTCTAGTGATCAGACTCCCCATTCCTTTTCATCGGAAGAGGGAAGTACAGAAAGTAGAATTAATTGGGAGGGGACTGGATTTGTGTCGTGGGTGGCGGGATATGCTCCTTTACGCCCGGTCTTACACATTCACACCAATCTGTATAAATACCAAACAGATGCTGCTCTAAACAAATCATTAAACGGTCCTATTTCCCTTTACTATGGATACCATCTCTTATCTGGTGTAGGTTTAGGTGGTGCTCCCTGGTGGATACAAAGATGGTCATTCATTGTAGCAAGGGTTTCTTACTGTGTGTGGGTGGGTGTGGCTCAATTACAAATGTGAAGGTAGGGGAGGCATGGGACAGGGCGTATATATGAGGGAATAGTATTTGAAAGGATAAAAACGTGACAAAGAGCCACTTAAAGGCATGTTAGTGTAGAGGTCGCGGAAAACTTAGTCATTGGATCGGCCGGGAATCGAACCACAGACCTCTCGCACCGGTGACAAGCGTGCTAACCGTTACACTACCAACCCGTGTCTGACTACTCTCCGCTCCCTACGTTACTGGATCGGTATGGTACAGAGGGGGAGGATTACCCAGGTGTTTCACCCCTTCGGGCTTTCCACCAGGGTACGGGGAATCCGACCCCTACACTACCCCCACCAGCTTCCATTATGTCCTCTCGATTCGGATTTTCCGGGGGGTTACCAACCCTGGGCTTTCTCTCCCTCCTAGAAGGGGCTTTATCAAGCAGTTACAGAGAGCCCCAGCCCCTGGAGTATAGAGGCACCTAGCACCAGGCATTCTCACCCACCAGAGACTGAAGGTCCCAATGAGGCTTTATCAAGCAGTTGTTGAGATACCCTGACTTCCCAGCAATGGAAGCTTTCCACACCATACCGATTCAGCCAATTCTGTTGACTAGACTCCATGCTTAACTCCAACTACCCGTACTAGGATCCAGTTCTCCTTCCCAAGGCCCTTGTACAGGGGGCCCTGTTTTCTCCTTCGGAACCCTAGCAAGTTGGAATGCTCCTGCCGACTAGTCAACGTACTACCCGATTCATCGCGGCAGATCCACCAGTGTAGAGGTCGCGGAAAACTTAGTCATTGGATCGGCCGGGAATCGAACCACAGACCTCTCGCACCGGTGACAAGCGTGCTAACCGTTACACTACCAACCCGTGTCTGACTACTCTCCGCTCCCTACGTTACTGGATCGGTATGGTACAGAGGGGGAGGATTACCCAGGTGTTTCACCCCTTCGGGCTTTCCACCAGGGTACGGGGAATCCGACCCCTACACTAGTACAGATAGAAGACAGATAGGGAGAAAGCAGGTGGGTGGGGAAAGGCAAAGAGGTGAAGGGAGGCGTAAGATAAGGGAGAGGACATACATTGGAACTTTAAGCTACTTCAAGCTGATTCTTTTGAATTCTCTTTCATCCTTCATCCTTCATCCAAGATGTCATCCTCCCCTCCCCTGACCTCACAGAGGCTATAGATAACCTCACCACGTCCCACAATCCATCACTCTGTGTAATGGAGTTTCTGTTATAGCACCAGATCACTGTGGATGAATACGCCCATCCTACAGCTGTGAAATGCAATTGAGCAAAATTGTATCTGTCATCCTGTCCCTCAGAGAGATTTGATGGTAGTAAAAAAGTGAGCTACTAGAATTTAAAAAAAAATATTTTTTATAAAATATCCCTTATAGACAAATTATAGACCAGTTAAAATGATCAAAAGAGCTCTATTGGGACCTTAACAATGGATTCATCTCAAGAACACCATATTGCCGCGTGACTTCGATGATAGTTAACCAGGAATTCAAACATCTGCACACTGAGCCTGTAAGATCCTGTAGGTCCTGAGGGCAAATGTCCTGCCACCTGAACTACTCCCCACCCCCAAGGCATACATCTATACCTACATCATTATACTCACAGATCTGCCAGATCTACAGCCATATCCCACCTATGTAGGGGTTAATGGTAAAAGATCTGTAATATCTTTGGGTTCCGCACCCACATAGATCACAAAGCTTTGTGGTGGACATCATCATTAGAATATCCCAAGGGCACAACCAAACTGAAATTAGCTTTTGCCAAATATGGAAATGCCCAATTTAGTTCTTATAAGACATAGCCTAGTTCTATGATGGCAATGTATGCAAGGTACCTTCAAAGAACTAAGCATATCAAAAAGTACATCTTACATGAGGACAGCTTTGAGTCATAGAGTAAAGGAGGGCTAGCTGAATCTGGAGTCACATTCAAGGGCTGACAAATCTGAATATTGGTGATAATGAGTATGAGGGATGTTAGCAGTGAGAAGAGGGTAGTTACAGGTAGTTATAATAGTGTTTATACCATTAATGAGCAGCATCAAAGAGTTACATCTGATCGATATACCAACTAACTCTAATGCTGGGTTTTGCCAATCTTGTATAAGCATGGGGGGTTGCCATGCAGTGTACAGTACTGTAGCTGGTCATTTGATGCATGCTGCCATTTTGTTTTTTCCCTGCTTACACAGATGGAATTATAGTTGTGGCATGTACGAGACTAATTGCAGGACATACAAACAGATTGGGAAAATGGCCAGTCCCTACACTGCATACAATTTGGCATTTAAGCAAGGGTTGGACTGCCTAAAGTCACACTTTAAGCATCTTATTTTTCGAGGGAAATGCCACTATAAACCATTCAAATTTGATTGTGACCTTTCGATGACTGTTACATAGAATTTAATGAACTGAGGCATAATGCAATCCTTAAAGATTAAAACTGTGAAACAGTGGGTAAAACCAAATGAGGTGCAGTTTGGTACCTTTCTTTGCTCTCACTACTGCCTTTTTGGCATCGCAATAGTAGTATAGTATGTATCAGAACGGGACTATAGTTAACTACTGTTTATTACTCAATCGACATGCAGCCAATCAGAGGCCTCCATTTGGTCACGTGACCCCCTCATTTGCATAATTACGTAATAGGCCACGCCCCCTCATTTGCATAATTACGTAATAGGCCACGCCCCCTTGATCACCAGCCAATCAGAGGCCACCATTTGGTCACGTGACCCCTCATTTGCATAATAGGCCACGCCCTCTTGATCACGTGACCCTCTCATTTGCATAATAGGCCACGCCCTCTTGATCACCAGCCAATCAGAGGTCGCCATTTGGTCATGTGACCCCCTCATTTGCATAATAGGCCGCGCCCCCTTGATCACGTGACCCCTTCATTGGCATGATAGGCCACAACAACATCACGTGGCTATCTTTGTTTGTAAACAACACCACGTGGCTCTCTTTGTTTGTAAACAACACCACGCGGCTCTCTTGTTTGTAAATAACACCTACTAAGTTTAGTCATAGGTAGCAGTAGTATCAGCTCTCTTTTGTTTGTAAATAACTCCTACTAAGTTTTAGTCATAGGTGTCTAGAGCAGCAGCAGCAGCAGCATCTTCAGCAGCAGCAGCAGCAGCCGCGTCATAGGTGTCTAGAGCAGCAGCCACGTCATAGATGACTAGTGCAGCAGCAGCAGCAGCATCTTCAGCAGCAGCAGCAGCGTCATAGGTGTCTAGAGCAGCAGCCGCAGTAGCAGCAGCATCATAGGTGTCTAGAGCAGCAGCCGCAGCAGCAGCAGCATCTTCAGCAGCAGCAGCGGCAGCAGCAGTAGCATCTTCAGCAGCAGTAGCAGCAGCAGCAGCATCTTCAGCAAAAGCAGCAGCGGCTGCGTCATAGGTGTCTAGAGCAGCGGCAGCAGCATCTTCAGCAGCAGCAGTAGCAGCAGCAGCAGCAGCATCTTCAGCAGCAGCAGCGTCATAGGTGTCTAGAGCAGCAGCCGCAGTAGCAGCAGCGTCATAGGTGTCTAGAGCAGCAGCCGCAGCAGCAGCAGCATCTTCAGCAGCAGCAGCGGCAGCAGCAGTAGCATCTTCAGCAGCAGTAGCAGCAGCAGCAGCAACATCTTCAGCATCAACAGCATCTTCAGCAAAAGCAACAGCCCGTAACTTAGCATCATGTGCATCAGCCATAGCCGTAACAGCGACACTGCGACTAGCATAAGCGAAACAGGCTATTTTTTTAGCAGCTGTACAAGCATTAATAGCATTAGCCCTAGCAGCAGCCGCAACAGCGGCACCTTTAGCAGACGCTGCAGCATCAGTAGCAGCAGCATCGGTAGCAAGAGCGGAAACAGTAGCAAGAACATTAGCAGCACGAGCAGCAGCGGCGAGAGTAACAGCAGCGTTGTTAGCAGCATTGGCAACTTCGTATGCAGCATGTGTAGCACGAACAGCGATACGAGCTTCACGTTTTGCACGAGCAGCAGCTATAGCTGCAGAAGTAGCCCTCACACTTTCCAGCCACCCGTACGAATCTTGATAAAAACCAACCTCCATGTTGCTACTTGTTAACTCATCAGTAAACATGGACGTCTCCTCGTGTGGTGTTGTCGCGGCTCTGTAGTAGTGTTGGGATTGCTCACATTCGGTAGAAAGTAGAGTGATTCCTGATGACGCCATGCTGAAGGTGGTAGAAGAAGTGTGTGGGACCCATGTTTCACTCTTGCTTATGTACTAGGCTCCGAGATAAGCTTCTTAACTCAAGAGGAAAACTCTCACTAGGAAGGCGACCAGCTGTCTACCTGTGTAGGTGCGGGTTCGTTACATCTTTAATCCTGTTCGACTCCCCGAGGAAATAGATGAAAAAAACAAAAGACCATCTTTCAAGCACTCGAATCCGCAGTCAGTAGGAAGCTATAAGGAGCTTAACTTGTGTTTGATTTAAGCTGTCTACCACACGCACGCGCTTGTAGTCACAGCTAGAGTGGCAGACTTCCGTCCGCCCGCTGGCGCATGACAATCGACTTTAGACACCCCCTGTAGTTTTTTTTTTTTGCATACACAGTTGACTAGCATCTTAATCTCTTACCCAGCTATAAGCCCATATACATGTAACGCGCATTACTCCTCTTTATGGTAATTATCAGATCGATTTAAGGGTGGAAAGGGATTAGGTGATTTAGGTCCCTCTCTAGCTGAAAACAGGCTTAGACCATAGCATGTAGGCAGCCGGCCGCGTTAAACACCCCCTGTAGGTTTTTTTTTTGTATACACTCTCGATCCCCTCTCTAGGTGAAAACAAAGCTTAGAAGATGCGGTGATCCGGCCACCGGCTGGCGCGTCACACCTGTCGTTAATCACCCCCTGTAGGCTTTGTATACACTCTCGATCCCCTCTCTAGGTGAAAACAAAAGCTCCGTCCACGGGCTGGCGCGTCACACCTGTCGTTAAAACGCCCCCTGTAGTCTTAGTATACACAGTTGTCCCGCCTTATCTATTCACCAGCTATAAGCCCATATACGTGTACATGTGATTTTTGATACCCTCTCTGGAATAGGGTGGGGGCTCAAGGTGAAAACAAGATTAGGCCATTCGCTCTCTCAGCTATATAAAGAGCCTCAATTGTTCTTGCAACAGCACTTCACCACCGGTACACTATCAGTCACGAGGCAGATGTTTGCGGTATGGGTCATACAGGTTACCTACTAATAGCGGTTTGGGTGAGTAGATCACTTTTTTTCCCTAAAAAAAACAACAAAAACCCCCCACTTATGACTCAGGTATGTATATGTAGCACTGTTAGTGTAAGTACACAGTAGAATCTACTGTACTATAGACTTAACCCTCTGAAGACGGTGGAGCGCGTTAATGCGCAGGTCTGTGTCGGCTTCACTGTTTTTTTTTGTTTTTTATTCTAACTAAAAAAGAAAAAAAGTCAGAAGTCAATCTACGACCTATCAAAGACAAATTTGTGATAAGTTCAAACTAAATAAGAGACAGTTTGAGCGTCTCTTAGTCGCTGTCAAAGATGCGAATAACGAACGCGCTAGTATAGTTCCCCGCTCTTTCGTCAGATGGCGCCACAATAGGGGTTTTGTACATTCCTACGATGCTCGCGAACATTTCAACGCATAATGAGCTATTTAGGCAACAAAGTGCGCTTCTAAATATATTAAAATATAAAAAACAATTCAATATTGTGTATTTCTGATAGAAATGAGACAGTTTCTTT
Source organism: Harmothoe impar (assembly GCA_947462335.1). NCBI lineage: Eukaryota > Metazoa > Annelida > Polychaeta > Phyllodocida > Polynoidae > Harmothoe > Harmothoe impar. The sequence goes on along the minus strand of OX381706.1, from coordinate 84,533,195 downwards.
AAATACCAACTAAACTATAGCGAGATGAAAAATACCACACCATATCTAAGGCTTTATAAAAGATAGACATAGTCAGAAACTCTCGCCGAGTCGGTAATCTGAAAAACGGATCAACTCGTTTTGACTCGTTGTGCCACAAGGGCCCCCATCCAACGGGGGCCCTTTGAGGTCAGTCTGTCAAACCACAGTGATCCATGCTGCTTAACACCAGGCGTAATTAATTATGCCCATGTTGTGCAGCATATAACCAACTGACAGCGTCAGTTGGTTGGCCCCTCTTTAGGGGCCACACAATAAATAAAGAATAGAGGCCTAAGGGAACGTTCACAAGCGTCTCCCCTTCCTACGGGGTGGGTGGGTCTTTGGGTTTAGTGACAAAACAGCGACATGTGAGTAGGAGGGGGGGAGAGTCGGAGTTTGCGTGTCAGCTCTCTTTTTTTTTTTTCCAAGTCTACATATTATTTATGATTAAAAATTTAAAAAAAAAACCACGATAATATAGTGCGCTGATCAAAAACTGAATAGAAAAATAACCAAAATAGGTTGGGGAAATCTCTGCTATGTAGCTGATCGGTCGTTGTCACACGGTGCAGAAAATTTACTTTTTAGAAAATCTATACCACAGACGGGGCACATGTGTCCACAGACGGGGCACATGTGTCACTTGTCGAATATAAGAGATGCCAATGGGCCTTGTCGAATTTAAGAACTAGGTCTTGGCCATTGTCATTGTCTATTTTGAGAAGTAGTCTTGCCCGTCTTGCCCCTTGTCGCCAACTCCCAGCACCCCCGTGTCTCTTTGTCCATATTGGCTAAAAACAGGACATTGTTGACTTGGCTATTTTACCCCCCGTCTGGGGATCTTATTACCTAATCACCTCGTCTTGACCCTGTGGGGCAGCGGGTATATGGAATGACCGTGTCCAGGTGTACTCTATCTGACACATAACCGAAGGTTACTGAGTTATGTAATAATAACTGACCTATGAGGCCGCCAGTCAGTTTGCCGTGATTATTTTGACACACTCTCAGTTACTCGTAGGACATCTAATATATAATTAGACTCAGCATCATATAAGACAGTCTCGGCCACGCCGGCTGCATATCGGACCAGGGGGATAGTCTGGCAGCGACCCGCCATCCCGTCCACAAGCTGTGTACAGCACCCCGTTTCTCTTTGTCCATATTGGCTAAAAAACAGGTCATTGTTGACTTGGCTATTTTACCCGTCTGGGTCTTATTATTTAATCACCTCGTCTTGACCCTGTGGGGCAGCGGGTATATGGAATAACCGTGTCCAAGTGTACTCTATCTAACACATAACCGAAGGTTACTGAGTTATGTAATAATAACTGACCTATGAGGCCGCCAGTCAGTTTGCCGTGATTATTTTGACACACTCTCAGTTACTCGTAGGGAATCTAATACATAATTAGACTCAGCATCATATAAGACAGTCTCGGCCACGCCGGCTGCATATCGGACCAGGGAGATAGTCTGGCAGCGACCCGCCATCCCGTCCACAAGCTGTGTACAGCACCCCGTGTCTCTTTGTCCATATTGGCTAAAAAACAGGTCATTGTTGACTTGGCTATTTTACCCGTCTGGGTCTTATTATTTAATCACCTCGTCTTGACCCTGTGGGGCAGTGGGTATATGGAATAACCGTGTCCAAGTGTACTCTATCTAACACATAACCGAAGGTTACTGAGTTATGTAATAATAACCGCCCTATGGTCCTATGAAGTCGCCAGTCAGTTTGCCGTGATTATTTTGACATACTCTCAGTTACTCGTAGGGTATCTAATACATAATTAGACTCAGCATCATATAAGACAGTCTCGGCCGCGCCAGCCGCATATCGTACCAGGGGGATAGTCTGGCAGCAACCCGCCATCCCGTCCACAATCTGTGTGCAGCAGTCTGGACCAGACCACCAACTCTGGGTATAGCATTCGGGATGACTGGAGCAAGACTGGATCTAACCCTTTAATAGTCGCATAGCGCTTTAATGTGCAGTGCCCGTTGTCGTCATAAGCCATGAATGCAGCACTCAGAGTTCCTCACCATACAGCATACACTGGCATATCGACAAAGGGCGTAGCGCATTAAAGCGCTATGCTACCTTTAGCATTAAAGCGCTGAGTGGTTATTTTTTGATAGTGTAGAACCAATATCTGTCTAATTAAAACCCCTATCAGTGCTGTTTTTTTACATACAAAAGAATTAGGTAATGGCACTCCGCCATGTATTGGATAACCACTGCAGCACGACTCTGAAAAGCGGTGGCGGTGAATTTCCATTAGATCCTGAAAAGGGGGGCGGTCAGATGTCGTCAAGGCCCTGATAAGTAGGGCAGTTAAAATCATATGATTACATTGAGCTAATTTTCTTGCTGAAAGGAATGAATAATTGTATTTGTATAAAATTCACACACACACACACACACACACACACACACACACACACACACACACACACCCACACACACACACACACACACACACACACACACACACACACACACACACAGACAGACAGACAGACAGACAGACAGCACACAGGACACCTGATGACCTCCACACGATGACCTGATTGCCCTTCCTAAAAAAAAAAAAACCCAACCCGATCTACCTACTCAACAGGGTTTCAGTGTAGAGCCTATTAGGGGTTTTTCTGATGCGTATATTATATTGAGATTGATTTTCAACTTTTGTGATCAGTGGTTGGTCCTTAAAAGGACCGTTTAGTAGAGAGGGTCGCAGGGACCTTGCTGCTGAAGCGGAGGGCGTGGTCATAACGCGTGGTAGTCCTGCAGCAGCTCCCCCAGCACGGCGGGCGGTAGACCTTCCTCCATGCAGACTTGCTGCTTGACTTGTTCCACGCACTGTCGGATGAGTTGATCAGTGACGTTTGTGATCAGCTCATCGGCCACACCCTCTGCTTCAGCAGCAGTCCGCTGTCTCTCCGTCTCGTCTCTCTGTAGCGCGGCTATGAATTCCTTCTCCACGGCCGCATCGTTCATAGATCGAGAAACGGCCACGAAGTTCTGTCTCTCCGCCTCCTCTCTCTGTAGCGCGGCTACGAATTCCTTCTCCACGGCCGCATCGATCATAGATCGAGAAACGGGCACGAAGTTAACTCGGTGAACCATTTTTGTCGAACTGACTTCCTAGCCGCCTGAGAGAAGCTGACGTCACACTATTTTCGACGACGCTATGACGCGCACGAGGTAGACAGGCGACGTCGTTTCACTTCCTTATTTGGAGTTTGGGACCTTGTGACACCGAAGTCATACCGTACGGTCGCGATAAAGCAACTAGTGTTGAAAGCGCGCCGGTCTTGTATAAGCGCCGGAGTATAAGAGCCTCCAAATGTTTTTTCTCAAGCACTAAAATCGCGACTTTGAATAAGCGCCAGCGCCTGGCTTGTATATAGCTCCTGAGTAAGAACTTCACCGAATTGAAAAGCACTCCCTCAGAGCCCTTAATCGCGACAGTACGGTACAAATCTGATGTCAACCCGCGCCAAAACCAAAAAGGGTGTTCCGGTCACACGTACCTACGACGAGTGACCTTCAGCTATCACCACGTGAAGAGTGGGAAATAAATTTTGTACGGCAAGAAAACTGAAAACTGATAACGATTCCATTAGATAAGTATTTGGTTCCAATCTATGGCGAGACATTTCCGACACTTGTCTCCACCAGAGCAATTGATTTATATGTCTGTAAGGTTCAGCTCTCCAACACTCTCCAATATCCGCCGGTGCACGATGGTCGCCGCCCATAATTAGTGACAACTAAACTTCTGCTGGAGAGTGAAAGCTACGTTGAGTCTTGAGGTGCGCAGAGATACTATCTGCCGCAGCCTGATTTTAGTTGCACGCTATTTAGATAACCGCCCCATTTAAAATCTCTCTCTCGATCCTAGAAAAGAAAAAAAAGGCTAGAGTTTATCATGGACGCGCCTCAGTTTTAGTCAAGCCGTAAAGTGAAGAACCCGAGCTTGTACATATACCCACGTGAGGGGTGACCTCGGGGGGCGTTCAGTTAGTACTGAGTCTATAGTCAAGGTCAAGTTCCACTCTCTAAACAGAGCTTTAGCGACTCGGTCATCTAGACTAGACCGCGCGCGCACGATTTTTTTTGCTGAAGCAGCTAATCGATGGAAAAGTAGAGAAGACGTAGTCGATCAAAAACTGCTTCAGAGGCTTGTTATCAGGTATTAACAGTTAAATCAAAATATTTCAAAACATCCAGAAAAGCAGAATGACATGTCCTACGGGCTACAGCCGGGCACTGACGAGCAGACGCCGCTGACGTCATTTCAATCAGGTCACAGGGCTTTTTAGACACCTTTTCTGTAAGACCTGTCTCATACCTTAGTATATAATACCGTAAACGCCGGTGATTAGTATATGATCACATTGGCAGTCGCGGATCCACGAAGAGGCTGGATAAGCCACGAGCGGACCCGCGACTACAATGTGACATAATCTTACCATGCGCTTTGTTTTGTTTTTGTTTCTATTTACAACAGCAAACATTTCAACAGCCTATTGTTTTTTTTTAAATGATGAAAAATCGGCCCAAAAAAAAAGTAAACATTTTAGAGCTAAATTTGTGGAGGATAGCCGGACATGCTGATGTCACTAGACCCCTAAATTCGATATGGTGACATGGTCATTTTCTTAAAATTCGATACGACGACACAAGCACGGACATCTAAGTGACATGGGACATGTGGCATTTCTTGAGTCCGACATGTGACATGGACCATAGTGACATGAGGAAAAAAAATGTTCGAAGAGTGCATCAGAAAAGTACCATTTCAAGCCTAAACATTTCGCCCAAAATTTTTTTTTTTTTTCTTGGATGGTACCTGGCTTTGCAGTGTCTGGGTCCTTAAAAATGTACCAGAATGCTCAAATTCGGGTTCTAAATATTTTCAAAAAACGTTTTCTCCCTTAGTGACGTGTGACACGGGCATTTCTTAAATTCGACATACGGCTGCATGGGGAGGACCCACCCGTCAAGGGCCCCATGATGACTCATACCCGCCGCGTTCAAACTAGCGTGGTGGTTATAGGTAGACCTTCTTTCAGTATCCACGTGACCAGATGCATCGCCGTCTCTTGAGCGACCGCAACGTAACATGCTCCGGTCATTTTGACAAAAAAACACTGTCTGGCTAGCCGACCGCTGACGTCAGCTTAATTTTGACGACGTTGCTCATTACGCGTCATCAACAGTAACCGAGGTAACTAGGGTTATTGTTATCCGGTCCGTAAGACGACAGTCTAAGACGGCGTGTAGTCGCGTTTTGCTCTCCCTAATACTCTAATTCAAGTCCAGTTACCGCTAACCCCTACAAAAAGAGGGTAGTCACATTTGTGTAATTCAAAAGTCGTTCCTTTGTTAGCAATAAGAGGGTCGTTCTATTCATTGATTTTTTTTTGTTTACAACAACAAGTCAAAGTACAGTCAATCAACCGAGATCCTTTCTGTGGTGGTGTAGAAGGATCTCCCCCCTGAGGTTACAAAGTCACCTCTTTATTTAAGGGGCTACGGGCCGCAAAGTCGCTTTCGCTTTCGCTTACAAGTCGCAAAGTCGCAAGAAATATTCAAGTCAAAAAGTCAAATTTATCAACTATCAGCACGGTCGTTTGAAAGTCATCAAGTCACCGAAAAACTCCTCTACAGTCACCTCCGACTCGCCTCCTCCCTACCCCCCTAAAGGGGGGTAGAGAGGAAGCGATTCCCTAGAGATCAGAATTTTTTTTTTCTCCCGAGCAGACCCCAAAGGCCCCCCCTCCCCCCCAAGTGCCCGCCCGCCCCATAAATAGTGCCCCCCTCCCCCCCTCCCCTCCCCATGCATCTTAAAGTGCCCCCCTCCCCCCCTCCCCTCCCCCCTTATAGAAGCCTCCCATTGGCTAGTCCAAGTCATGTGACCAAAAGGGGGGCGTGGTCTGTCTATTATCTATATTATGCAAATGAGGGAGGGGTTCAGGTCACGTGACCAAGGGGGTGTGGTCTATTTTCCAAATAAAGAGCGCTTCCGGTCACGTGACCAAGGGGGTGTGGTCCTATTATGCAAATGAGGGGGTCACGTGATCCATTATTATGCAAATGAGGGAGTCACGTGACCAAATGGAAGCCTCTGATTGGCTGGTGATCAAAGGGGTGTAGTCTACTATGCAAATGAGGGGGTCACGTGATCAAGGGGGCGTGGCCTATTATGCAAATGAGGGGGTCACGTGACCAAATTGTGGCCTCTGATTGGCTGGTGATCAAGGGGGCGTGGCCTATTACGTAATTATGCAAATGAGAGGGCGTGGTCTATTACGTAATTATGCAAATGAGGGGGTCACGTGACCAAATGGAGGCCTCTGATTGGCTGCAGGTCGATTGAGTAATAAACAGTAGTTAACTATAGTCCCGTTCCGATACATACTATACTACTCGCAATGGAACTGTAACAAAATCAGTGTGCAGTTATATTTAGTGCTCTATCAGAATAATTCTTGGTTTTTAGTCAGTTGCTAGTACAGTTTATATTATTGAAGCATGGCAATGATTGCCTGCAGGCCATCTGCTAAGGGGCATTACCCCTTACATCTCAGTGTAATTGTAAATGATCTGCCTTTAATTGGACCTGGCCCGGCAGCAGAAAGAGATACTTTATATAATCTTAGACTCAGAGTGGGTACAAATGGGCAAACATCACGAGGCATTATACACCAATCATGAACTACTGACTAACCACCCTTTCTAACATGGCAGAGCAGGCTCACCCCTAGTATAGTATTATATATATTTCTGTGTCCTCCCAAACCCCTCCATATGAATAGAGGAGTTGTCCTGAATTCTCACTAGGACATCTCAAACTAGAAAAGTCAAGCACCCAACATATGACCAAAGAGTGATTATAATGCTAGTCTTGTATAACAATGACATAGGGGGTAGATAGTTAAAGCCCTAAGGGATAGCACACTTAAAGGGCTAGGGTGTGTGTGTTAGCCTTTGTGAGGTCATGCTTCCCTTAAAGACTCAAATAAGACCAAACTTTGTAGCATTTGTCAGGAAGACATGTATAGAGTATGGAAACACCAATCAGCCTGAGGTTGTTGCTATCACTGCAGACCAGATCTCCAGGCCTCTTCATCATTTGTGTAAGAAACAGCTATTTAACAGAGGCGGCCATATTGAATTCCTGTTGTTGAAATTGCCTTCTCTAATTTGGTAAGAAGCGGAATGAGGTTTAAACAGGGAGATGACTGAAACCTGGGATTAGTCACAATTTAACAGAGCTGGACTGGATTAGTCTTTGTCAGTGTTGAATGTTCTCATTTTATCATGGTTTCTAGACAAGGAGGGGCGAGGAGGGAAAAGGGGAGGGGTAGGGGTTGTCCAGTGCAATGCAGACATAAGTAGCAGGAAAGGGAACTTAAGCATAGAGAGTTCGCCAGTCCACATCCTCTCACAGATGAGTGAACTTTACATAGACAATACAAACCGAGAATTACCAACAGCACCAAGTATCATACAGTCATGTTTCAAATAAAATACTTAGGCCCCCTTTATAGTTCTGCGCTTTGGTAGTCTGATATGGGTAAGACAAGAAGTCTTAGATCTAGAGCCTGTGTACAGTTATCCACTGCAAATACCTGTAGAGCTGTGGGAGTGACGAAATGACCTATTGAAATGGGCCAAAATGTGTTTAATGTCTTTAATTTTAGAGGGAGGGTCCATACTAGTACAAAATCTCTCGTTCAGCAACTAATGACCTCATTTTGCCTTGGGACATGCTATGCCTTATCACTATCTATTTTGCAGCCTGCACCTCCTTGTAATGAGGATCAAGTCAAAGTCAGCAAAACTGTCACAGGTGTGCAGCACTGGAGGAGACTGTTTGAAACTTGATATCCCATATGCACTGCCTCAAATCATGAATAGCCTTCCTTAATGTAGGGTGTCAGGGGATGCTTCGCTATTGTTCCACACTGCCAGCAAACTCATTGAAAAGGGGATAAAGATCTGGCTGATATCTTTGTTTATCATCACAGTCAGGTATCATATTAGTGAGGTATATTAGTATATAAGTTATTGTCATCATTATACAAACATGCCACCCTGATAGGCATGATACCCAACGCAGCACTGGCGAGCTAGGTGTCGTTGCTGCATGTGTGCATCTTAAAATAAACTAAGATCCTTGAGGCATTGTGTGGCCCTTAGGTGATAGATATACCTTGTACAGGGAATCAGAAGTTTCAGTAAGGGACAACTTTCGTTTTGCTGGGTTAATATGGTAGACATGTTTCAGTATTATAAAGGGAGGCGTATGGAGGTGTCGCTCTTGTCTGTGTCATTGCTATTTTACAACATTATTTAAAATACTGGTTCCCAGGAGTCACCAATATTTCACCTCATGGGAAAGTGTGCGGGTATGTGGTGATAACCAGCAAGCTGGGTCGCTGGTACCTAACTATAATTAGGGGCAGCAGTAACCAGTTGGCAGGGCCGCTTGTACCTATAATGAGCAGGCACTAATAGGCAATCTCTACCAATTACCAAGTAAGCCACACTAAACTAGGTTCTGCAGCACCTGGCAGCTCCTCACCACTGATTTCCTCCCTGTCCCATTTAATGACTATATTGTGTAGTGTGCCAACCAGGGTGACATCTCCAGCTCCATTTTAGTTTTTTTTCTTTCATTGTTGGAAATGTTCTCCTGCCTTGAGCGGATTCTACCTGACAAACATTTTACTGAACTCCTATAAGGGGATTTCAAAATATAAACAGAAAGCGGTAGACATTCTTTACTCCTGTATATGAATGGGAAGTGTGGGGGATACCCACTAGAGGGAGTTGGCGGTGTCCTTGACAAATGGCTACCTGTCACCACGGTAACCATGTACGGTGTTGGCTTGTCACCTCGACCAATCAGGGGCCTTCTGATCAGGATGAAGAACATGGCCGGCTCCCCAGACCAAGTGGTTGCTGGGTAATGGGCGCCATTTTGTTTGAGAAGCATCAGGTATATTTATCTCCAGCTGGTCATTAGTCCTGCCCAGACTCCTTCCACAACAAGGTAAAGGTCCTATCAGTAGCCCCTGCTCCCATTTCCTTCTGTAATTCTTCCAGCATAGAATTCATATTTGGGTATAGTTTTGTATCATTCAAGTTGTGCTTTCATGCAACATTTCCTACTATGAATCCTAGCTGTCACAGCCCTGATGAGGCTCCTCTTTTCCTCAATAATAGAGAGTTCATGGCATTTTACTAAAGTAGACCTTTGCTGGCATTACCCATTAAGGAAGGTATGTAGCTAAAAGATGACATTTGTCATTGTTATACATCAATGAGGCCTTGCATTGGTGCATCAGGCTGATGCTTCAGCCTTGTATCAACTCAATAGGGTAGGCATGATGCCCGGACGAAGCACTGGCTAGTTACTCACCTGGGCTGCAATCATGAATCATGACAACTAAGGGCATGGTACATGAATGCATTATGCCTTCATTAAAGGGTTAACAAGGTTATCCTCCGTCATTGTTTAACAGCCCGAGTGGTGCTTTTCCTGGGAAACTACTCTGCCAGGGGCAAACGAGGAAATATCACCCTGAAAACCTCTCGGCAGCAGATCACAGGTTAAGGGAGGAGTTGTTGTAATGGTCAACATTTTACAGTTTGTGTTGTGAGAGAACTACAGTGCCTTAATTGTAGCATGTGTCACCCTGAGTGGCTTTAAAACACCAGTGGGGAACCTTTTAAGAATCTCTTTACTTTGTTCAAAACATATTTGTTATTTGTCAAGATGTTTAATCTATGTGATTATTTACCACCTCCTAGAAGAGGTTGTTTTTGAGTTCTGGGCCCTATGTAGAAGACATGTGAGATGATTTTAAAATCTCTGTTCTCCCAGTTAATTGCATCCTCTGTCTACCTTCCTCAGTCCAAACAAGTCTTTCTTTCTCTCCCTTTCACACATTCGAACTTTCTTCCTTTTACCATCACTCTCTGCCTTCAACCTTCTAGTCTGTCCATTGCTCGACAAGTCATCACAAACACATGAATGTCAACACTTGAAATAATTAATTACAAATAGAAAAACACACCAATAATTAGTTTCAGAAACAATATCTTCTGTCACATATTTTTCAATCACATTCTTTATTTTATACCATGATTTTTATCTCTGTCATGTTTCATTTCCTCATTTCTTGGGGGCTTTGCTGTGATGTGAATGGGAAGGAAATTTATTCATTACACTTATAATTATGTCTGGGTGCTCGGTCAACTCAAACATTCATTACTTTCGGTCAGAAAGTAGCAAGCTCTTGCAGCCTCAAAGTCTATTACAAGCTTGGCATTGATGTATCAAATTTGCTTTAACTGCTGGGTCATTAAGACGAATTAGTGCAGTCCTAGAGAGTAACTTGACAGTGCTGCATTTATGCATGATACTATTTTCATATGGGGTGAATTCAGTGGTGAATCACGTCAAAGGTTTGCATCATGAACTTGTGTCTTGTCAACATAGTGAACTATGAAGTGCAGGCAACCCAATGAACAGAACTCATGAATGTACTTCGTGAAAAGCATGATAGACAAGGGAGATTCTTGAGAATAGTGAACATTTTTAGAGTGACATGTTAAATAGTGATGTGTATTATCCAAGTTTTACTTGTGCAAATAACTAGAATTTCAAACAAGAAAATATATTTTTTAACTTCTCTGGATAAGCTATCTACATTTTCTCGTTCCAGAAACAGTTTTATTTCTCATAGGGATCACAAGTTGGATGACAAGAGTACATCTCGAGTTCTTCTCCTGATCTGAAAATTACATCATGATTGAAAATAAACCAGGCACATGAAGCATTGAGATGTTAACTGGTTCTGGAAATCAGCTACTCCACCACTGCAACCCAATGTCCTCAAAAACCATGATGGACAAAACACATTGAATCAGTAGAAAACATGAGTTGTAAATCGGTTTTAGAATTACTTGATGGTAATTAGAGGGGAACTATGAGGACCGTCATTTATTTCAATCCAACATAATCTGACCTAATCTTTTTATTTAACTCAATGCAGAAAGCATTGGGAAATTGGGTGAAGGAGACTGTTGATTCTGATTGTGTAAAAAAGTCTAATTATAATAATAAGCTTCATTCACCCTCTCACACTTCACCAATATGGATGCACAATTTCAGACCTTTACAAAGGGTCACGAACAGGCAGTCATTATTTTCATAACCTTTATTAATGATTACAATTAACCTACTGGATGGAAGTGGCTAAAAGATGACATTTGCCTTACTGATGCACCAGTGCAGCCCGGCAAGTAACTTGCCAGTGCATCATGCCGATGCTTCAGGAGTGTCTTAACCCTATAGGGTCGACATGATATTTGAATACAGCACTGGCGAGTTAGTCGTCTGCATTCATGTATCACGATGACCAACCGCAGTATGCCGTCCTTAAAGGGTTAATTGCCTCTTGAAGTTCGAGCATTCCTGCCTCACACTGTTCTGTTGACCACAACTTGTTATGTGTTTATTCCCGAAGCACAATATATAATGAACACTAAAACTGACGTTCCCTGGTGTTTATTCTCATTCAATGCAGGCTGGTTCTTTTATGGTTTGGAAATTAGTATGGAACATCCTTTTGATAACGCCATAGGGTTTTACCCCGAGGTTGTAACCAACTGCTAATGGAGTTTTGATGATTGTAATAACTATCCACCATCCTAAATCAATCTGATATCAGGGATGGTCTGGGAGATAATCCGCAGCTGGTCTGTTAATAGGAGCCATATAAACGTCATATAAATGTTGTATTATCCCTTTAACTATTTCAGGACAGTATGTCGCTAAATTAAACATTTGTCGTCATAATGCACCAAACCAGCCTAGGCGAGCACCTGACCCATTTGGAGTTTCTCAACCCCATAGAGACGGCATGATGCTTGAATGCAGCACTGGCAAGTTACTCATCAGTGATGCATTCATGCATCACTGATTGAACCGTTTCCACAAAATTTAGGAATACATATACAGCGTGAAATGAAATATGTTTACAGCGGTGAAAAGACTAAACCTTCCTTGAGATAATCTTAGAAGCAGCTTGTCACTCCCAGACGTTAGCGGTTTAACAGTGTTACTAACTATGGCTGGACCCCAGCATGTGTTTTGGAGGTTTTACATTGGTAGAATCAATATACCATTACAAATACACTTACACTGACAATTGATGTCCTCCCAGACTCCACTAAGTGTAAAACAGTTAACATGAGAGGTCCATGAAGCTGATGGCAGAGGTAAATTAATCTTACAGCTTGGAGAAAAGGGACAAGGGAAGCAACATAACTGGGCAATCAGCTGGATCAAGTAGCTGTTAAATTCCTCTTTAATTAAGTAGATCTGAATTCCAGTATAGTTCTGCTCTACCGTTAGCTGTTGGAAGCAGGCTAAAAGACGATCAAGGAATATTTTACATTTTGGTTTGCTTCCTTTTCAATAAAATGCTTTATATATATTAAATATTGTATAATTAACATAATCACATCCAAATACAACAATCAAACTGTTGAACTGACCAGCAAAGATGATGCTCTGCCCCCCCTAAATGCAGCCTCTTTTCTGCTTGTATAACCTGGTAATAGATAACCAGTGGGGATGTACAGCCTATCTGTCCCTGTCTGCCTAATGAACCCCTTTATCATTGTCCTCCTGTGATGGATAGAGTCATTGGTATATGTATGGATACACCAGTGTATATGTATCACTGCTATGTAGTCCTTTAAGGGTCACATACTGCTTCAATGTATCATTGTCTTTGTCATTGCAGTCCTGGCAAGTTATTCCCAGCCACGATGCATACCCTCCTTTGGGGAAGTATTGATCCCCATATGATAGACAGGATACTTGATTGGGGCCATGGCAAGTTACTTATCAAGTCTGTATTCATGCATCATGACAATAAAGGAAATAATACAGTAAAGCACTATGCACCCCTCTAAGGGTTAACAGATGGCAGGAAACTCCCTACATGGTATATGGAGACACTGCCCTGTGCATGAACACACAACATTGTGTCATCATGATGGGTGGCTGCATTAGGGTACAGCCTCCTGTATTACATCATTCATGTCATAATAGAGACCAGCTGTGCCTCGCAATGAGGCATTTTGCATATATTGGTAGGCCTACAATGGACAACTTGATCCATATCTGTCTTCCAAGAACTATTTCAACCCTTTCCCATTCACTGCTTGATGATACTACCTTAATATGTCTCTCAAGAAAGACCTACAAGAATTAGGATTAGCATTGATCAAACCTGTGGGTATTCATATTCATATTGAAATATTCAAAGATAAATGTTTGTTTGTCTTACTAGCAATTGATTTTTCTTTTTTGATGAGTAGAATCTTTTGTCACTGATCCATAATGCACAGACACGTTTTTTTTTTTCGGGTTGGTAAACAAAAGTTTGATTGTTATTGCAAGAACATGCCAAAATTAAAATACTGGCTGCTCCCATGAGATACAAGCATCCATGGCTCTAATACAAGTTGCTCTTGCCTTACGGCTCTATGATAATCCCTCCATACCTCTCCCTAACAGGCCCCTACCTCCCTGTCCTAGCCCACACAGTGCCTCCACACACCTCCCCCTGTGACCTCACGTACCTAATTCACCCTAATCTACAGGGCCATATCCCCAAACTATAGTAGGTCTCTGAGCTATTGGTGAGGCTGACAAAGGCTGTCTACAGTCGGGCATAGGCTATTTTGAAGGCAGGTTTGTTCATGCTTCCCCTTTTGGGTTAAATGAATAGTAGGGTGCACTTAAAAATTAATGCACAAGATGTAACGCAGATCAGTGACTGCTACAAGCTCTTGTCTGCTTACATCAGTCCTGTGATGAAATGGGAGGGAATGCGTATGTGTATGTGGATGTCTGGTACAAAGCTGAATCTTGTGGGATATTCTGAGGACAGAACTAAAATGGACGTGCATATGACTATCACTACACCTCATCGAACAGAAGCTTGTGACCTCGTGACTGACATTAGGACCTGACTGTGAGAACATTAGGACCTTCACTAGAGGAGGCACCCTCATACATTTGGTCGTATTATTTCAGGTTATAAAGCCTTTGGACATTCAGGAGTAGTTTCATTACTACTTCAATTAAATAAACTGGAGGAAAGGATTCATTAGGTGAGAAGTATGGTTTATTTGATGTCTCAATGTAACTACTGACTGTAGCTAAAAGAGTCACAAAAAACATGAGCCCGAACTCCTTTGCCTGCCTCGCCAGGTTTTAGTGGACAAGGTATAACCTGCTCCCAGATAACCATCTGCATCCCACCCCTACCTACCCCCCACCTAGTGACCTCACGTCCGTAACACGACCTAATCTAGGAGGGTCTCATCCCCAGCTATCTGCCCAGGCTGGACACCTGAGTGGGCCTGCCCATGACAAACAACCTGTATAGCAGTATAGAAGTATCTGTATAGCACCTGCAGACACTACAATATGAAGTATCATGTTTCATCATTAGAACTTGCTTCATTTCTGTTTGGAATTTACTAGCAATCAGAGTAAAAAGTGTTACTGATCATTGAATACAAGGACGTAATTTCAGAATTAAGAATTTCACCAAATGACTAAATTGGACTTGTTTTTGTCAGCCATGAATTGTAATTCGGCTGTGGAAGACATAACTTTGGCTCCAATACAGCTCTGTGTGTGTCAAAGGCAGAGTATGATGAGCTCATTTTGGAAAGGTCTCTAGGCCAAGGGTTAGGGCAGGAGGCATCACCAGCCATGGCTGACCCTTTAGGAACCCCATTATATATCTTATGGTTTTTATTCATTTGGCATCATGTTGCATTTTGCATGAATAGAGCATTGACAAGTCATTTTTGATCACCACATTGTGTATCATGCCCTCTCTCTGGGTGTGCATGAAACACGACCTAAGATCAGCATTGCGTAAGAATCCATCCATCATGAAAAGATATTGACATAGTTCCTGAGAGCAGTATGCTAAGTTTAAGATTAGGGCATGAAGGCAGGTCTGTAGGCCAAAGCTACCCATAGACCTGGGTTAAGAAGTCTCCCCCACCCTATCAGTCCCCCGACCTGCACCTACAACAGGCCTACTCAGGCAGATGGGATGGGTGCAGGGAGCTCTGATATCCTTCTTTACGACCCTGATACCCTCAATAAGCCCCTGATACCCAGTACAAGGCCCCAGATTGGAACCTGCACCCTTGGCAAGCCAGGCCAATACAGGCTCATCTATAGGCCCACACAGCAAGACATGGTGACTGGTCTTTACTATGTCAGGGTTTGGGGCAGCTGTGACTCCCTGCAGTTTTCTATATAGCGGCCTTTATTTAGCAGCCAAATGCTAACCTTGTAAGCCAGCCCCTCTCATTGATGCTAAGTTACTGTCGGACTGGCTTATTGTAAATAATCATTGGTGAGGGAGGCAGGAGACTAGAGGGTAATACTAATGTCACAGGTATAATGTTGTGCGGGAATTCCCTTAAAAAGGGATTTGTTCTATCATCGCCTGATTATCCTGACTTTCCTGTCAATTTTAAGTCATAATCCTTCTCATAATGCTTCTCTTCTAAGTCCTGCTTCTCTATATATAAAATACCTTTATCTAGATTCCCTCATGTCTTGTGCATTGAGTGGAATATCTGCAGACTCCCCATCCCAATATGGCAGGACTAAGTCTCAATGGGGCAATAGATTGCAATCTCTCTGAGTACAAACTAGACAGGTGCACATTAATTTTCTCTTTAATCTTTCAAACAACGCTGTTCAACTGACACTTGCAAAATTACTGTTAATCCTTGGGGCATTTCTCAACACCTGTAACACAGTAACTTTTGAATCATCTAAGGACCACATGGTGCTTTAATGCATCAAGTCCTTGGTTGTCATGATGCATGAATGCAGCCCTGGTCACCGTCCCACAGAGCCTGCTTCCCCCCTGCAGGACACACGTAGCTAAAAGGCCATATATTGTCTATATGAGCCTTAGCAGTTATATGTGTGTATTGCTATGTTTCATTGACGACGCCCCCTTTTCTAGAATGCTGCAGCGCTCTGGGGTTGTGGTGGTTCTTATTCCTCACACCAGAAGGGTATGTGTACTGGTTGTTAGGGACACGACGGAGACCGCCACAGTTGGATTTAAAATTCAAAAAGTCTGTGCAGCAGTCTGTAATGTGACATTGACAGATTATCTCACATATTACTCTACATCTTCAGATGACTGTGGTAATCCTCTCACAATCTACAAAGGAATTATGTCAGCAAAAACAAGATGAAAGCAACTCTGTCTGATTAGGATATAATTTCCTTTAGCTGGCATCAGTCTTCATTTAACCCCTTGTACAGCCTCAATTGGTCTTGAGTTTGGGCCATGTTGCAACTTGTGTAATAGGTACTGGTATTGGCTTGTGTAAGTGCCTGGTAAGTTTCCCATTACCCCTGGGATTTACATAAGACTTGAGTACAGAGCATTCACTTATCTAGATTACCTCCTGTGCTCATTCAACACTGACAGGTATATGAGACAATGGCCCTTAGAAGAGACATTATTATTACCATTCAATAGCTAACAATTAACAAAGCCTTCTGTAACATAAAGGGAATTATAGAAACTGTTGAGGAGAGCTGTTGATTATCTTCAGTCCTACACTCAGAATTATACCTATTTGAGTTTCCTTCAGAGAAAAACCAACCCTTTAGGGGCTGCATAGTCAGATCATCATGGCATTTAGTCATGATGACTGTTGAAGCCCATGGATCATTTGGCTGCAAGGTTCAGGGGTGAGGCAACCGGGGGGTGATGAGTTGAGTTTAGATTTATTGGCAATAAGTTTACATTACAATCGGAGCTTTTGCAACCCTGATGAGTAAACTCACCTCTGATGCATTCATGTTTCATGTTGACAAACGGCAAAGTGCATTAAAGCACTATGTGGACATCGAGCTATGGTAAAGGAAGGAAGCGATTGAGAAGGCAGTTACTGGGGGCAGACGTTCATTATTAGAGTGAGGTTTTGAAGTGTTGTGTGTAGACCTGGCTGGGGTGGGCTGTGTGAGGGTGTGTGGGGGGCTGTGTGTGAGGGGCTGATAAGGAGGAGACCAGAGCTGACAATGCAGCCTTATGTATACCCTTAAGGACAGCACCTTGCTAATGCATTATGCCAAAGCTATAGGGCTCTTACATCTCTGTAGGGTTGGTATCTTGCAGCAGGGGGTACAGGAGTATAACACTGTACGGTCAGCATCATGCCTCAATGGTTTATTTTATTGTCATCATGCTACACTAGTGAGTAACTTGCCAGGAATGTGTTAATGTACCAATGTCAAGCCTTTGGAAGTGTATCAATCCTGGTTGTTTGGCATGCTGCATGCTTAAGCACTGGTGAGTAACTCACACAATGATCATGATAGTGTATCAATACTGGAAGGTACCCTTAAAGAGACTTCAAAGTCAGTGTGCCTTACCCGGGTTACATGAGGCTGTTTCCCCCAATATTTGTGTTCCGGCTACATCAGCAGGACTGGGGGAGGAGGAGTGGACAGGATGTTATCTTGTGGAATACTTGTGTTTAATCTCAAAACTCAGCTTCACTCAGGCTGCCTTCCTGTCAGAAATAGAAATGTCTACAAGGTAATGTTATCTTTAAGTTTCCTGAATGATACTAATCGTAACCTTGATAATAGTTTTAGACATTATATAACTAGTACTGATAGACATTTTAAAATGAAAGGCAGAAACACTGATAAAGGGTAAATCTATTATAATGCAAAAGAACTACTGGAATCCTGGATCTGGGGAATAGAAAGACACAATTAAGTCAAGCGACAATGGAAAATGGACTAGGAAAAAGGAGAAGTGTGTAGGCTAACATAGGACCAAAGCTATATATACATGCAGTCGTTGTGTAGGGTGTCAGCGGGTGTAGACATTACTGTAAAACCTTTCTGATAAGCCAACTTTTTTCAGTGACTTTTTATACATTCTCTGTAGCTTAAAGCTAAGCTAGAATTCAGCTTATAGAATCCTCTTAAACATGGCAGGGTAGGGGTAGTCTTATAAGGGAGGTTTGCTTACTGCAGAGGTTGAGGGTACTGCTAGAGCAGCTGATAGAGGAGGTTAATGAGGTTGCCATGGTCACCTGGAGTCTCCCCATCCATCCATAACAACAGACAGAGTGGTCCCCAGGAGCCATATTAAGGGCCATTACAACCCGGATACAGAGTCCATTTGACAACTTCATCCAATAAAACCAGTCAGTATTTTACTTAAATTGTCAACTTGGTGACGTTTATTGTGATATAGCCTCTACTTGTCTTAACTTTGATTACTCTTAGTTTTTTATCTGTAAGACTATGCTGTCTACATGGTTAACAGTTAAAGGGTCAATTTATTTGGCTAAAAATATTTACTTGTGAGAAGCATTGTTTAGTAAGATCACAAAAACCAAATGGCACACTGATGTGACATGCCATCCTTAAAGGGTTTAAGTACTATGCTGTCCTTAAAATATCCGTTGTGAAACAGACAGGCTGACAATGGACAGAGACAGAGAAAGAGGGATAATTTCCAATCTTTAAATCTTAAGTTTGTATCCTGTGTGTCAAATCTAAATTGCACCACCTCAACCTGGACAAAGTGTACCAGGACAAAGGGCACCTTGAATAACATGTAATTAAAATATATTTCCCCACTTCAAACAGGGAGTTAATAGTAGTATAGTATGTATCGGAACGGGACTATAGTTAAGTACTGTTTATTACTCAATCGACATGCAGCCAATCAGAGGCCTCCATTTGGTCACGTGACCCGTTGCCATGGTAAAGTGACCTACTTAGGGCTCTCAGCCAATCAGAAGCCAGCATTCTGGGTGACCTACTGACCTACTTAGAAGCTCTCAGCCAATCAGAGGCCGGCATTCTGGTAACCATGGTAACGTGACCTACTTACGTCACGTGACCTACTTAGGCTCAGCCAATCAGAAGCCGGCATTCTGGTAACTAGGGTAACGTGACCTACTTAGGGTTTGTTTGTAAACAACACCACTTGGCTTTCTTGTTTGTAAACAACACCACGTGACACGTGACTGTTTGTAAACAAACAAACAAAAAAAAGTTATGTAACTTATATATAGAAATAAAAACACAACAAGATAATTTCTTTTCTTTTCATTTTATTCTTTATTTTCATTTCAATCAGAAAAAACACACAAGTTTATGCTTTTTTAGCTTGCTTCTTCGATTTGCAGCAACTCAACAGGCCGCAAAGTCTCACGCCGCCGTCACTCGCACCACCACACCCCGGACGACTTCTCTCCAATAGACATTGCACGACTTTGGATAAATCCAACACCATTTCGGCAAGGCAGAGAATCTTTGCCTCCATGAAACGGCCGCCATCGCAACAACCCGTCACAACAGCATCATCGATAGCTTCTGACTCACGGCCCGGTCGCTCAGCTTTGGGATTTTGCTCATGCGCATGACGCACTTCTTGGGGTTTCTTGTTCGACATGCTTCAATTAGGAAATGAACGCAATGAGGTCCACAGGTGTCAGCAGAAGTGTCTTGTAGTTGAATGCGGTTTCTTTGCCACTTGAACGGAGCAGAGCGTTCCACGAAAGACAAGAACTCCGCACTCAGCGGCGGTAAGCCGAAGGAATCAAAGTAGTACACTTCACCCGTGCTCGACACGTAAAACGCCACCCAATGCTGACCTGGTAAATGTTGCGGATCTGTGTTGCTCACGAAACAAGTGTCTTTGATAGGGTGCTTCGGAATAGTGTCACAAGAGAAAACGCCCAGGAAACGATGTTTTGTGTGAACGTTTTCCTTCAACACTCTGCTTATTTCAAGCGTGTTCATACGATACGCCAAGTACCGCCGTCTTGTCTTCAGTTCATGTGGTAGTCGGTGACGGGGTGTCGATCTCGGGTCAGCTCGACGACGTTGTCGTACACCAAGTAGAGTAGCACCGTTGTTGTCGCTTGTAGCGCCGAGCGGAAACTGACTTCCACCCTCAGCTGACCCGCTCTTATAAGGTTCACGCGACACCCGTCGTGCGATCTGTCTGGGGTTAAGTCGAGGGGGAACACCGTGTAACCGTTCAGGAATTGTTCGTATGAAATACCGCAGGAGCGCGCGCCCTCGTACATCCCCGTTTCCGTGTGTAGCGCCAAGTACTCTCTCACGGCCGCTTTGGTCTTAAAGTCGGGCACGTAGGCGTCGTTCGGCACTTTCTGATCGTTCACTATCACTTGAAGCGAGCTGATGTCGTAATGCTTCATCTCGAACGGGTTCTTGGTGTAGCTACCGTTGAAGGCGTCGTGGTCAAGGAAGCAAATCATCATCGACTTGGGAAGCTGGCCTGTGTTGGAGTGCGTGTAGCTGTGATCTCTGTTACCTTGAGGGATGGCGTAGGTCGTCACCTCCACTCTGTTCACCGGGTAGTCGAAGGGCCCGTGTTCTATCACCGCTCTCTCGTGCGTTTCCGCTACAGCGTCCGCCACCAGCACGCGTCGCACGTAGAGCTTTGCTTTGTAGATCTTCAAGCTGTAGCCTCCGTCAGCGGCGCACATCAGATAGAAAGAGGGCGCCGCTTGTTTCAGAGTGAGATTGATTTCTGTCTCTCCAACGATGAGCTTCGGTTGATGAGCCAGGTCAAAGTGCAGTCGCGCCATCAGCGAAAAGCGCTTGTTGGAGATTAGCTTCTTGCGCGCTTTGTACCCCGCATTCGCGTCAGTCAACGTGTCAAACTGACCGGGCGTATCTTCATGCCACCCCTGGGCGCTCATGACGCCGTCCTTCACGTCTTTGTTGTAGTTGAGTAACCCTTCCAAGTAAGCTCGGTAAGGGTAGGTCTCGGTGTTGCCAGACACTTTGAAACCGCCGATGGAGACTTGGACGTCTTTGAAGAGCGAGTGAGCCAAGTTGTTCACCGGAGCTACCGCGTCGGTGTCCTCGATCGCCGCTCCGTCCTTTAGCACTTGACATTCCAGATGAAGGTAATTCTCGTTCAGGTCTGTGTACTCTTGCGACTTGTTGATGGTGAAATTTATGTTACCTCCATCCTCTAAAGAGTTTTTTGTTTCTATCCCCAGGAAAGACGACTTTAAGATAGTAGTCTGAGTCGGCGCTACGGTGTGCAGGTCGAGCTCAGAGAGCGCGCACTCGTTACTGCTCTCGTGTACGTAAGCCATTGTGTTCTCTCTTCATGCGGCCGACAGACTGACGCCGGCCGCCTCCAGTCTTTTTATTTATACCTGAACGCCTAGGCGCTTACCGGTCGAATACATCCCCTCTACGTCTCTTGCAAGAGCCACCGCCCGTCTGAGGAGAATGCCGGCGACGTTTCGACCCTTTCTTAGACGCGACAGGCGTCTTTCCTCCCGAGAACGCCGTACTCGCCAGTCTCTTCAGAGCGCCTGCGCCTCGGTCTTTCACGCTGCTCTTTAAAGTCCGACCCGCCAGCACATCTTTAGCTACGCCCACACCGGCGCGGAGCAGCGTTTTTCCCACCGACTTCAATAGCGGGGTAGCCGAGCGCATCAGACCTAACAGAGCGCCGCCTAAACCGTGCCCGCTCTGGAAAGAGCGCCCGCTGTACACGTTGACGCCGTTGCCCAGCTGCGCGTTGTAGTAATCGCTGTACCCTCTGCCGACGGTGCGCCTGGGTGGAAAGTACGGAACGCGTTGACGCATCATTTTTCTCTCTTTCAGCGCTCAATAGGTCTCAGATGAAGTGTCACGGTCACCTCGCCTCTACCGAATGGGATGGAATGACCGGATCGGTCTCTTAAATAGATGCCGACCTCGGTAAACCTCTTGGATTTCAAGGGGAAATAATCCAAATGGGGAAAACTGATAGCTTGCACGCCACCTCGACGCTTTCCGCCTCTGTCCACCGCCACGCAGCGCAACAGCGGCACTTGCATGTTGCCCACACGTCTCTCCTGGATCATGTCGGTGTATATGTACACAGAGTGCACGTCCCCGTAAACATCCATCGAGTAGGCGCCGGTAGTCGGCGACGCGAAACACGTCTTCTCTCCGAAGCCTAGAACGCATGCGAGATGCTGACTCAGCAGGACAGCACAGTGTCTCGGCGGTTTGATGGTGACGCGTTTCGTCTTGGCGTCGTACGATAAGATCCGCATCGGTTTGAGCAAGAAGCTGTCGCCCTCTAGTCTGTCATCTCGCAACGTCTCACTCAAGCGCTCGATTAGGGTGTGGTTGCTTCCGGTGAAAATAGGAGGTATCTCGAATATGTTTGGCATGAAACTGCGCACTCCCATGTCCTTCTCCATCTTTTCGATCATCTGTCTTGCTTGATGGCTGATCGTCTTCTTCTTCACCGCCGGGGACAAGAACTGCTTGTATACGGCATTCGTCTGTCTCAAGTCGACCTCTCTCTTGAACCTTTTTGTTTCCGGTTTCAATTGCTGCTCTTCCGACGTGTCTGATATCTCTTCCACCGTTACATAGCTCGCTTCCTTCCAGCTCAGCGGGAATTTTGAGCTGAACGTTAGCTTGCTCAGACCGTTCGCGTTTTTCATTCTCTTCCAGTCTACCTGTGGTTTTTTTCCTTCGGAGAATTTAGTTTCTTTTAAAACCTGGATCGCCTCCTCTAGCGAACCTTTGGTGCGCAGAGGAACAACGATGATCAAGTCGTCGTCGTGCACGTTAGTCCATTCTGTAGGGAGGATGATCTCAGTCAGAGCCGCTTCGTACGCTTCGGGCAGAAGGAGCGGCGAGTCGAAGTGAGTTCGGAAAGACGTCAAGCTGTTGTCAGGATAATACTCCATAGAGCTGTTGCTAGGTAGAGTGATGTTCATTTTTTTTCTTTTTTTTTTTCTACGTTATTTTTTTGACGGGGATCCACTCGTTGAACTTGTCGTCGTAACCTAACCAACGTACGAAAGCTAACTCTTTACCGTCGACGGTCTTGCGGCGCAACACCTCGTCTATCAGGTAGTTGTTGTCGTAACGACTCTTGTACACCTTCTGAACCTCTTCCGGGTAGAAGACGCCTTTTATCTCCTCGCCCTTGTCGTCTTTCAGCTCGAACCCTCTGCTTCCCAACGTCTTAGCAACGTCGACCACTTCCTCGCGCCAGTTTCCCTCGTACCCTTTGTCGAAGGCGCCTTTAGTTCTCAACATCCTCACTCTGTCACCCGGAGCGATGACGTCGACGGCGGACGTCTTTGTTTTTTTCTTCTTTTTCCATATTTCGTCGATTTGTTTGTTAGTTGGGAGATCTTGTCGGTAGAAAACTGTTTCGCTGTTTTCCGAGCTGACTTGAGCCGGCGCCATTTTCAACGTCTTGTGGTGAGTGCGATTGTAAGAAGACACTACATGGTGCAGTACGTCTACGTAGCGATACGTGCGCTTGTGTGTGAAATAACGCCACAGCTTCTCCTTCAGACTGCGGTTCAAGCGCTCCACTAGACTAGCTTTGATGTCGTCGTTCTCGCCAGTGAAGAACTCTATGCCCTCGCTCTTCAAGTGATCTTGAAAGATCTTGTTCAAAAACTCTTTCCCCTTGTCTGTCTGAACAGTGCGCGGTCGTCTCTCGCCAGTGCCTGTCATCTCTCGGAAGGCCTCGGTGACATCAGCGCCGCTCTTGGATTTAATGGGAACGGCCCACGCGTACCTAGAGAAAACGTCGATCGCCGTCACCACGTACCGGAAGCGGTCGTTGTGAGACGCCAAAGCTTGCATGTCCATCAGATCTATCTGCCACTGCTGATCGATTGCGCCGGTTATAGTCTTGTTCCTTGCGAATTTTCTCCGAATGGGTTTATGTTTAGTGTAGGCGTCCAGCGACACTAATGCATCTCGGATGACGGCCGGGTTCAGGTGGCGAAAATGATGTTTCTGGAGTTTAGTCACGCTAGTGAAACTGGAGGGCGCTTTGACGTCGGTATATCTAGCTACTACGCGCTTCTTTTCTTTTTCCTTCTTGGTCAGTCTCTTCACTGGTTTGCCCATGGTGGGCTTGTTGAGGGCGTGAACGACGAGCTCGCCGCTAGGCGGTTGCGCCCTTTCCTTTTCTTACGCGGCACGCTCCTATAGGAAGTCGGAGTTTGGAAAAGTTCACGGTCGTCCTCCTCGTCTTCAGAGGATTGATCGTCCACCACCTGGAGAGAAGAGTCTGCTGCTGCTACTGCTGCTGCTGCTGCTGCTGCTGCTGCTTCTCCTTCTTCCGAGTCGAAGCTCGGTCGTTTCCGACCTCTGTCAGCAAGCCGTGTGTCCAAACTTTGGCCAGGTCCGCTCGCTTTATACAGATGGTTTCCGATCAAGGAGTCTGTGGGAACTGCTTCGCGCAGCGCTTTCGTGAACGGCGAGTAGCCCGCCGGTCTGGGCGCCGTCTTCCTGAACCTGGCGGCGTCGTTCAGTAAGTCCACTATGTTGATGCGACGCTCAGGTGGTATTCTCCGACCCGACATCTCGCGCACCGCACCGTCCTCGTTCCACTTGATCACACCGGATTTCTCCAATTGTTTGTACAGCGCCACGGTCCGAGTGCGATTCCTCTTGGGAACTTGGTTCACCAACCGCTCAAGTAGGGACGCGCTGGCCTCTTCAGCAGACTGACGGAGGTGAGCCGGGGGCGAAGAAGAGTAGGACGAAGAGATGTTGCTGTTGTGGGGATTCGCGAGAAAAAATTGCAATCTATTCAACAACCTTCGGTATTTCAACATTTTCTCGCGCGATTCCAAAGTGGGGTCGTTCAACACTAAATCCAAGTCCCTGTAGATAAACTGTAGCACCTGGTGCAAGGCCGCGTCGGGATGAAGGGACTGTTCTGCCTGCTTGTGGTAATAGGCCATGTCGGCAGGTAGGCGGGCGGCGGTGGCAGGAGCGGAACTCTCGTTCTTTTCAGTGCGCTCATCAGGAAGAGGAGGAAGGTTTGGAGCAGTAGAAGTACTAGCAGCAGCGACTGCAGTAGTAGCAGCGCTAGTAGTAGCAGCAGCAGCGGGCACATGATGAAGTAGACCTGCTCGTGATGATTTGTAGAGCGTCTCAGGATCCACGAGCGCTAAACGTTTGTAGTGTTGTTGCTGCTCTGAGTCCGTCATGGGGACGACGGTGGCAATGACGCTGGTGGTGGCGGTAGTGGTGGTGGTGGTGGTGGTGGTGGTGCTGTCGGCGAGTAGGTGTCGAATGAGGTGTCTCATATACGGAGAATGCTCTTTATAAGCGGTAAGGCCATCCCTATGAGAGCCGGAATGAGGAAACCTCCCTCTTGTACCAAGACGCGTCTCTTTTTTTTGATGGGCGTAGATTTTTTGCCGACCTCCCTCAACACGTCAGCCGATTCTCGAAGCTTGTCCAGTTGTTTGTCGCTGAGCGGGATGTTCCCTACCAGTAAATTGTGACAGATCTCACTTAACGCTGCGATCAGATCGTCGCTTCCAGAGTCTATTAGATGCGAGCAGTCCTTTGGCGAGCACTTAGCTAAGTGCTTGAGAGTACCAAAGTGTCTTTCGAGTAGATGAGAAGACATTTTTTTTGCTACTGCTTTCTCTTGTTCTTTTTTTTGTCTAGCGGTACGAACACTAGCTGAGAGTGTATGGACGTCAAAGAGGAGCGTATTCTCAGATCGTCAGGTGTTGACTGCTTGAAGTCCAGAAGGAGGTATGAGTGAGGTCGCTTGAGTTCATGGGTAAATATACTAGAGAGGGCCGCCGCGTTGGACGGAAACACCTGGCGAGACAGACTAGCTATTTGCCCCATGTCGCGCGGGTTCTTGAAAACGATCATGTAGTGAGCGTTCAGACTCATAGTTCGAAAGTCGGGTGATTTCTGGAATAGGTTCTGAGTGATGTATATGACGCTCACGTTCCAGTGATGCGAGTATTTAGTAAAGATGTCGGCTACCACTTGCTGATTGGAACTGCTCATCAGATCGTCAAATATCAGTAGAGTGTGGGGTCGTAAAGCGTCTTCTGCTACTTCCACGTCTCCCGCTATAGACTCTTTGCTAGGAAGACCTTCTCTGAATTCCACACCGTACTGATTTTGCATTTTTTCAAACAGAGGTTGCCACTCGCCGTAATGGTAAAAAGTCTTTTCCACCGGCGGCGTGACCAAATTGTTCACGTCGCTCAGAAATTGATCCACCAAGCGCGATTTTCCACAACCCGACGGACCGCTAATGATACAACTAAAGGGTCCTTGTAGTCGAGCTTTTACTACTGGACATTTTTTTTTGTTTTTTTTCAGGACGCGTCAGAGAGCGGTTGTGTGTCTGACTGTCTGCTGTGTTTCTCACTCGAACGGTCGGTAGTGAATGGTTGTGGAGAAAAGTCAGCCGACCTTTTTATTGATACCGGCCGGTGTCACAGTAGCGGCGGCAGAAGTGACTTTTTTTTGCGATAAAATTCTATTTTCACTCAATAGTCATAAATGTTTGTATCAGACTCCAGAGGAGTCTGATACAAATATTTATTTTTTTTTTTAAAAAAGAAGAAGAGGAGGAGGAGGAGGAGGAGGAGGAGGAGGAGGAGGAGGAGGAGGAGATTAATTTTTTTTTTTTTTTTTTTTTTTTTTGATCATTTAGGCAAAGCTCGTCGCTTTGCCGTTTTTTTTTCTATTTCTGTGTTGTGACACGATCGTCTCGAAAAAGCAATAAGGCGTGTGAGCGCGGCGGTGACAAATACATATTGGAGCGTATGGTTTAAAATAGTGCGTCCCTATCTTCTTCAATTCGGCTGCGTTGCAATATGCGGGATAACAAGTGACGACGTCGAAACGTTTAGAGACCGTGTTCACGTCGGCCACAACGCGCGCCCACCGAGTGGGAGCTGCAGTCGCTCCCAAGAAACCGATCGGCTTGTCGAATCGTTTCATAGCACTTATTCTCACTTTATAAGAGGAGGCAGGGTGAGGAGAGTAGCGGCGCTCTTTCTTTTCATGAAACGCCCAACGAGTGGGGGCGCTGAGAGCAGCTGTTATGCAATAGTAGAGTAAATGCTGTTCTGAGAAGACGGCTCTCGGCCATGTCGCTACGTTTTCCTTTTCCGCTCTTGTAAAACGACGATGGCGCTCAGCTTTGCATTTCTCGAGAATTCGGTACGCTTCAAGAGAAGCGTGAACCTCAACTACGTGACGCTCTCTCCTTTGAGATAAAAAAATAGCCGGGCAGTTGAGGAGAGCACTTTGTTCGCGCGACCGTCTTTTAGAAACTCGCGCCCTCTGCAGCGCCATATTTCTTTCCTCCGAAACAAAAAAGACTGAGTGAAAATAAAAATTTAAAAAAACAAAAAGCTCAAAGAAAAAAAATAAGCAATAAGCAGACTCAGCTCGAAATTCCCTGCTGGCGTGATGGCGGTGACTGCAGGCGGTGGCGGCGGTCGGCTGGCCGGCGGTGGCGGTGTCGGCGGCGATGGTAGAAGGGTGTGTGGAAAGAGAGACGCATCTCAGTCTTTTATAGGAGCGGCGAGTCTGACATTTTCAGCTGTCGCATGCTGACCTGCTGCTATCATAAGAGAAACAAAAGCCCTAATCACGCTTTTCAGCTGGATCCTTCCACCCCGCCAGACATGGATCCAGATGGGAAGGTGGTTTAAAATTAAATCCGTGTACCGACTGTCATACAATAGAGTAATTAGTTGAACGCGTGTTACCTGTATAAAGGATTAGCGGGTCATGGGCTCAGCGTGTGTATAGAAAAACAACTACAGGTAGCGTGAACAAAGCGACCCCCTCCCTTTCTGTCACTCTGTCTGTGACTAGAGGGTGTGCGTGTGGTAAGCGGCTTAAATCTAAAGAAAAACAAATCACCCTCTCCTGTCGTCAGCAGTCAGCCGGCCGGCGGCTGGAAAATGCGATTAGAGGGATGATGAGCCGCGTAGTAAGCGACTTAAGGCTGATCTAAAGACCTGCCGTGAGGGGGCAGCTGGCCAGTAGCTTGAAAAAAAAAGGGGGGGGGAGGGGAGTAAGAGTATATAAGGGGGAGTGAAACCGTATTCGGCATCGTCATCATCGTTCACGCTACTACTACTACTACTACTACTACTACTACTACTACTACCACCACCAGCACCGCGCCTCAATTTGCAGATCACCATGATGGAAAGTTGCTACCGTGACATGAAGCGGAATGACGAAGCGGCGTGCGAATGTGAAGCTGATGCTGTAGCCTCTGCTACTGCTGCTGCTAGTGCTGCTCAGCGTGCTACTGCTGCATTTACTGCGGCTGTTAGTGACGCTGGTTGTGATGACGTTGTTGTTGTTGCCGCTGCGGCTGTGACTGCTGCTGTTGCTGCCGCCGATGCAGCTACTCATGCCACCGATGCCGACGCTGCTGCTGCTGATGCTGTTGCGGCTGCCGATGACGCCGCTGATAACGCTGCTAGTGCCCGCTCTGCCGCCCTTGCTACTGTCGCTGCTGCTGTTGTTGCTAATGCTCACGCTACTGCTGCTACAGCTGCTGCTACTGCTGCTACCGCTGCTGCCGAGGCTGCTGCCGCTGCTGCCGATGCTGCCGATGCTGCTGCCGATGCTGCTGCCGATGCTGATGTTAGCAGTCGCGTCGACAAAGAATCGTCATTTGTCACTCTTAAACCTCCAGTTGAACGCGCGACGAGTAGTAGGGCTACCAACGCGACGGCCGGATGGTGCAACTGGTGTCGTCGCTTCTGCTCGTGCGCTTGCTTTTCTTCCAGTCCTACCTGCTGCTGCTACGGTATGATAGTGTTATAGTGTTTGAATGAGAACGCGCGTAGTTACACATAGACGCTGTAACAGATGTGCTTTTTTTTTGAAAATATAATTTTAACATAACATGGAACTTGTTGTGTTTATTTTCTATATATAAGTTGTTTGTTTACAAACAGTCACGTGTCACGTGGTGTTGTTTACAAACAAGAGAGCCACGTGGTGTTGTTTACAAACAAACCCTAAGTAGGTCACGTTACCCTAGTAACCAGAATGCCGGCTTCTGATTGGCTGAGCCTAAGTAGGTCACGTGACGTAAGCAGGTCACGTTACCATGGTTACCAGAATGCCGGCCTCTGATTGGCTGAGAGCTTCTAAGTAGGTCAGTAGGTCACCCAGAATGCTGGCTTCTGATTGGCTGAGAGCCCTAAGTAGGTCACGTTACCATGGCAACGGGTCACGTGACCAAATGGAAGCCTCTGATTGGCTGCATGTCGATTGAGTAATAAACAGTACTTAACTATAGTCCCGTTCCGATACATACTATACTACTGTTAATTGGTCTGGTTTGTAATTGATCTCCTTGGAATTAATTAATTCTGGAAACCAGAGCATTCTGACCTTATCAAACTGTATGTTTAAAAATACTAGTTTTTCTACTTTTATCAGAAACTGACCAATACCACGGTTAAATGTCAAATCTTGAAAATGCCATTTCCCATACAAGGTAGTCAGATCTAACAGTCTCTAAGCTCATGCAGTAAGCTAGCAATATCTTTCATTATCCCGGCTATTGCTGATCAATAAACTCATGATTACGAACATGTAGAAATTTAATATAGGCCCTACATGAGGCCCTTACACAAAAAGAATACAAATAAAAATCACCCTGGTCATGTTTTCCACTGCCCAGTGATTTATTTTTGAGAGGCCTAACTAGCATCCCAGCCATTCCATCAATAATTATCATAACAGAAAAAAAGATAGTTGAGGGGGAAGGGGCAAACGAAGAGAGAGGTGATTGTTTAAAATATTTTTCTAAAAGAGGTTTTGTATGGAATACTGACAGTTTGTCAAGGAAATAGTCTGTTCCTGAAAGATGTCATCCATATTTATGAGCAATGACAGGATAAATGAGGCTTATTACAATGAATGGACAGACAAATCTCCCAATTACAGGCCACAGACAGATTCACAGAATTTGTCACATTTCTGGACTGAAATAAGAAGAGTGGTAATTTGGTAAGATCATGTTAAGTTTAAATGGACAACCCTCTTTCCTGGTTGTTTCCCTATAAATAACCAACCTTTAGCCCCAAAGGTCTTTTCTGAAAGCAATTTATGACAAAGGTCACATGGATTGAATGTGTTGTTTGTCATTGGTGTTTGAACACATTAAATTGCTGTGCTCCTGAAACACACTTTTTTTTCATAAAACTTTGGTAGATAATTACTTGCCAATATGCTGATCATCTTGAGGACAAGTAAACATGAAGCCTTGAGATATCATCCTATCCAACACATTGAAGGTGTTGAACTTGTTACTTTCTGACCCAAAGAAATGAATGCTTGAGCAGACCGGGCACCCAGACGTTATTATCAGTGTAATGAATAAATAACATTCCCCCAGGCGTTTCCCTCTTTTCAATAAGATTTTCTTCTTGATCCATGGCATGAAATCTGCCCAGGAAAGAGGAAATGAAATGTGGCAGAAAATAAACATCAGTGAGTAAAACTGATTTGCTTGGATTTTTATTGGTGATGCCATGTTTGAAATGAAGTTGGAATTGAATGTGGAGGGAGGTGTGTGGAAGGAAAACAATGGTAGGGGGAAAGGTGCTGGAGGAGATAACATACAAAAGATCAGATTTATTGTAAAATAATTTGAATCTGCGGAAAACATGTTTTATAACAGACAGTAACCAAGAGATAAGGTGGTAGAGATAGTTCAAAGTGTCAGTGATAAGGAAACCGAAATATTTGAAGTTGTTTAAATCTTAAAGGGCAACATCATTCTGTACTTGCCAGTGTTTCATTCGTGTATCATGGCGACAAAGGGAATTATCCATTAAAACACTATGCAGAACTTAATCTCTTTGTCTACTACATCACACACAGAAAAGTGAGAGTCATTGTCGCTAAAACTACCCTGAGGGTCAGGCACTGCCTGACTCTGAGGTGAGGGTAGTTTGAGCGACAATGACTCTCACTTTTCTGAGGGTGATGGTGATCTGACTCTTCATATCCCCACTACTTGCATATGATAAGTATACAGGATTTGTTTAAGTTCCGTATTTCCCCAACAGATTGGCCTTTCGAGGTCAATCTGGAGGGGAAATACGTAACTTTGACTGATCATGTATTTATTTTAAATGAATTTGTCACCTGCATCATCTCCAACCGCGTCCAGATCTGCCATGACACCTTGCTCGGCACTCACTTTCAGTTTCACGGAAAAAATACCCCCCCCACCTTCATCATCTACATTGTCTTTATTCGTACCAATTATACCTGATTGTTTATTCAAATAGGTTAATCTGTTGAAAATGGTGAAGATTAGACGATCATCCGGTCAAAAACAATTTATTTACTTTTCAAAATAATAGGATCCAAAGCTCCAATCATGAGAGTTGAACTTAGGGAGTGTTTATTATTCATGTCGGGGGAATGAGATTCTCGCAAATGGGGGCCTATCCCAAAATGAACTGTCCTCCCCCCCTCATGAATACCCCAAAAGGAACTACCCCCCCCCTCCCAGGGCTCAGGAATACCCTAAAATGAAATCCCCCTCGGAAATACCCTGAAATACCCTTAAACTTGACCTAATTGAGTCTACCATCGGCATCGCTGTCAAACCACGGTCATATTTTCTAGAATGGCGTGTTTTTGGGGTTATAATACCGTTATTTAGACCCAAACTCCCTTAGTAATTTGGTATTGGCCTCATAAATTGACAAGAACGGGAAAAAAAGGTATAGATTCGTCACCTACCGAAACGTAACGGCATCGTCCAGGAATCGAACCCGGGCCGCGCGCGTTGAAGTCAGGAACGCTAACCACTACACCATCTCGGACCCGCTTGGTTCAGGGCCTTCGGTCGGCGTCTTTGACCCGCTGACCTTAGGTATCCTTATGCTATACGGGAAGTGAAGTTTTCACGAAATACGGAGGTTTAAGGAAATATGGGGGCTGGTTATATACCTTTAGCAAAATACGAGGCATAGTGTTATACTCTACACATGTTATTGACATATCTGATGACATAGCTGACCCAGTTATGGAGAAAACGACCCTCCTCACCTGTCCCACTTCGTATATCTTGCTATATATCTGGTAATATCCTCCTGATGGGGATATCTCCTCCACTTACCTTCAACTGTTTTCCCCCCTTGGGCACTCCCAACATCAAACCATGCCTAATCAACCATTGCCTTCAGAACTCGTCAGGAAGATATCATTAATGTGATTATCAGCCAGCCATGGCCCTAGGATCAAAGCCACCTTTAGACTTTGGACCATACATGCACTTGATAGTTTTCTGCAAATGGACCAGGAATGCATCTAGTATTACACAAGCCAAATGTATGCATGTTATAACTATTTTAAGTTATTGTACATGAATTAAAAGAATTGAACTGCATCAGCAGTTGCCAGGATATTTTCTCATTGGCATTACCATTGTATTCTCTTTCATTATCTCTTTCCTCTTGTTTTCTACTTTATTTTTCTGACTATACCAAACCCACACTCATGATTTCTTCCTCCCACTCATACTTCCTGTATTTCCTCATCTGTCCTCATCTCTGTCTTTCTCTGTCTCGTTGTCTCTCTCCTTGTTTGTCTCTATACTACTTTCTATAGCATGGTATCTGCTTTCCATTATTATTCAGGTCTCCTTTGCTTATTGCAGGTCAAACACTGACATTGGTTCCTGTTCATAAGTATACATAAGGTAAAAGTGAAGATGAGTCTAGGACATCACTGCTGATCATAATGGAGTTGATGTTGACATGAAATTTCAATTAAGGGGAGATGAAATACCATGAATAGAATGACAGCTAGCTAATCTATCCCAAGATCTAATGTCATTGCTCATGACCCAAAAAACATAATGCTATTCACCGTATCCAATTTAGTTCAGGCTTTGGACATTCATTGCAGATTATCATAACTTTTTCTGATCAATTGTTGTCTTTGAAATGTAGAAAGCTGTGGTCTATGATTATAGATTTCTGAATAAAATATTGAGGCAGAGTTAAGTTACTATACAGTAGACAGCAGAGTTCATTATATATTTGAAATAACATATTAGCCTCATACCCTGTGTAAGTATGAGATGAAAATCCACTATGAAAGAATATTGAGATTCAATGCGACAGCCTTTAGTTGTGTTTTCCACCAGATTATAGCCTGGGTCTAGATAAAGTGGTCTTTGACACAAGCAGTTAACTTGATTTAGTGGTCTGATCTCTGTAGCCCACTCTGGATGATTCACAACAGGATGTGGTTCTTTAGACATATGGCAACTATCCGACATCAATTGTGGGCATTGTCCTTGAAAATTAAAAAAAATCTGATCCTGGACTATTGTGTAAGATGATTACATTGGGGTCCATTTCAAGGATATAAAAAAAACTAGAATAACATCTGGAATAATGCCTATGTGGCAATCTTGGATTGAGGGTGTTTGCTATGGGGTTTGTGTCGACATACAGCAGAATTCAATTTGGCATGCCAAAATTACCCAAAGACAATTCTACCCCAAACCGCCTAGCACCTTTTTACTAATTGTCTTTTTGAGATCTGGCCAAGACTATAATTAGCCTAATAACAGAGTATTATTTTGGAGCCACTTTCAGCATCTTCAAGACATAAGGAAAGGCCCTTCCCTTCACAAATCTGGATCTTATCATCCCTGCTGTAGACAGTGTCTGAGACGAGCACCTTACTGTAAAATGCAGCCTGTCAATCCTCATTTATTGGTTATCACATGGCTCCAAGGTGTGATGTCTGACAGAGGCTGGTTATTGGATGACAGAGTGAGACTCTGTGAGGGTCAGTCAGAGCCTGGTTAGGCTGTTACTGATGTGAAGCAGTCATAGGTCTGACACACAGGGATGGAGACCAGTGTATGAAGGGAACATATTGCCAATATGAAACCTGGATGAACTATACAAAGGGAAAAGGAGGCCGGCCACTCATGGTGGTAAGGCTGTTGTAGGAGAGGAATATATTACCAAAATGAAGCCCAGATGAGTGATTACTCAGAGGGAAATGGTAGCCCTAGGCTTGACTTACAATGCAGCCCAAAGAGGGCCAACATAAGAAGTAATAACTGGGCTGATGTGAGCAGAGACCAAATTTCCGGGGCAGGTTGACTCAGACCCTGACGTCATTCATGAGGAGACAGAGTTATGACAACACACCCGTAATAAACTGAGCCATGTAAACAGAGCAGCCTGGGGTGGTATTTAAAGTGGTAGTCGTCTGTCAGCACCCTTTTTGTGATAAACTGATCTATGCAAACAGAGCTCCGGGGACTGTGTTCAAGGTGGCAGTGTTTTGTCAGCATCCCCACAATAGGAGAGAGATGAATGGCTTTAGTCTCACCATCAGTTTGGTTTTAAAGGCCTACTGTAAATTCTCGTGTAAAAGCCTTACTCATGTATGAGCCACCCTGTAACTTTGAGGAATCATATAAGTCTGGGGATCTGGAAATTGTCATGTTAGTGTATAAGCCACACACAGAGTGTCCTATGAGCCGCATGCGATCTGACTCGCTACTCGCCATAGATTCTACCTGAGAATGTCCTGTAGCTCTTGGTCCCCATCCAGTCAGAGTGGGGCTGGACCTGGTTCTCTGGCTGCACAGGGCGTATAGAGTTTTAGTGAGTAAGGTGTCAGTGGACGTGACAGTAAATGTGGGACTAGGCCTGTAAGTGCAGACAGTACAGCGTGTATAGAGTTTTAGTCAGTAAGGTGTCATTGGCTGTGACAGTAAAGGTGGGACTAGGCCTGTAAGTGAAGGTATAAAGGGTATTGAAGCTGAAAGCTGTCAGGCTGTCTGTAGTGCTTCTGTAGGTGTCTGACTCCTGTACCAAGGCTGGGAGGAAGCAAAAGAGTTCAAGTAACCACAAAAAAAAGCAGCGATGCATACATTTATCCTAGCAAGGAACTTTATTTCTTACTTTTAGAGCAGAAAAAAGGCACTTTACTAGCTAAATAATCTACATGAGGAATACTACTTTCTTAATCCTACCTGGTGGCTCTAGACCTTTACACCTAAAACATCCTAGTAGCAACATTTGTAGCAGGAGAGGAAACTAAAAAGGACATCTAACTCCCTAACATATGGCTCAGTTTGTGCTTTTCTTTCTTGCTGGTGCTTTTGCAGCCTTGAATTCCTAGTAATCAAAACATAATTATTTGAGACCAATTACATTTGTTGATATTATAGCTCTTATCACTTAAGAGGCAGACACAGCAACACAATGGAAAACAACTACAGGATAGGGAACAGTGAGATATGTATAGAGGAAGGCCTTGTCTGTTGGTTGGATATATAATTTATAACATGATGAAGTCAACATTTCTTCTATTTAGTACTGCTTGGAAACACAGTAAAACATGTTTTCTATTTAGTCTACAACTTTCCCTTTGAACCTTGGAAGTGATAGAGCTGACACTGCATCATGGAGTACATTTTAAACAGACTGTGTAATTGAATTTCCCTGACTCCTTTCCATGGGTGTCATAAAACTACACTTCCAGAGTCTAAACCTTGTAAACAGGACCGACCAGTGCAAATAATTGTGCTGTAAAGAAAAGCAGTACTCCCCTCAGTCTACATTATCTGGGTCTGTCAGGATGTTGGTGCCATCATGCCAGCTCCATATTGGATTAGAAGACAAAGCCCTGTGTGATACATAGGGTAGTACAGGGTGTTACTGAAAGTACTGGGGCATGATGAATTGTTTTAAAGCCCTACGTGTGGCAGTTGACAGACCAATAATGCTGTTTATAGGCTATGCATGCATGTAGTTACAACCTACTTCATGATCAAGGAACCTTAAAAGCCTTAACATTCATTACACGCCGTGAATTATTGACGCGAGTCTAATGACATGATAAGCCATCTGACCTTAGACACTTTCCGCCATATTGCATGTGACCTTCATCAATACAGACAGTTTGGAGGTTAATGAGAAAAGCAGAATATTATAGACAAAATACTTACATTAGATTCAGGAGTTTATTATCATCTATGGCTACATATAGCTCTATATAGAGAGGTCTATATGCAGGTTCTGGAAACAGTACAGGACCAATGCTTTTGTCACTTTCATTGGCTGGCAACTTAGACAAGAAAATAGCTGCTGTCAACTTGTATCGACCTCAGCAATGCTGCTGCAAACTTCCCAGACAGTCATATTTTCCACTTTGCTAATGACATACCACTGTCCCAGGGTTCTTGGAAGCAGTTCATTGTAGAAAACAAGCAATGATGCCGTAAAACACTAGCAGAGCAGGGTTTCCTGGCTACAGTAAAACATCTGCTGTAAGACAACCCACCTATAACCCTAAGTACCTTGGTTGAGAAAAGAATAGGCTTATAAAAAATGCCATTTCCACCTATGTTTTAAAACCCCACCTTATAACTCTCAAGATAAATAGCACTGACACAAAATGGCGCCTACTATCCAGCAAGCACTTGGTGCAGCGAAACCAGCAATGTTCTTCCTAATTGGTTGATGTGTCAGACCTTGATGACAAGTAGTCATTTGTCAAGACACCACAAACCCCCTATTGTAGGCATCCCCCACACTTCTCATTCCTATACAGGAGTAAAGTATGTCTACTGCTATCTGTTTAGACTAGGATAGACAGAAACTCCAGAAGGAAAATATTGCTGTTGTCGTTTTTATTCCTGTCACCAGCAAGGCCTTTAGCTTTGGTGGAGAATGAATTGGAGGACAAGTGTGGTGCAACATAATGGAACTGCCTAATCTGCTGCTTTAAATTGTACTTGAATTCAGTGAGAACCCTTCACAAAAGACACAGAGACATTTCTATGAATTTATACATTGTGCCAGGGAAATGAATTACCAATCAACTACAACACTAGTTATGAGACCCATAACATATCAGATACTCTACTTGCCAGTAGTTTCTGAACCTACTCTACTGTGCTTTAGCTGGTAATTGGCAGGGATTGTCTATTAGTGCCCCCTCATTACAGGTACCAGCGCCCTGCCTGCTGGTTACTGGTGCCCCCAATTATAGCTGGGTACCAGCAAACCCGCTCACTCATTATCACTACATCCCCGGAGACACTTCCCTGTGACATGATGTTAGTGATTTATGTGTGTTGTTTTAATCGTTTAGGTGGTAAGGTGAAGGCAGTGTAAAGGAATTAGTGCTGGAAATACAATTTTCTGAGAAGCCAGTTCCCTGTAGATAGAAACAATGTTCAAGATTCCCACTTTACCACTCATGTAGCAAGTTCGAATTGCTTTCTTCACATGGTGTCATCGATAGAACCATCTGGCTCCCTGAAGCTAGAAGATATCACTTGCATATTTCCCCACTTTTACAGTCATAGGCAGTACCACTATGACACATGAGTTGGCTAACCCTGACACCCCCTCACATTGATTCACTCCAACTACTCTGGAGTACAGTATCTGCATGATATCTTGTTTCAACGCCTACACATTGATTCACTGCACCTACTTTTTGGTAGAGACATCTCATATAACACCTCCCCATCCTGCAGTAATGAAGACTTGTGAGGTATCAGGGTCTGCAGACTTTGATGTAGTCATTACTGAGTGCTGCAGAGTGAAGACCTGTGAGGTATCAGGGTGTCTGCAGACTTTGATGTAGTCATTACTGAGTGCTGCAGAGTGAAGACTTGTGAGGTATCAGGGTGTCTGCAGACTTTGATGTAGTCATTACTGAGTGCTGCAGAGTGAAGACTTGTGAGGTATCAGGGTGTCTGCAGACTTTGATGTAGTCATTACTGAGTGCTGCAGAGTGAAGACTTGTGAGGTATCAGGGTGTCTGCAGACTTTGATGTTGTCATTACTGAGTGCTGCAGAGTGAAGACTTGTGAGGTATCAGGGTGTCTGCAGACTTTGATGTTGTCATTACTGAGTGCTGCAGAGTGAAGATACTGACATGGCAAAGAGATATATACAAGGCTTAGACCTTTATACGCAGCATGACGCCTCAACTTGTCACATTCATTTGAGGATGCACCATGGCAGCACTGGTAAGCAGCTTGCTAATGCTGCATTGGTACATCATGTCCACCTTTTAGGTTTGTATCAACTTTATGTTAATTTTGAGAGAGGTGGATGTAATGTATTTGTATACTAAAGTGCGGTGATTTTAGGGATTGCTATGCCACCTTTAGTGCTAGGTTCCAGAGAATGGAATGGATCCATTAGGGACACTAATGAACCACCCACAGTCCCAGAGATTCACTAATAGATAACCGGCTGCACCACACTGACAGTCACGGATAGATAACTGAACACCAGATCATTCTGTCTTAGCACATAGGGTGCTACATCAACCATGGGAGGCAGCCATCTTGTCACCACACAGCCTAACACTGACAGGCACTGATAGATAACTGCACCACACTGACAGTCGCCGATAAATAATTGCTAATTGCAGGCAGCCATTTTGTCCCCCCCCATACCCCACACTGACAGATGCTAATGTACACAGGATTCTTCTGCTGTAGCATACGGGGTGTGTCACATCAACAATGTGCAGGCAGCCATTTTGTCCCCCCCCCCCCCCACACCCCACACTGACAGATGCTAATGTACACGGGACTATTCTGCTGTAGCATATAGGGTGTGTCACATCAACCATGTGCAGGCAGCCATTTTATCCCTAGACAAGAGTGACTGAAGTAAGAAACGTTCGTAGCTAATAGATAACTCCCTTCAGATCTTCCCACAGCAGCCTATAAGGTCTACGTGTTACGCAATGCCACATCTTATCTAGACAGGTATCCACCGATATTATCATGTGAGGAGTGTGACACCCTGGGGAGAAACCTACCAGGAGTTCATTCATGAATCACGATGGCCATATTGGGTTGATCAAACATTGGGTTAGCATAATAAACTCATTCATGTAATAGTGCACCATGATGATGGACAAACATGAATGCTTGAATGTCAAGTCATCGTTAAAGGATTAGCCCAGAGTGCCCCACAGAGTATTCTTTGATGCCTCATTCAAACAATTTAATGAGATGATTTGACGTCAGGCTAATAGGAGAATGTGGCCTGGCACTGCTTAATTGTCACTGATCTCAGGTTTCAGTCATTTGAAGTTTAATTCCAACAAGAATTACACAAAGCAATACATATTAGATTAATTCAATATGGTGTTTGTTGTCAAATAGTGGGTGTTTACATGAATGATTAAGGAACTAGTCTAGGCCTGTTGAAACAGACTCAGTCTGATTGATGTCTCAACTCTCTATCTACATCTAGCTGGCTTCCATTTTTGTAGACATATTAGTCTCCTTACTTCACCCACCTCCCCACAGAATCACTCCACTAAAGCCTATATAGCAAGCTGCAAAGGAATATTTAATTGCCATACATATGTCGCATGATCTCTTTCCCTCTGTCTCTTTCTGTCTCTCTGTCCCTCTGTCTCTCTCTCTATCTCTGTCTGTCTGTCTGTCTGTATGCCTGTCGGGCCATCTGTCTCTGTCTCTCTCTCTCTGCTTTAGCTGTCTTCTCCCCATTATACAACATCCAGACGACCACTTTATAAGGACCCCTCGACCGCCCCTCAGTCCATATACCAGCCTCCTTCATGTTGCATTGTCTATTCTTGGCACCACTCATTTCCGAACTTCGCCCTCCCAGACCTTTTCCCAGACCTCTTATTAACCCTTAAAGGACTGCCTTATGCCTCTAGGCATATGTACCATTTTTCACCATAGACATAAATAAACAGGAGCATGGTGGCAAAGCATTGGGTAATTATGCAGATCCTTCAGCAGTGCATCAACCTTGTAGAACCAGCTTGGTGATGGAATAACACACATAAAAGTACATAGTGTATAAAAGCCCTGTGCTGCCCTTACAGGGTTAATGTAGAACCACTTAGCCTCTGACACACAGTGGTCCCACATGCTGTACATTACCACGTGAATCACACCATTTACACCTCTACACCCCCCCCCCCCACCCGGTGTTCCTGTCTGCTGAATAGGCCACAGTCCCAGCAGTATATAACAGAAACACACTGTGGTTTATGAAGAGAGCTATAGTGTATAGCATTGAAACACTGAAGCACTGTTGTGAGGGCACCATTTGGGTTTATACATGGAGGGTAGTGTTCGTGCCTAAGGAATCTAGAGGTTTTGTAATGTATTGAGAGAAAAATACCACTAAATAAGTGTTAAAGGTTCAAGATCTATATCTTATATTTTATATAAAATTCAAGTTCTCTTGTCAATAATAATAGCACAGTTCCATCAATGAACATGTTGCAGTCTGATGCAAACAAGCATCTTAATGAATTGCCATAACTTATTGTTTTATTTTACTGTGGGGGTGAGGCAGGTGAAGTATGTTTTTGCAAAATATGGCCAGATTCACTGAGTGGTCCATGTTTTATCAAGTAATGAGGTCTGCATGTTTATGGTGTGGGTGTGACATTACTTTACAGCTTGTGCATGTTTTATGGTGTGTGCCTGGGGTCAATGGTTATATAGTCACTATGAAGTCACTGTTGGGTGTTCACTGAGTAATTGCTCAGCTTCACCAATATAGTCAAATATTTAAAGGTTTTTGATGTGGACCTCCAAAGGCAATACCACATCATAGCGCTACCAGTCTAGTTCCTAGAGCACCAAGGCTAGATCAGACAGTGTTCTTTTTCTGACACAGATTGGTTATAATGATTAACTTGTGTGTGCTCTCCTGGTCAACTCTGTTATCAAATTGGGGATTTAGATCTTTGTGGGAAAAGTGCAGTAGGCTCTTAAGCCACAATGATACATGAATGCCGCCCTGGAAATTAACATATGACATTCATGAAAAACCCTCCTCAATTGCAAATATTAGATCATTGATGAAAATCTGATTATGACAGCTGACAAATTTGTTGTGAAGCCCCTTCCTGACCTGCTGTTACCTGTGAGACTTGCAGCAGGCTGTAGTTGTACTCACCTGCGACACAGAAACAATGAGGATTAGTGATCTGTGAACGTTGCATAAAATAAATAAACAA
This sequence comes from Harmothoe impar, assembly GCA_947462335.1. Lineage (NCBI taxonomy): Eukaryota > Metazoa > Annelida > Polychaeta > Phyllodocida > Polynoidae > Harmothoe > Harmothoe impar. Next base: position 84,492,162 of record OX381706.1, on the reverse strand, counting down.
TGTTAGACGCCTCAAATACAGGAGAGCAGTGGCATGGAATTCTTTACATGTCAATACCAGAGCTCTTAGAGAAGGTCTAGCTTCACCTCCTGAAACAAGAAAGTTGAGATTTGATTTATGGGTATGTACTCCTCAACCTTTTTTTGCCTCTAATCTATACACCTTGAACCAACCCCCATATGACTAAATCGAAGCCTGACTCAATTACTCAATTGTACATGGTGTTCAAAAGCAAATGAACACCAGTCTTATATTTGTGAGTTATTTAATATTTAATCTCAAAAGTAATAAGTGTTTACAACTGAGATTTAAAAAAAATGTGTGATGGTCTAAGCTACTGTCAAAGACACCCAGGCTAAATAAATACTGTATGAATGTCTCTATTTCTTTTAGCCCATTATGGGCATCATGATCCATAAATCAGCAGTCCTCCTCCCTGGAAAAAAAGAGATTTTTTAAAGCCTGCATTACTAGCTATGATGTCAGTATAACCCAGCTAGGAAGGTCACTATAAGTTTTGCATGAAACTATTGAAGTTTGTCCAAGAAATTATTTACTCTAAAATAAGATGTCCACATAAAAATCTCCAAGCCATGACAGGATGAATTAGGTTTATACAGGACAAGATGAATGAGGCTTGTTACAACAAATGGACGATTCTCCCAATCACAGACCTCAGACTGATTTACAGAATTACTCACCTTTCTGCAATGAAATGTGAAGAGTGGTAATTAGGTAAGATCAAATTGAAGTTAAATAAATGAACAACTGTCCTGCTGGTTTTCCTTCAAACTATGAACCTTTAGCCCTGAGGGTTGCTCCGAACCCAATCCATGACAAATGGTTGATTGTGTTGTTTGTCATGGTTTTTGAGAGCATTGAATTATTTTGCTCTGCAACGAGAGATAATTGCCTGCTCGAAGTTGAGTACTTCTGGAATAGAATTTCAAATGAAATAAAAGTCCTACGAATGCTGTCAAAGTGTTACCCCTTATTTGCTGGTAAATGTGAAGTTGGTAATGGAACTATAGGTGCAAGAAGAAGAAAAATCTTGAATGGATCGGGCGGGCCCCCGGACGTAATTATTGATAGGCGTTCTCTTACTCTCTTCATCTGTCATTATTTCTATCTGACCTTTGCTTTGTCTCTCTCTATTTCTGCTCATGGTCGGTTTTATGTGAGCTGGGTAATAGACCTAGAAGGTCCAAGAACTTGCTACTTTCTGACCTGAAGAAATGAACGCTTGAGTTGACCAGGCACCCAGATGTGATTATTAGTGTGATGAATAAATAACACTGCCCCAGGCATTTCCCTCTTTTAAATAAGATTTTCTTCCAGATGCCTGCCACAAAATCTGCCTAGCAAAGAGGAAATGAAACGTAGCAGAAAATAAAAATCAGTGAGCAATTTGTAGTGTTTCTATTGGGGATTCCTTATTTGAGATATTGGTGTGAAATAGGAAAATGTGAGCTTCTAACACTGGAGTATGGTTGAAAGGAGGCATGGAGGCTGGCATGTGGAAGCGAGACAATGCGAGGGGAGAAGGCTCCAGCGAAGAGGAGGTACAAAGATATTGCGGAAGACTTTAAAATCAAAGAGGGGGAAAACAGACAGCCACTGAGTCTCATTGATTTAGGAGCCTGCTGTCACAAGGTCTTTAACCAATTATGGGATGCATAGTGATCTATACATTATGTCCACTGTCCTCTCTGCCTTGTTAAATTCCTACACTGAAGGCACTCTACCCCTTTCATATCCCAACTACATTTATATTTAAAGGTAGTTTGTTAAACCAATAACCAGTGATGTAGATGACTCAGCCCTAGTGAACATGTACCCTGACAGACCTGAAATTATCGTAACATGGAGTGAAAGCACAGATGCAACAGTAGGACACTGTAGCCTCTACATATCCTTGCTAACATATATGTGATATTGTTGTCTATTGTTGTCTCTGCCTTGCTAAATTGCTAAATTGCTACACCAAAGGCACTCTAACCTTTTCATATCCCCACTACATTGATATGATAATAGTTTATTAAACCGATAACCACTAATGTAGACAGTAGGACAGTAGGACCCTGTATAGCCTCTACATGTCCTTGCCATAAATATGGTAGTAATTTCTAAAAGCCATACCCAGTGATGTAGCTGACTCAGCCATAGTGAACATGTCCCCTCCTACTTGCTGCTCTACATCCTGGTACCTTTTCTGCAACCTCACATCCCCACCAGGGGGCAGTCAGACATCAACCATGGCCGATTAACCCCCGCCTTTAGCCCTCATTAGGGGGAGATGAGGCCAGTATCATTAACATAATCATCACACAGCCGCGGCACTCAGATCAACCCACTTTATATCATATGGGACCAGTATCATCTAGCAGTTAGTTACTATGATCTAAGATGTGTAGTTTGGATTTATACATACATACATGCAGTGTAGATGTTGATGCTTCTGCAGTACAACCCAGATTGGTCAGTACATGCAGTGTGGGTTCAATATATGCACACGCAGTGGCACAGTGACATGCAATGGTGGATGGTGGCATTAGCTAACAAGTCTGTACATGTGTAATAGTCAAAGATAATTAGCGATTATGAGCTAGTACAGTTTGTGTTATGCTCGATATGTACATGGTAATTAATAGTGGTTAAGTCTTCATAATATCACATTCAGACTGGGCTCCATTCTATACAAGGTCAGGCACAGGATCTGATGTACCATGTCTTTTTTTCAGCTAATAGACCAGCAAATTACTTTCATTTAAGCTATTCCATATGTCCAAGGCAATTTCTATACCCATTTCTTAAATTATCTTTCTTACTTCTATATTGAATTACCATTTTTGTTTCTTTTTTTTCTTTTATGTGTTAAATGCGGGCATACCAAGATATTCTGAGTGTTGCTGGACTAAGTGTTCTTGATGTAGGGAACTGTAAGGTCAAGAGGTCAAACATTGGAACTGTTCCTTGATTGTTTTAGGGAGAAATGAACATGAAGTCTAGGGCATCACCCCTGACCATCATGGGATCATCCTGACACGGAAATCACGGAAATCCAATAATGGTGAGATAATAACTACCTAATAATTCCCACAATCTAAGAATTCCCGTGTACAAAATCCATGTAATGCCATTCATCTTCATCATGTATCCAATGTTACACATGGGTTGCGCCTGCATTGTACATTGGCTGACTTTTGGGTTCCACTGTCATCATTGACATGTGAAAAACATTGGTATGTAGTAACTAATTTTAGTAGTTCTTTCGCAAAAACTGAAAATTGAATTAGCTGTAAAACAACAAAGAGTAAAGGAAGTAATATAATAGACCCTCATCTCCTTAAACACTTGGATCCCTCACTTGTTTTCTTGAATTTTCCATACCCAAGGTAGTGAGAGCTGTATAATATAAAGGAGTGATGCAATATGTCTGCTGGATTATAGCCTGTGTCTGGGTAAAGTGGCCATTGACCCGCAGACAGTTAACTTGATTTAGTGGTATGACCCCTGCTGCCTCAGGATAATTCATAATCAGAATGTGGTGCTTTAGACACAATGTTACTTGTAGACATTATCAAACCATAGTCTGAATTTAAAACAGTATGAATCTAGAACCATGAAAATTCCAATTACTCTTTTGCTTTATATCAGACCTATGATTTATGCCTTAGAGTTGATTTTGGGGCCATGAAGTGAGTGAGAACACCCTTATTTTTCCCTCATATTCCACCTGTTCTACATCATGCCTCTTCTCATGGTGAGAATTCATATATTATCAAGCACAACGCAGCCCCCGGAGAGTCAACATAAGAAGAGATAACTGCTCCGATGCAGGCAGAGACCAAATTTCCGGGGCAGGTTGACTCAGACACTGACGTCATTCATGAGGAGGCAGAGTTATGACAACATGTGCTGTAATAAACTGAGCCGTGTAAACAGAGCTGCCTGGGATGGTATTCAAGGAGGCAGTCCTCTGTCAGCGCCAGGGGTGTTCAACAAACGTCTGTAACCAGTATCATGAGCCAAAATGAGCAACAAAATCTTCCAAGCATCTATCTAAAAAATGCTTAAAAATCCAATAAAGGGCTTTCTGTTATGCTCAAAGTAAATCAGGAACTACAAGTTCCTCCAGACTGGTGTAAATGATTGTAGGAATGTGGCGTAGAGACACATCTGAGTGCTTGTAATCCCTTCTTCTTCCTGTTTAAAATCAGTCTGTGGAATCCAGTTTTCCTGACACAGGCATGTCGACATACAGCAACATTATTTGAGTCTCAATCCTGTATTCAGCCCTACCAGCCCCTCTTATATAGCTATAAAAAGAGTGAAATCCCCTCAGACTACATCATCTGTGTCTGATGATGTTGCTGACAGTTCTGTTTTGGATTTTAAGACAGAACCCTGTGGGATGCGCAGAGTAGCATACTACTATCTCCAGCTAGAAGACCCACTTCCTTGTCGCTTAGACAAGTTTTTAACTTGTTTATTTTATGACAGTCACTTGGAAGAGTCTGGAGACAAGTTTACCTTTTCAGTGCACATGCTTCCAGGCTATAAGAATCTCATGCTGCTTGTGTACCTCTCATCTTAAACACTCATTACACCCTGTGACTTATTGATGCCATTTAAATGAGATCATTAACGGTCTGACCTTATCAGCCATATTGTATATAACTTTCATCAATAGACACAAGACTGGGGATTAATAAAAATAATATTGAAGTGATAGTAATAAGGCCTTACATCAAGTTTTCCTGGAGGTGCTTCACATGACACAGGTTGTGTAAAACACTGATCATGACACAAGGTGAACTGGTTAAAATATCAAGGACAGCATGATGCCGCAATGCGAGTTAGTCACCCAGGCTACATGCCAACAAATGTAATCTTTTAGTGACATCAACTCTTACGGGTTAAAAGCCTTAACATTCATTACACCCAGTGACTTATTGACATGATATTAATGAGATCATCAACTATTTGACCTTATACACCATCAGCCATATTGCATGTGACCATCAATAGAGACATGCTCATGTAGATAAATGTCAGCTAGGCATGTTCAGGAAACACCTCCATCTTTAATGACATCAGTGGTTTATCCATGCTGCTTCAACACTTGATGTCAATGATAAAGAAACAATACGTACCGGAGGGAGGTACCTAACGTCACTAAGAACCGCGGGAGGGCCATCAAGTGCACCCACACCTAGGATGGCGGCGATGGCGCGGCCAGTCAAGGTGGCGATAATAGGGGACAGTAGGCTGAATGGTAGGAGACGCAGAGACAATAACAAATGGGTCCAAGACCCCGGGCTTCGTGAGTATCTACAGAGTAAGGTCAGTGAGGACTTAAATTCACACATTGAATTACACACAGTGAAAGGGATGGGTGGAGCAAGTCTAGCCCAAGCAGGGGATGCACTCATACAGACAATTAGGAATGATCCAAGCATTAACTATGCCTACCTAATGGCAGGCATAAATGATATGACAATACTTCAGCGAAATACTAAGCCTCACAGTGTCAGGGTAGCTAGTACTAACCCCATGGTACTAGCAAACAGCCTAATCATCACCTGTCAGTATACCATATGGAGGGCTGAACAGGTCAGCCCAAACACGACCATCATCATAGTCCCATTGTATGGTATGTCAATAGGCAAGTTTAATGGCCTACCATACCCACACCCCACCCAGACTATAGTAGATGAAGCCATCATACACTTTAATAAGTATGTACATACCCTGAACCACACAGGCCACTGGTTGACACCGAAAGTGGACCAAACTATCCATAACTGGCAATCAAAGAAGGCGAAATGGCTACATCAGTATGGGAAGCTAGTAGATGGCCTACATCCCACTGACTCACACATGAAACAGGTGACAGGTGTGATGTGGACCGCAATATCAGGGAACCCGGGACGTGCAGTAGAAAAGCAGCGTATGATTGAGGAGAAGCACCTGGAGGAGGTGCAAGAGGCCAAGCGTAGAAAAAGAACCCAAATATTTAGGCTTCTATAATTGATTAGTCAGAAATGGTTCTCAGCATGACATGTGTTTTGAACTGCAATCACTGTCACAGTTGAGCAACCGAGCCACCCTACTTTGGAACGGGGATGTTTTGAAGTGCAATCACCCCAGTTACCAAAGCACATATAAGCATGTATAATGTATAATGGATTGGTACATACACTCGAGTGTCAAATATTGGCAAAATTTACTATTTTTCTACTTTTACATTTTTCTACTCTCTATTTTCCTATTTGTTCCTGTACTTTACTAAAAACATGAGCGTCAATAATATTAGGGTGATCACCAGGAATGTTAATAATATTAAAACATATACATATTTATCTTACAAAGTAATGTTGACTACTTAGTGTACTAGCTTAGCGTATTAGCTAATGCCAAAGATGGCATAGGAAATGTGATTAGCTTAGATCAGCATAGTTAAGCTTAATGTAGCTTAGTGAAGTTAGTCTAGTTTAAGGATAGGAATACTCTTTTTTCCTCCTATGCAGTGCCATGTGACTAATGTCACATGTTACAAATAAGTTGGTAATTCATGACCGGTAATTGAAATAACATTGTCTTTCTGATGCACCATAAAATGGCACAACACATGCTAAAATGGTTTGTATGCATAAATTATGTTCGTATTATTGGTCAAACTGGGAGTCAGCTAATCCATAGTGCTGACTTGGCAAAAAAACCCGAGTCCCCATGGAGACACCACAGCCCCCGTGGGAGCCTTAATGAGGCTTGTAGGGGGGCAAACAGAAGCTGCCCCGAGCTGGGAATCAGTACAGATATCTCAGCCATATGTAGCAAATTATACTATTTGCGCTATACTTTTTGTGTTTGGTTAACTATTCTTGTGTTGTTGGTTTGGTTTACCCTAGGTCCATTGAGGTCAATTCCCCTCATATACTGTCATAGATAACAGCTGTGAAGGGCTTCAAGATAGGCCATGTTAACTGCAGAAGTTTTAATGAAGAGACGAGGTTAGTTGTTAAAGCAAGCCTAGACGCCCTAGACATATGCTGCCTAACGGAAACGTGGTTAGATGAGACACACTCTGACGCAAATGTTTTCTGGACTGGTAGGCAATATCACAGGCTGGATAGAGACAGCCGGGCTGGCGGGTTACTTATTTATCTCAAGAATGACATTGCCTTGTTTTCAGATAGAATCGAGGCGTGCTGTGTCATGACGGATAATATTGAAACATTATGTATAAGGGTGGAAAAACCCCAAGTTAGGTTTAAGATTATCCTAAATGTATACAGGCCGCCAAAATGCAAGGTGGCTGATTTCTTACTTGAGTTGGACAATATTCTGAAACATATCAATAAAGAACATAGCAACCATGAAATATGGTTGCTAGGGGACTTAAATATTAACCTACTGGACCATGATAACAATGAGACAATAGCCCTTGAAGCCCTGATGGGGCTAAAAGGTCTACAGGGGCACATATGGGATATAACAAGGCCTAAGGACGATGCAGGATCCTGCATTGACCTAATTTACACGAACTGTCATTGTGTATCCAGCAGTGGTGTCATGATTGAACTGATAAGTGATCATTTTCCGATCTATGCCTGTAGGAAGAAAGCTGAGACAGTTACCCAGGAACCCAGACCCCAACGTGAAATGGCAAATATTGAAAAGTGCAATATTGGAATATCTAGACGTATGTTGTCCAGTCAAAGATATAACATGCAAAGATCATGCAAATGACTGGATGACGAATGATATAAGAGAAACCATGCATGACAGGGACAGGGAGGTCAGGGCCTATCTGCACAATAGGACAGCGCAGGGCCTAGAGGGGGTGAAGGGTCATAGGAAAAGGGTAGCAAAAACCTGCAAAAAGACAAAGGGTTCACAGGTAAAAGGGGCACTGACTGAAAGTAAAGGAGACAGCAAAACCTTCTGGCGGATCATAAATGAGTTTCTTAAGCCAAAAGACAAATCAACATCAGCCTCCTTCATAGACGAAGCAGGCCACAGGCACATTGGGAAAGATGCTGCAGAATACTGCAACTCCTATTTTGCTACAATTGGTGAAAAATTATTTGAAGAAAATGAAAATAACCATGATAGGCCTAACAATGAGCAGCTGAATCTCCCCACCTTACTGAATGAGATCAGGGAGAACTCCGGGCTTGCCGGGGAGGCCGAATGGCCAAAGGGCAAACCAGTTTTCAGTTATGACCAGGTTATTGAGGTGGTCAAAAATATTAATGTGGACAAATCATCAGGGTTAAACTTTATATCAGCCAGAGTATGTAAGGATGCTTTTAAGGTACTGATCCCACAGCTAAGGTGCCTATTCAATAGTAGTATCGACCTAGGAATCTTTCCAGATGAGTGGTCGCAAGCGCTAGTGATACCAATCCCAAAATCTGGCAAATTATCTCTAGTAAGCAACTGGAGACCGGTGAGTCTACTCCCGCTACCAGGCAAGCTGATGGAGAAATTAATGCATGCATATATCACTAAAATACTTGACGACAATAAATTACTAACTGACAAACAGTATGGTTTCAGGAAGGGCACAGGCACCGCTGAGGCAGTGTTTGACCATTTTCCACAACCTTACATCTTGCTCGGAGACATGAATGCCCACAACCGCATGTGGGGCTCAAAAAAGAACGATGAGAGAGGACAGAGTATTGAAAATCTGATAGATCAACAATCCCTATGTCTATTCAACACCAAGGTACCCACTTACCAACATCCAGCAACTGGGACACTCTCATCTCTTGATCTTACACTATGCCACCCCAAAATTTTCACAGATTTCCAGTGGCATGTGTACGATGACCTTTGTGGAAGTGACCACTACCCAATAATTTTACAAACAAGGAAAAAGAACACCAACAACGACAAGAACCCCACCTGGAAGGTGAACCGAGCCGACTGGGACGAATTTAAGCGCCTCTGTCGGACATCCTTTCTACCAATGAACCAAGTAATGGAAGAGGAGGTCCCGGCAGATTATTTTACCAGGACCCTCCTGGATGTAAGCCATCGGTGCATTGGCAAAACGTCCAAGTCACCATCAAAGAAGTCCAAGCCGTGGTTCAATGAGGAATGCCAGCGTTCAAAGAAGGAGAGGAGGGCAGCTCAAAATCGTTTTAATTCCAACTTTTCACCTTCTAATATGGACAAGCTCCTTCTGGCCAAAGCAAAAAGCAAGATGATATTTAAAGAAGCACAGAGAGAGTCCTTTCGCAAATTTGTCAGCACCCTTACTTCGAACACACCCATGAAGAAGGTTTGGAAAGCAATAAAACAGATGAATGGCGATACGTCTGAAACAGTTTACCAACTTACAAAAAACGGAAATAACAAACCGATAGAGACAAAAGAGGAGATTACTGAGGCATTAGCCTCACAGTTTGCGGATGTGTCTTCTGGTGGAAACTACACGGAGGCTTTTCTACGCCACAAAAAGAAAAAGGAACAGGAGCGACTCAAATTCAATTCCAACAATGAGGAGCACTACAACATGGAGTTCTCAGAGGATGAATTACACCATGCCCTCCAAACAGCCAAGGACTCCAGCCCAGGCCCAGATGACGTACACTACCAGATGCTTAAAAACCTGCCTGAGGAGCAACTGGTTCTTCTCCTGGCGATACTCAACAGTATCTGGACTACTGGAAGCTACCCGGTATCATGGTCAGATGCTATTGTAGTCCCAATTCCGAAACCCGGAAAAGACCATAGCAAAGCTGTCAACTATCGACCTATAGCCATGACTAGTTGTGTAGCCAAAACCATGGAAAGAATGGTAAACAACAGACTGGTCTGGTATCTGGAGAGAAACAACCTCCTTAACCCAGCCCAGTCTGGTTTTCGCCACCAACGCAGTACCACTGACCACCTAGTGAGATTAGAGAGCTACATTCGTGACGGTTTTGCCCAGAAAGAACATACGGTGGCAGTCTTTTTCGACATGGAAAAGGCCTACGATACAACATGGAAGTATGGAATCCTCAAGGATGTTTACAACATGGGACTAAGAGGAAGACTTCCCATCTTCATCTCCAAATTCCTTGCCAACAGACGCTTCAGTGTCCGCCTCGGCTCTACACTATCAAGCAAAAAAGAGCAGGAAATGGGAGTCCCTCAGGGCTGTGTTCTCTCAGTAACTTTATTCGGAATAAAGATCAATGACATCACCAAAACCCTACAAAAAGATCTCAATTGCTCCTTGTATGTAGATGACTTCGTCATCTGCTACAGATCTAGAAATATGACCACAATAGAGCGAAAGCTACAACAGGCCATAAATCATCTAGAGACCTGGACCACTGAGAACGGCTTCAAATTCTCCCAACAGAAAACCACCTGCGTTCACTTCTGCCGAAAAAGAGGATGCACGGATGAACCTGCACTCCGACTCCAGAACACAGAAATAGCAGTGGCAGATGAGGCCAAATTTCTGGGATTGATATTTGACAGGAAGCTATCTTTTGAAGCACACATTGAGTACCTCCGTAGGAAGTGTCAACCAGGACTAAACCTATTGAAGGTCCTCTCCCACAAGGAATGGGGTGCAGATCAGGAAATCCTCCTGACTCTGTATAAAACATATGTGCTCTCAAGACTTGACTATGGTTGCATAGTGTATGGCTCGGCATCAGCAACATCCCTACGAAGGTTGGACCCAATCCAAAATCAGGGGCTAAGACTATGCCTGGGTGCGTTCCGTACATCACGCATCAAAAGTATCGAGGTAGAGAGCAACGTACCTCCTCTCAATCTCAGGAGAGAAAATCTTTCCCTTCGCTATGCAGCCAAAGTCAAAGCAAATAGGAGAAACCCGACACATGACACCATTTTCAATTCAAACAGTGAGACCATATACCTGGGAAAAGCAAACACCACCAAACCTTTCTCAGTTCGGGTGAAAACCCTGGTTGGGGAAGTAGGACTCCCACTCAAGAATGTCAGGGAAATCAGACCACCAGATACTCCCCCATGGCTAGTAGGGAAGCCCAGTGTCAACTTGGACCTCACAAAAAACAAAAAGGCAGACACAAACCCTGCTCTTTTCAAAAAGAATCTGAAAACTATTGAGGAAAAATATAAAGATCACATGCCAATCTATACAGATGGGTCAAAAGACAATGAAAGGGTAGGTTATGGAGTTCACACGCCATCTCAGAATCTCAGTGGACGCCTACACCCTAAAGCCAGCATTTTCACTGCAGAGGCCAGTGCACTTCTTGAAGCAGTAGAGTGGATGGATGATTGCAAAGAGAACAAATTTATTGTCTTCTCAGACTCCAAGTCATGTCTGCAGGCAATGCTCCAATATATGCCTGTCAATCCACTGATACGCGACATGCGAAAGAGAACCTCTGACCTGAAAAGGAAGAAAAAAGAAGTACTTTTCTGCTGGCTACCAAGTCACATTGGAATCGAAGGAAATGAGGAAGCAGATGAAGCTGCAAAGAGAGCTCTGAGTCTGAGACCTCGCCTAACTCCCATTCCATACACTGACCTGTTACCATCCATAGATAGCCACATGAAAGCAAAATGGCAAGCTGCATGGAACAAAGAAAAGGGCCATAATACCATGTACTCGGTTCAGCCAAAACTGAAAGGAGTGACAATGAGGAAAAAGCTAAAACGAGCAGAACAAGTGAGATTAAACCGTCTAAGGATCGGTCACACTAAACTGACACACGAGTACAGACTGAATGGGGAATATGAACCAAGATGTCAAGACTGCAGTACCAGTCTGACAGTGGAGCATCTTCTACTCCACTGTAGAAGGACTGCAGAAAGTAGAAGAAAACATCTTTCAGACACAACATCTATGTACAGTGTTTTCAACACCACTCATGACGAAAATGTATTAAAATTCTTAAAGGAAACCCAACTATGGGACAAAATATGAAATGAAAAATTAAAAAATAAATAAAATAAAAAATACAAAAAAATACAAAAAATACAAAAAATGAAAAAAAAAAATGGGGGAGACTAGTTTGGCGAGTCGGGATGTATCACTCCAGACTGATGGCACACAGTTTGTATCAGCTTGGAGTTTTCATTGCTTCCCGACTATACCTATGGCTGCTCTTTCCCATGCTGTGGTAGACTTACAGCATAACAAAGGCCTGTCCCTCTCACACCATGTCTATGTGGTGACGGAGGTTAAAGAACCCTTGCTTCGGTAAATGTGTAGGAGCGGGATTTCTATCTTTTGGCTCATCTCATAGATTCGATCATCCTGGATACGATCATCCGAGGTAGGCCTTCGGCCTACCTTCTTACTTGTGAAAAACTGAAACTTGAGTAAGTCTCACCTGCATAGTCAGTGGGACGTTAAACTACACAAACAAACAAAGTTTGACCTAACCACTGATCTCTACACAACTAGAGATGAGGGACATGCTTTGGGTGTGTGCTATGTGGACTTCAGCAAGGCCTTCGACTCTATACATCAGGCCTTGCTGGTAAATAAAATACACAACTATGGTTTGGGCTATGGGTTTGCTAAATGGCTGGGGGCCTACCTAGATGGTAGGAGTCAATCTACACTGTTAAACAATTGCAAGTCAGAAGCCAAATCAGTCAAATTCGGGGTGACCCAGGGGTCCATACTGGGGCCCCTCTTGTTTATAATGTTTATAAATGACATTGGGAATTGTGTGACAGATTGTAGAATACAGCTATATGCCGATGACATAGCCCTAGTAGCCAGCAGTAAAGACCCGTATGAAGCTCATGGGCGACTCCAGGGTGATGTTAACAATATAGTAATGTGGTGCAAAAAGAATGGCCTAACTATAAACGCTAAAAAAACAAAGGTGGTCTGGCATGGTGGCAAGTCTCAACTAGACAAATTGAACAAATGCCAAATTAAGGTAAATGATACTGTCCTTGAAAACCCGAGTAGCTACCAATACCTAGGGGTTGAGATTGACAGCAAGCTCACCCTGTCTAAACAGGTTAATAACACTATCAAGACGGTTAGTTTCAGGCTCATCAATCTAGGTAGAATAAGATACCTGGTTGATAAACATACAGCCCTGCAAATATACAAGCAAACTGTCATCCCCTACTTCGACTACTGTAGCTTTGTAACTGAGGGCACCCAGGTGGCACTGGTGGCAAAGCTGCAGAGGCTGCAGAACAGGGGACTGAAGATTTGCAAGGGTAATTATTATAGAATAGCAACAGCTCAGCTACACGAGGACAGCGGTGTGAAACTGCTCAGTGAGAGGCGTAAGGAGCAGCTGTTACTAATTATGTTCAAAAGATCAAAACGGTTGAATATGAGACCTATGGTGAATCCAAGAACCAGGTCAGACCACAAGGTTAAGTTTCAGCTTAGGAGGCCAAGGTTAGAGAAATTTAAAAAGAGTCCAATGTATAGAGGTGTCAAACTCTGGAGTCGCCTAAAAGCCAGAGTCCAATTGTCGGACAGTGTCGATATTTTCAAGAAAAGATGCGGTGACAACGCTGAAGACTCTGAATCTGAAGACTCTGATGCAGCTGAACAATCATCAGAGTCGGAAGGTGAAGAAGATGACGCAATTGTGCAACCTTAATGTCTAAATATCAAAATTCCCAAATCTTCTAAATCTCTCAATTCCTAATTTTCAAAATCTCAAAGTTTCAAATCGCAATTTATTAAGGCCAAATTACATATCAAATTACATATCATACTTCATACAGTATACATTATATCGTCCATCAAACGTCAAACCACATGGGTACTAAGGAGGGGTACCACTGGTACCACTGCCAACGGCCACATATCATCATGAAGACCCTTACCTCTTACACAGCTTGTATTTGTTCATGTTCACTACTGAGGGGGGCCCTAGGGTAGACCAAAAAACCACAACACTACTTCTTGCTCTATTGTTTTGTTTATTTGAATGACTGTATTGCTATGTTATATTATAATTTGGTTATCAATAAGTTGTCTCACTAAAGACACAATGAGATACACATATACATAAGTCGAACTCTTTTGTGCCACATGAAGGCCAATATGCTGTATCACTAAACAGCACAGAACACTAAGCACACGCAGTGCTACCTATATTATATAACCCAGGACGAAATATAATGAACAATATCATGAGCCCAATATTATCTAGTTAATGCTACTTTACTAGCCCTATAGTCTATAGTACCTGTTTTATACTTGTGCTAAAATGGTCATATACTTGTTATTATTATCGAAACAATATCACTTTTTGATTCAGTACAAATGAAAACGTCACACGACTTGCTCTGTAACACTTTGTAATAAATGAGTCTCGTTTAGAGCTCACTGAAACGAAATAACAAGATCTTCCCAGGCTGCAATTACATTCTTTACATGGTCTTATTGGTATTGCCATGAGGTTCCCTAAAGCATCTCGTCCTAATATATATATGCAATTATAAGAGACTGAAAATATGCAAAATAAATTGCTGCATATTACGCCTCTGTCACAAGCACTGCTGGCACCCCTAAACATATTTCAATATGTGAAACATAATTTGGACAGAGTGGAGGTATCGCACCTGATATCTTGTTTGAAGTCCCTCCCCCCCCCCTGCAGTGCTGGAGACCTGTAGCACATCTGGGTGGTACAGACTTCATTACTGGGTGGTGCTGGGGGCAGACATTGCCATGTATAATGCCCAGGAAGATCATTTACAGTTAATGACATTCAGCATAAGGGCTGAAGGTGATCGTGGCTGTGGTGGAGATCTACTGAAAGCTCTGCATCCAGACAGAACTAATGGGGCTGTAACAAACACATACAAACTGCATCAGAGGTTGAACTGCTCTGTCAACCTTACGTTCATATACACGTAGCCTACACACACCCTAGTACCCTACCCACTACCAGAGTCAGTGGAGACATTTTAATTGCCAGTATATGAACAAAGCACTTTTTTTGTTAATGCCTGGACAGATTCTTGTGTGCACATGAAATAAATCTACCAACCCTCACTCCCTTACTTACACATCCATAGCCATTTAAACCTTGTATCTTACCATGATGATCAATAGCTTCTTAAACTAATGTAAATTTTGTGTATAACCCACGGGTTATAATCGAACCAAACCTGGGTTATACAATATTCCCAAAGTCCAGGTGCGGGTAATACGAGGGGTTTTAGCAGTATAGTATAGTACTAAAGTGGCAATTTTCAGACCCCGAGTGCGGATTATTTGATTCCTCCAAAGTCGGGGTGCGGGTTAAATGCAAGATCCGGGTTATATACGTGGGAATTTATGGTATCATTAATACCACAAGGGAAAGCTACCTAGATCTGCACTCAGCACACATCACCCATATAGATCTAGAGGGAGCAGAACCATTAAGGGGTCGTAATAGGTTGGTCCAAATTAACACATATGCATGCATTATTTGACACAGATATGTTGAGACTTTACACATTGTACACTAAATTGATTCTATTTAATTTTTCTATTAAATTAGTTCCATTTTGGAAGGTTTAAGAAGCCCTGGAGTGCAAATGGAACAAAAACGTTCTTTTTTCTAAGAACAGCATTATGGGATGGAAAAAGAACATTTTTATCAGCTCTGATAATTGGAAATTAAACTAGGTGTCATTCCCTGGGGCAGTTTTCTTTCTTTTAGCTATATATCAATTATTAAGCTCTACAGAGCTGTTCAAAGTAGCATAGTCACTTGAAAATTGTTGGAAATTGTTGAAAACAGGCGAAAATAGGGGAAAATAGGGTATTTTAGTCATTTTTCATGAAAAATCATCAATTTTTATGTGACTATGCTACTTCGAACGGCTCTGTAGAGTTTAATAATTGAGATACAGCTAAAAGAAAGAAAACTGCCCTAGGGAATGACATCTAGATTAATTTCCGATTATCAAAAGTTATGATAGTGTTCTTTTCCTATCCCATAATGCTGTTTTAAGAAAAAAGAACGGTTTTGTTCCATTTACACTTCATGGCTTCTGAAACCTTCCAAAATGGAACTAATCTGATAGAAACATTAAATATGATCAATTTGGTGTACAATATGTATAGTCTCAACATATCTGTGTCAAATAATGCATGCATGTGTGTTAATTTGAACCAACCTATTACGACCCCTTAATGATTGCTGTGATTTAGGGAAGCATCTGTTGGTTCCATAGGGAGGCAGGGTGACTTCGTATAGAATTACCCCTTGATTGCAGCTTGATGGAGTAGATCCCTGCAAGCAGGGTTGGGAATTACTCTGTTACTGCCTATTGGTGCATGCGAGAATTCACATTCAGATAAGAATATCTCGTTTTTCCAAAATAGCTGATTATTTTAAATCACCTATCACCTGATGAAGGCTAATCCAAGCTGAAACCAATCTATTCTACAAAATGTAGGGGTTGGATTCTCCGTGCCTTGGTGATAAGCCCTCAATTTCACTTGGGTAATCCGGGTCCCCTCTGTACCATACCAATCCAGTACCATACTGCTCAGTCAGATTGTCAGACAGGGAGGTAGCTCAGTTGGTAGTGCAGGTTATGTGATCTGCGGGTGGTTGGTTCGAGTCCCGCTTTCTCCAGATGATTTTTCCTCGACCATCAAAAATATTAATATTTTATTAGATATAAACTTTTGCATTTGACAGATTCCCTCACCTTTCTTACATTCCCTCACTTTACTGACTGCAGAGATTCAATTAGTGAGTGTCTTGTGTTTGTGTGTGTAGTTGGGGTAGGAGGCAGGAGAATTGACATGCTACATCCCATTGCCTGCTCCTTTAACTTGGGACAGAGAAGTGTAAGGAGCAGAGTCTGTGGTGAGGCTGCCTGAAGGAGGGAAGTACGCGCAGGGGAACAGCAACATACATAATAACCATTTAGGGATGGCATGCCAACATCTGTTGCCAATATGCATTAATGCAGCCATAGCAAGTTCAGTGTTACATTGGGTAGTGTTGCATTAAAGCATTGAATGCAGCTCTGGCAACTTACTCGCCATGGCTGCATTCATGAATCAAGACCACCAATGCAGTAACGCACCATGTGGCCCATAAACGGTTAAAGCCTGTGAAGCCAACACATCACTTTACTTGTTGAAAAAGACTTTGATCCAAATTACCTTCCCTATTCTGTACCAGAAAGGGGATATCCCCTTGGAAGCTCTGGGTGTTCGGGGAATTCCCTGCCCTCTAACTGTAGTTGTCAACAGTCAGACTAACATGAGGAAACAGGCACTGGGGGGGGGGGGGGGGGGGAACCTGCTGCTGTTGGGGGAACGGCAGTATTTATGGGTGAATGTCTACATTGGTTTTTGCTAAAAAGTGCCCCTTGTAGATGATGAAAGCCAATAGAATAATCAGTACTCAAACTTGATTCATAAACATCTCTGTGAATGGAGATACGTGTTTATAATTAACATGATGGGAACCAAATGATGTTATTATGGAGGAAAGTGTTTGTAAAGTTTGTAATATAGACTTCATCATGTACTTTTATTATAGGGATGGATTGCTCAGTTGTGGCTGTCATACGTTAGCCCTTATAAGTCTGCATGGTCCATGAGTCTTTAATTGAGGGGGTTATAACTGTGCAGTGCATAATCATCTTATTACTATCATTAAAGTTCATTTGTTGTTTTAAGTAGAAAGAGCAAACTTGTGTCAGAAAGATACGGATATATAACCTGCCGCGAGGGACAACAAACTGATTGTTTGAAGACATATAATACTCCCCTCCATCTGAATAACAGCTGGATAACCTTTTAATAATGAACTGTGCGGAACACCAACTCTTTGAGGGTTGCATAGTGCCTTAATGCCCTATGCATGCTTCCATGATTACAAGTCTTCTCCATATACATGAACACTTTAAGGAATCATATTTACACTTCAAGATCACAAGGCTTCAAGTTATTATGTTGATATAATGCACAAACCATTACCTCAGCAAGATGCATTTCTGCATCATGTTGACCCCTTATTGTATCAATTCTGTAGGATCCGCATGATGCATTCCCACAAAGGGCTAATAAATCTGAAGCATACATCTGAAACAAATGTTTGCGTCCATGTGTCATTATGAAGAAGGTCATACTGCATTAATGCGCTATGTGGCCCTTCAAAGGTTAATCAAACTGTGGTATTCCTTTGCATCAAGTATTTGTTGCATTCAAAGTTACATGCTCCGCAATATGCCAATGTCACATCCGAATGCGGAAATTCTGGCTCCTGAAATTATCTTTGGTCATGCATCTTTGAGTAATTTGTTCTCTTCAAAAGCCTTAATTGCATCTTAAATAAGGCAAAGCAGGCTGATGGTCATGCGAACGTCCATGAGTTGTGTCAATTTGTTGCAAAGTGCTTGGTCAGCTTGAAATTTTGTCAATTTTTAATCAGTTTTCCATTACAAAACACTCATTACTTAAACATTTTAAGACAGCATTCAAACTTTATGCTGACCCTGAGTGGTTCAGAAAACCGGCAGAAGGGTCGGCATGATGCACCGATGCAGCACCAACGAGTTACTCACGGGGGGCCGCATTGGTGCATAATGATGGCAAATGTCATCTTGTAGCAACATCTGTCCTTAAAGGGTTAACCACTTAGGGTTGACAAATATTTGATTCATCCAGTCCTGGCAAGTTACTAGCCAGGGGTCCGGGTATCTTTAATTTATTCCTATTTCTAAGGGAGTGTGAAAATAGCCTGTGCCCACAGTCTAGAGCCTGCGTAAAACTTTGCCCCCCCCACCTTTTGAACTATGATAATACATGGGCTGTTTTGTGAAAAGGAGGCATCGGTTTTATCCCTGCCCCCTCAAGAGGGGTTAATTCCACCCCCCCCCCCCCCCCAGCCCATATACTCCCACCTGTGATTGATAAATGACCACACCATAAAAGCTGTTGCTATGAGAACACACATGGCCTTATCAGCTGCTCAGTTGACTGCTCTGGGCCACTCACCTACTCCTTAACCATTTAATGGCAGCTGACTGCTCTGAACTAATAGTAAACCTACCCTTCTCCCACTCCATAACCATTTGATGGCAGCATACATAATACATGAATGCAGCCCCGCAGAGTAACTCTAGTGCCACATTCAGGCAACATGTTGACTAATGGTGCATCATGCTGGCTAAGGAATGTAGACATAGCTGTATCATCCTGCACCTAAAGTGTTATATATAAACATACTTTCTATAGAACAGTTGTTTGTTGTGTTTCAATACTAATAGACCTGTCAGTCTGAATTATTACATCACCCCCTTCCTCTCAGACTCTTCCCATGGTAACTGATATTGCCAGGTATTAAGAAGTAGTGCATGCCTTATACATATACCACATGCTCATAGTCTCCCATTTCTATGCCTGTCTTCCTCGCTCTCGCTCACACTGCTGTCTGTCTGTCTGTCTATCGGGCTGTATGTCTGTCTGTCGGTCAGTCTGCCTGTTTGTCTGTCTGTCTGTCTGTCTGTCTGTCTCTCTCTCTGTGTTCCTCTCTCTCGCTCACACTGCTCTCTCTCTCTCTCACATACACACACACTCCCTGTCTCTCTCTCACTCTCTGTCCCTCTGCCTCTCCTCTCATTCTCAGATACACAGGCCTAACTTTACATTGTAGCATTGTGTTTTACTAGCACCCTGTAACATTGAGGTTTTGGCCTATATCAATGAAATAATCCAAACCTTCCTCCCACATGTATTTCAACATAATTCAACTTGCACCACACCCCTATGACAGGTTGGCTGTCAATCATTGTCTTCCTTCTCATTGGCTGCTGCATATACCCCCCCCCCCCCTCACGTAACAATTTTAAAGATGGCATGATGGATCAAATGATTGTCATGTAATGTATTGGGCCATTAATGTTACCTTAAGGAGTTTATCAACCCTGGACAATCAGCATCATACATGAAGCACTGGCAGGTTACCTACCAGCATTTAATGCATACACCATGCTGACAAAAAGTACTCTGCTGCCCTTACAAACCATGAGTCATTAGTCCCACACAGTGGTTCCACCATGCTGTATGTACCCACATACATGCATCACACCATTTACACCTCTGCCCCCCTCCGTGTTCCTGTCTTATAAATGGGGCAAGGTTCCAGCAGTATATAACAGACATTGCCTGTGGTTAATGAATAGGGCCACAGTATAGAACACCATAACAGTGTTGGGCCGAGTTGGTGCCAAATAAATCAGGGAATTGAAGTGTAGTGCAGGCCTCCCCAGGTCCACGTTTGGACAAACCTCAGCTGAGGTTCTGTAGCAACATGGACAAGGTGCCAATGGGTAGTACTAAGGGGTTGTGTTAGCCTCATAATGCCTCCTAGTAGACCAAGATCTGTGTCTGGTACAGCCTATTCAGGAGCACCATGGTAACAAACTTTAACATTAATCTCCCAGGGACCCTATAGCCCATATATAGGGCTGAGTTCCTGTCCCGGCTAAACTCTGACAGTCACTGGAGGGTATACTGAGATCTGCACCTTCAACAGCATTAAGGGTTGAATGAATCAATCTTTCCGAGTAAAATGTTGGATCTTCTTATATATATATATCAACTGATGCAATATTCATTGACACTGGTTGAGTGACATTTCATCTACAAACAATGTGTCCACACTTTACTAGCCCCCCACGTAATTGACCCTGAATAGCGGAGCTTCTCATAAAATGTTCTCAGATACTTTTTATAACATGTCCATGATTTAAGACGAACCCTGCAGTGACTGGGGTCAGGGTTAATTAGGATGAGCGTTGAGGGATGGTTGACAAAGGTGAACTCTGCCCCTCTTCCACTAACTCCCTGCTGCCTTCTTCAAATAAGATGAAAGGGAAGGAAATGGGGCTTGAAAGCTGTAAACATGGA
Organism: Harmothoe impar; assembly: GCA_947462335.1. NCBI lineage: Eukaryota > Metazoa > Annelida > Polychaeta > Phyllodocida > Polynoidae > Harmothoe > Harmothoe impar. The sequence continues at coordinate 84,471,290 of OX381706.1, read as the reverse complement.
TCTTAAATGAAGTAAGGGAATGCAGAAATTCAAAGAAATCAACTGACTCTCAAGTAAATCTAAAGTGAATAGTCGGAGTGTTTCTACCTATTATATGAAAGTCCAGATTGATTTTACGTGAAGTTTTTTTTTATTGCTTTATTTGACATCCATAATTCATGATTTTTTTTCATTGCGTAGGCGAGGTTTGTAAAGTATGTTGGTGCAACTGTGCTGTGTTTTTTTCAAAAATAAAACCAGATAGATTTAGTGTCAGGTTTCTTTTATTTATAATGAGGATCTAAAAATAAGCACAGACGTTGCTAGGTTGGTGACATTACCTACACCATGTGTGCATGTTTTATGATCTGTGCCTGGGGTAAATGGTGGTCTAGATGAGGTTGCATGCACACACCAGGGCTGTTTCCTAAAAATGGTTATGAAGCTTTAGGATAATAGTCAACCTATTACTTTGTCTTTATGATGCATAAAGGCAGCCCTTTCTGCTGAAACTGAGCTGCTGCAGCAAGTGTCTGCAATGTGAGAGTTAGCCGTAACCTCCAGTGAATATTTTGCTGAGCACTATCATAAATATCCTTTAGTACTGTGTACTGTTGGTGAGGTTCAACAGACTATTTAAGGACGGAAGATACTAAAAGATCACATTTGTCATCATGATGCACCAATGCAGCCCGGCGAGTAGCTTGCTGGTGCGGTATTGCTGCATCATGCCAGCCCTATGGAATTATCTCTAATGTAGGGTTGATATGATGCTTGAATGCAGTACTGGTGAGTTACTCACCAGGACTGCATTCAAGCACCATGACAACCAAAGGCATGATGCAATAGTGCATTATGCTGTCCTCAAAGGGTTAATGTACTGTACAACAGCTGTGGTCAATCTGCGGCCAACCTAGAGCTGCCTCGTCTCTAGATGTAGCCAAACGTTATAAAACATCCATTACGTGATAACCACAACCTTGACTATAATGACGACTGTGTAATCATAATGATATTTGTTTCAGAATGATGCAGTGACCAGCTCCTATTACATTGGGTAACGACACACAACATTTGCGTCCATTAGTGAAGGGCTATTGGCAGTGGTATCCTTAACCCTTTATGGACGGCATGAGGCATTCATGCATCATGCCCTTGGTTGTCAGGATGCATTCATTGAATGCAGCTTTGGCAAGTAACTCACCAGCGCTGCATTCAAGCATCATGCCGATCCTATGGAGTTGAGACACTCCAAAAGAGTCGACAAGATGCACCAATGCTGAACTAACGAGTTACTCACCAGGGTTGCATCATGAGGACAAATGTTGCCTTTTAGTCATATCCGTCCTTAAAGGGTTAAACAGAGTAGTGCAAGGGGCTGGTCCAAAGGGCTACTAGGTTTGTAACAGACTCTGATGCCTTGAAGTTTTTTATGGGTTTGTATGAAGAGGTGTGATGCTTCCGTCCTGATACCTCTCATTTTCAAATAAACCCATGAAATCTTTTGTATGAAATAACCTTTCACACTCTCATGTGGATTCATTGTTTTGATAAACAAAAATGGTAATATTTAAAAGGTTTCAAAATTTTGGTGTTATTGCTGTTTGAAATGTTTTGTTGCAGCTGGATGAATATTTGCTCTAGGGAGGGAGAGTCATGTTATTATTAAACTCTTTAAGGAAAGCATGAGGGCTCAAGTTAATATGTGTCATCATGATCCCCAAATGCAGTGCAAGCACTGTTGACCCTTTAGTCTTTGGGTTAGGCATGATGCTTATATACAGAACTTGTAAATTACTCATCATGTCTGCTTCAGACATGATGAGTAATTTACAAGTCCTGTATGTATGATGGCAAAGAGTATAATGCATTCAATCATTAGCACAGATATGTTATAAGTTATTTCTGCCCCTTGGGCTGTTCCACTTAATGTTGTATTAGTTGAGCTTTAAAAACTTTCTGACCTGAAGACATAACACCTTGAGTGGACCGGGCGCCCAGATGTGATTATCAGTGTAATGAGTAAATAACACTGACCGAGGCGTTTCCCTCTTTTCAATGAGATTTTCTTCTGGATGCATGAGATGAAATCTGCCCAGGAAAGAGGAAATGAAATGTTGCAGAAAATAAACATCAGTGAGTGAAACTGATTTGCAGTTTTTTATTGGTGATTCTTTAGTGGTGTTAGTGCGAAATAGGAAAATGTGAGCACCCGATGGAGCAGTGCAGTGGGGAGTGAGCTTGGAGGGAGGCATGCGGAAGAGGAACAATGGCAGGGAAGAAGCAGGCGGAGGAGATAAGATACAATTGATCAGATTTATTGTAGAAGAATTTGAAATCAAACAGGGAGAAAAACAACAGTAACAGAATCTCCCCAATTCAGTTGGTTAACTTCTAAACCAAAATAAAATACTTATTTCTTTTAGAATACCAGCTTTACAGCTGACATCGGAGGCAAAACAATGGGTAGAGCAGCGCAGTTACTAATATTGCCTGTGATAGCTTGCTCGTTTAGTGCAAGCGTTTAATGACTACATTATTAAAAGAGATTTGTAAGATATTCTGATGTTGATTCATCATAAGCAAACTGGGGTACATTTTGGGTTTCCACATGGTGCCAAACACAGGGGAAAGTAACTTGAGGCCTGTGAGCACCCCCTGGTGGATGTAGTAGGGAACTAATGAAGGAGACATCCCCAGTATGAGGCTGGGTGATCACATGACCAGCCGCCCACAGCCACACACTGACAGTCACTGACAGACGCTAATAGATCTACTGTACAGATACATTCTGATGTCTGACATTCCCAGTAAGATAACTGCACACAGGACCTTTCTAGTGTAGCGTATAGGGTGTTGCATCAACCACATGTAGGTAGCCATCTTGTCCCCCAATAGCCCCACGCTGACAGTCACTTATAGATAACATGATGACAAATGAATATTAAGTCTTAAATATGACCCAATCATAAGGATAAAGGGGGCCAGAGTGGCCTACTTAAACAAGTTAAAGAGATAATTTCCTGTTATATGAAGAATAATCCAGCCTAGCCTAATTTTGACTGATGTCAGGTATCAGAGGAGAAATCCAGCCTAGCACCACTTACTTGTGACTGATCTCACGTTTCAGTCATTGAACTGTTTACGTCCATCAGGATTTAAACAAAGCAATTTAGACAATAGAAATTCAATATGGCCGCTGTTGTCAATTAGTGTGTCCTCACACAAATGATTAAGATGCTTTCCGAGACTGGAGTCCAGAGAAACCTCAGTATGATTCATGTTCAATACTCTATCCATGTCTGCCTGGCAACAACTACATAGAAGGTATTATTGGAGATTTGTTTCAGATAGGGAGATCCTGTGGCTGTTGCAAAATGTTAATGCTCATCATCAAAAGTTGTTGAATTATGATTTCAATTTAATCTTTGCTCACATGGTATATGGAATAGAGGTACTGCACATGAACTGATTAATGAGGTTTTGAAGTAGTGTACCGTAAAACCCCTCCTTTAAGATGACCCCACCTTTAAGACGACCCCCCAACTTTGGGAGAAAATCCGTCTTGTACAAAAAAACATTTGAAAATTGATTTCACTATTATCCATTATATAAAAACCCCGCCTTTAAGAGGACCCCCTAATTCTAGAAAAAAATCTGTCTTGTAGAGAAAAAAAACAGCAAATAAAATCTGTCTGAATAATAATAAGGTTGAATTAGTAGGGCATGTAAATTATTGTATAATGGTCCCTCAGTCAGCAGTTCCTGATTGGTGTATAAGTCTCTTTATGTTTGCCCATTCATAACAGACTCAGCTAGCAGCAGTCTGAGGTCATGAATTATTTCTTGCTGCTGCCAGGCCGCGGCCAATTAAAGGGAGATCATTTACAATTACACCGAGATGTAAGGGGGTAATACCCCTTAGTAGGGGCCTGCAGGCAATCATTGCTGTGCATCAGAACATAAGACAGTAATAAAAGCACTGAGCGATCTCACTGAAACCACCTTGTAATTTTAACTATGAACGGACAGAACGATGGGATTGTAATAAATGCAGATTTTTATGATTTGTGTTGGTGAATTTACTGCAAGAGCAGCATTGATGCATCATGAAAACAAAAGGCTAGGGGGCATCAAGTAGGCCCTATTTGCTTCCAAAAGAACAAAGTTACACAACATTCCTGCGTGCAGTACAACATGCAAACATCACATCTGTAGACAGAAACTCGGGTTGTCGGTCTTGCAACTTAAAATGATTAGTTCTCTTCAAAAGCGTTAATTGCATCTCAAATAACCCAAAGCAGGCTGTGGTTGTCATGCTACTTATGTGTGAACTGGGCTGTAAAGTGCTTGATCGGCTTTGACTTTTGTGAACCATCATAGTATTTTCTGTTACAGAAAAACGAGGATTCAAAACATGTCACCCTTAAAGGTTCGATGTTCTTTTTAATCATATGATGTCCCAATGCACCCCTTGCAAATTATTTGTTGTTGCTGCATCGAAGCATTATACTGCCCTTTCAGAGGTGAATCAACTTTGTAAAGTCTGCAAGTCACTTGGCAGTGTTGCCATGATGCAGATAAAAGAAAAGTGCATAGAAATCCTATCCTTCTAAAGGGTTAATGTGCAACCCATTAGCATACAGTGGTCCCCACATGCTGTATGTATCAACAGGACCACAGGTGGACAACTGAATCACGCCATGAAATATTTTGTCTCACTTAGTATTCCTGTCTAATGAATAGTCCCATCAGTATGGGACAGAAACACTCTGTGTTATTTGAATGGGACAGTAGCAATGTCATTAGGGCCAAACAGGGTTCTATTCAGGTAACTTGTGCCTGAGTAATATAAAAAAAGGTCTAAAATATATCAACAGAAAGAAAAAACTTGTGGTGTTGGGGGTAGATAGTGCTAGACAATGCTGTAACAGTGTTTGGAACAGGCCTGTCTGCACCAAAAGGCCAGCTTTAGGATAAATAACAAACTGTTTGCCACTAAGTGAACAAGCTGCCTAGCTCGGGGGAACAAGATGTTTACTTTCTATGACCTGTCCCTTTTTGAAACCTGTCCCCGATTAAGGAAAACTCTGCCCTGACTTGGGTTAGGGTTAATTAGGATGATCGATGAGGGGCGGTTGACAAAGGTGAACCTTTCCCCTCTCCCCCTACCTCCCCTGTGCTTTCCTACCAAAAAAATAAAATAAAAGTCAACATAAATTGGTGGTGATTAAAGAATAAGAAATAGATGTGGACATGCATGGTATCTTAATTACACTCATACCACATCATAACGCCTATTGATTAAATAGATATTAGATAACATTCCCTCAGTGATATTCAACATGTATTTCCCAGTCACATGGCTCCAGTGAGAATGAGTTCTCAAAAAGTTTCCTTAGTAAAATGGTTACAGTTTATTTCATTGTGTGGGTGAGGCAGGTAAAGTATGTTTTTGTAGAATATGGCCAGATTCACTTAGTGCTTTTTAGGTTTTTTTAACTTTAAGAGTAGACCCATGTTTACGGGTTGGGGTGTGACATTACTTACAACGTGTGCATGTTTATGATGTGTGCCTGGGGGTAATGGTGGTATAGAGAATGATGCATGTATGCAGACCCTGGGGGTGTTTACTCAGACTGGGATCAGTTACTAAGCTTCTAAACATGTCATTTATTTTTACCTGGGGGTAATGGTGGTATAGATAATGATGCATGAATGCAGGCCCCGGGGGTGTTTACTCAAACTGGGATCAGGTACTATGATGTGTATGAAGCTTAAGGGCATAAAATAATCTGACCCTTATATGGCATATATGGGTTACCTAGTATTTAGCCAAAGAGAATCAACATAAAAAACCCAGATGACTAACAACTTGTTGTCTAGATACCCTGGGTGTTGTGAGATTAGGTCAAAACAGGCCGGCCTTCCTTAACCATCTAAGGGAATGACATGTTTTTTGCAACCCCAACCCCCCAAAAGTGGTTAAAAATGCTCTCCCTCCCCCAATCAAAGGGTCGAAATTTGATATTTCCCCCTGCCGCCAATGCACCATGGCCCCCTTGGTAAGATAATGTGCTATATCTTTTTTTTTATATTGTGTTCTCCATCTGACAGTGATTCTAAGGGGGTGTCATGTCAACTTGTGAGGACTTCCAGGGTCTGTTTAACATGGAAGCCACCTATCCTTGTCACAACACTATGCCCTCCGGGCCAAGACATGTTTTTAAGAGGTGTCATCTAACCATGTCCGTATCCACTGAGAGATGAGACCTTCCTACTCCCTGCCAGAGAGCCCACAGACAGCTGAGTAGACCCTCTCAGAGTGAAGTCATCCAGCAGCAATCTGTCATTCATGAGAACACAGCTCACACGGGCCTGAAACAACACCTCTAGCTCCATCTATTGTCTAGACGTCCCCCACCCGCTTGTGCTGACCAAACGGTCGCATTTTACATCACCCAATGACCTAATAATGCCCAGCATCTTGAGGATACTGATTCCTGTCAGTAAGTTAAACCTGCACTGAGAATCAATACATCCTGAGAGTAAATAGAAATTACACTATGAACATGGATCAACCTGACCGTTTGGTCAAATACATGATTCAACTTTTATACACTTACCACAACCATAACATGCATTGTTTGTGTGCAGGGTGTTTCCTAAATTAATGTTTTAAGATACCATCAAGACCTGTGAGATGAGTGATTTGATGTAGCATTAACTGCCACCTGTGTAAAGGTCAGTCCCTCGCTGATTGCTTGAATGCCCTTATGTGATTTGTGTATCAACGTGTCAGGGATGGTAGACGGATGGAGGGTTACGGGGAGGGTTGTACATCTCATTTATTGCACTTACATCATTGGTATGGTTGTACTGAATATTCACCTGCAATAAATGCATCTGAATTGCTTAAGCAGAATATTTTTTCGCTCATCGGCTCTCATGCAGTATTTCACTTGACTTTGTCTCAACAAAGACTAACTACTGAATAAACAGTTGGAAGCACTTTATGTCGACCTCAGTTTATTTACTACGTTTCTACTGGTATTTCAACCCAACAGACCCTATGGCATGACATTTCCTGTACCTTGGCTTTTACTGGGCCCCTTCCCTTATTTTGATTTCTGCTTCCTTCTCTGAAAAACCTCTCGGGAGATTGAAAAGGAATTGCACTCTCCAGGCCAATGTTTGTTCACTGTCCTCCAGTTTTTGATAGTCACTTAGAATCTCTGTGCCAACCTCCCTGTGAAATCACATTGGTTTCAACTTTAGGACACACTTAGTCCATTACTCGAGTGAAGGTTTAAAAGTAATGATTCTTGGCTTGGGCCTTAACAAATAAAAGGAGTAGCTCTAGTTGCCTTTAAGCCCTGTAACGAGGCATTGATGTAGCCCTGGAGAGTAACTCACTGGACCTGCATTCATGCATGATGGATTCTATGCAATATTGAAGGGCTGCCATGATGCACCTGTGGATTACCAGAATTACACTGCATTAACGCATCATGACAACCTTAAGGCATAACAAAAGAATTCCACATATTTATGTTTATGGTGTCTGATCACCAGACTGAGGGTAGGGACTGGGGATGCTGGTGAAAGCCGGTGAAAGCCGGTGAAAGCCCCGTGAGACGGATGTCTGAGTGCGATGAGACGCTGTAAGAACTAAAAACATCACCAATCACTTCATCACCCACAACCCCCAGATGTCAGATTAAATGCCAAGGCAGGCTCTTTTTCTGTGGATTGTGGCTTTTTTTTTCAGTTTTCTCCATAACACCTCGGGGGCTGTTTTATAAAAGCTAGATTTGAGAGTTGTCCTTTGTTGACAGGACTTTATAGGAACAAGGCCAAGAAGGCTCGCCCTGTTGTTTGTTCCACAAACATTTTCCATTTCATGATCTATATTTCTTGAATTATAACTTAATGCTAATGTTTTTTGTTAATGCTTTATGTTTTGCTCAACTTTATTTCATGTTATCATATGTAGCCCATGTTTTCCATTAGAATGAAAAAAGTATGGTAATGCAATGGATGGTATGGGTAGTTCAGTGAAGTTTATTCTGAGTAGAGCATTGTGACAACAGAATTACAACTGACAGCTTCTTAAAGTCTAAGAGTTTTAGTACCAGGAAAGATGTGGAGATACCTCTAACATGACTACCTGTACACGTACAGCAGCTAGTAGGGAGACCGGGTGACCAGGCAGAGGTATGGAGATATCCACAACATGGCTGCACTGCCCCGGAGCCCGTATCAGGTTACTGCCTCGTTGTGGGGTCCTCACGTGAGGCTGTGTTAACGGTGTGTTTGAACGCTAAAGGTAGCTGTGCATGCGCTACGGGCACCAACAGGAACAGTGCATGATGGAAACAGCTCCATGGAATCCTGCCCTAATTACCAACCTGAATCATCCATGGGCCGCCTAGTGCTTCAATGTACGCATCTATTCCCATGTATCTCTCTCTGCCTGTGTATGTCTCTCTCTCTCTCACCCATGAATATAGTGATTGTGGGTGACTCAGAAGTGAGATGGGTAACTTCCTATTGCTTTAATGTATATACACTCTTTAGTCACCAACAGTGGGGATAAGTAACTTACCAGTGGCATCTTATTGTGTAACTCACCAGTGCTGCATTTATGCATCATGCTGACCCTACTCACAAAGGCTCATCGTGATGCACCAAGGGAGTGCCGACAACTTACTTACCAGGGCTGCATGAAGACCTATGAATGTGAAGGCTTCAGGCTTAATGTGTTAAAAAGTCATCTAGACTGAGGAGCTGAGGGATAACTGTAGAAAGAGAAACATAAGCTGGCATATAGGTTAGGAACTTGGAATCTGTCCCTCTTTGTTCACACTGGGAACTGGTGTCATAGACATTTGATTCAACTCATAGTGACAAAGAGTATGGAGATCATTTGGTTCTTAAAGATTGAAGAATCTAGCCCTTCTACCCTTTCTACCTGATGTGCGTCTGAAGACAGGATGCACCTGCTGGTAGCCTATATACACACAGGTTGTGAGGTAACTAGCTCCTTGAGCACCTCACTCAGCACTTCTCTGAGCAGCTCCCTGACAGCCTTTTAAACTGAGACTCTGCTTCTGGTGTGTATAAGGTCTACACTACACCAGCACTCGATTCACTCATTCAACTTTTGTTATAAACTCATATTGCTTTCTTCACTTGCTTCAGGCAACCTACCCGTCCTGAATGTTAGAATTTAAGGGACTACATTTAAAGATTTAGAATCAATTGCTATAACTTGAGTTGCAATATATCACATGTGAATGTCACCAAAACTACATTTCCATGGAATTTAATGGACTTAAGCCCATGCGGTTGTGTTTTTACCTTCTATGTATTTTACAATCTTTAGTTCCCGGAGGGGTTCACCTTCGATAGATGGCTCGAGTGCACATTTTTCCTTAAATTCCAACAGTCATGCAGGGCTCAAATACCCATATGCAGGTGAATGCACTGTACAGTCATGACCCGTGGCTAGTCGTGGAAGGTGTCTATAGCAGTCTAACAGCTGTGTGCTGTCCACTTACTACCACGTGCCTCCACTCTACGTCAGCCACTCAGCTTTATGCTGCCAATATTGGGTTAATTATGGGCGGGAGGAGGCAGGCAGAATGGGGCTAGGGGCAGCAGGATGACTCCATATAAGGAGGTCACATAACCCTTCAATGGCTGCAGAGTGCATTGATAATTTATAGCCATTTCTTGTCATAATGCAATAGGAAGTGGTTATATTTTAACAAGTGGGGGGGGGGTGGAGAAAGAGATTTGAAATTATTGCAGCACTTGCATCATATTGACCCTGTTAGATTGCTACACTCTTAAAGGGTCAACACAATCCACATGACAAATGAATACGAAGCCTTGGGCAGAATGCTGTTCTTAAAGGGTTAAGGGAGAGTTGACCTGGGTTCTATGTGGCTTTATAAGGGTGTTCCTTAATGATGTGGCAAGTGGGGGATGAGAGAAATACCCATATAACCACTTAGTTACTTTTGAAACTGTCGATGTGCAGGTATCAGCCTTTGATTGGTGAAGTAGAAACAATTACTGGCCCATCTTTAATTGGACTGTGCACTCATTGCATTGTTCCAGTTTTTAACATCAAAGAGTGAAGGAATCAGGACATTGGCACAATGATGCTGGCACTTTTGTAAATCCCCACGGGTTAGGGTAATCACTGGTAATAAAGCACCACAGCAACACCATCAGAAGTCAAACATCCCCTTCCTGAGGCCAACATCAGAGACGACAGGTCAGGTGGAGAGGGCGCTAGTTAGGTGAGTGTTCTGTTAACAGACATTGATCGTCCACTACTCACCGCTGACCATGTACCACACCACTGACCAGTAGACACTGGCATAATAATTGAAAGCCGCATTCTCTCTAAGAGTGCATGGGTAATGTTTTCCGGTACTGTTCAAGTCTACTAATAGCTGAAGACTTGGTGGTGAGAGCAAGGCTTTAATACAGTATGCCCTTATGTCATCAAGATGCATGAATACCGCCCGAGTGAGCAACCAGCGAAAGTATCAGGATCCTGCAGAAATATCATTTGGGCTTGTGAAATCAGAAGTGAAATTTCCACCTCCCACATTTACATCATACTAACATCTACTACTGCCTGAATGCAGCACTGGTGACAAGGGCAGACAAAGCATTAAACCATGACACTGGCATAGTAATTGAATTTGAAGGCCCTGAAAGTGTTAAAGTGCAAAAGAATCAGGATCTTGGTACAATATCAATTGGACTTTGTGAGTTCAGCAGTTAGATATCCACTTTCCGAGTGTCACATCAGCCGCTAATGGCCAGTACAGGTCAGTCAGACAGGGTGGTAGTTAGGGGCACGTTGTGTTGGCAGACATTGATCGCCCACCGCCCTGTGTAGACAGCTGACCATGCATCACAGCATTGACCACTGCCACTGGACAACAGCAATATCCACCAGGTTGCTGCTACTGCCATATGTCAATCTCCAAGTCTGTTCTCTCAGGAACTAGACTTGTCTATAGTTTGCAAGGTATCCTGGGTAATATTACTTCTGACTGCTGTACTAAACACTATGAAGCATTCAATTCTGTGGTCTAAAGTCACTATATAGTGTAATTACACTAAATGTGATATTGTGACAGGGCTGGTTGGCTCATCATTAAACCTGCATAACATGTACACAATCAGACTTAACAAAATATCTTGATCTGGATATTTGTCTAGGAGTGCTGGGAGAGTCCTGTGTCTTAGGCACTCTCTAATTCTTAAAGCAGTCACTGGATGATAGAACGACTCTTAAATTATCCCAAAATGACCTAAAGTATGAATAATTTTTCAAAATTGGATAAGAGTTTCTAGGGTTGTCCCTGTTTTGCTAGGTAGGGTCGGGTAGCCTGAAACACAGCCTTTTTTATTTGGCCATACTACCAGTGCACTTTACTTCCAGCTGACCCTCTAAGGGAGTGCTCATTTTTCGAACAACAAGGGATGGGGCAGTGAGATTTCCTGCCAAGGGTTCACGACCCTCTGTTTTGTAGTAATGCGCAGGCTTTTTCATTCAAAACAGGTGAATTTGTTCCCTCCCCTATCACCCTCTGCCCCCTGACGAGAAGATTTTTACCCCATCTCCCCTGGTGTAGGAGGTGAATGTTTTAGCTGCTTATCTATAAACATTTCAATTCATTCATAAAGTAACCGTCATAATCAATATCACAATTTTAAGGCAGCATAGTGATAATCTACTCTACTGTGCCCTTATGCCAGCATGATACAAGAATGTGGCATTGGGCAGTAACTCACTGCTACCCCTGTCATGTTTCATGCCCGATGGGTAATACATTGACGGGTCATGAAGGGTGGACATGATGCAGCAATGCAGCACTCACCAGATACTTACAGCGGTGATAACTATTTAAGGATGAATGATGCATTCATGCATCCATCGCTTGGTAATCCTGATGGATGAATACAGTCGTAGCCTGCAATGCCAATCTGTAAACCGTAAATTCTCACTTAGAGGTTGAGGCTTGAACGCAAGTCAGACTCATATTAGTTTTCTTTTATTATCAATCATGCCTTATTTTTAAGTGTATATGACAGTACCGAATTAGCAATTTTCAGAGCGCCTCTGAGACCTTTACACTTTCTCAAAGTTAGGGGTGCTGCTTAAACACAAATTATACAAGTAAGAATTTCCAGGGCTCATGTACATTTCATCAATACTCTTGGATCACCGTACAGAATTATACAACATGTGCCTTGGCTGCCAGAACCGAAATACGGCTGTGAGACCACACATTAGGGGTAAGTGGATGTTGATGACGGAGTTACATAAGTTACATATTGACTCTTGTTGTGCCGATCGTTAACCCCAGAGCAGGGCAGCACACATGCCTCCTGGTTATGTAACAGACATGGTCATTAAGGGTAAATACAATTAGGTGGGGCCAGACGAGGGTGAAGGTCAAGTTGCCCTACCAGTCTGTTGGGGTTAACCCCTTCATAACCATCGTTTGTCTATTTTAAACCATGGTATGCGATATAATCAAGGCGTGAAGACTAATGTTCTACCCCACCCCTGTGGTTTGATAACTATTATAAATGAGGCAGTATATTCACTTGGGTGGATCTGGACTGCAGAGGCATTGTTGCGTTGGAACTAATGCATTACTGCTCAGACTTTACCATACACTTGTAATAAGAATTCATAAGGTGTAAAAGATCTGTACGTTCTACATCCCAATGAAAATAAATTGAGATTTATAGAAGTTATCGTTTGGTATGGAATTAGCTGCTTATAGTAGTCATAGCGAGAAGGAGGGATACATAGTACAATATAATAACAATCAAATACCAGAGCTACTGGTGTACAAAGTATGATGGATGTGGCATCCCATGGTGCGTAGAAATAAACCTGTCAATGATTATTTCATCTTTACGGTGCAGATTATGTAGAGATTATGAGAATCCAACATGGAGGAAGGCAACACATCCCCTCACTATAGGACCAATATATAACGTTATCCCATCAGACACATTAAGGGCTGTAACCCTACATGGTCCTAAGTGGTGCTAACCGAGTTAACAAGGAATAAGGCACCCTGTCTTATTGACTTAGGGTACATTCACCGTAATTTGGAAACACACGTTTATACGGACGGTGAACTTTCTGCTTATTCATGTACAATACGATATTGCTTTTTCAGGAAAGAACAACACTTGAACTGTACCATTATTCACAAATAATGGGCTTTAAAATAAGATGCTTGAATGAAAATGCTTTGATGAAAATAGCCCGATGCCAGGTGACTCTACCTTAACCTATCCGGGTACCTCATTTCTCTCCACTGTCACTGCCCTGTCTAAGCCAGTTCCCCTATGTCATCCCCAACCCCTATCTCACATGCAGTCTCAACACTCGCCTTCTCCGTCCCTCCCTTCCCCCCGTCCTGACTCACTCCTTACCTCCATCCTTCCTTCATCTCCCCGTCCTGCCTCCCTCCCTCCCTGCCTCTCCCTTCCGTGGTGGAGTCCCCGCCCTCTCTCACTCGCTCCATTCCTCCCTCCCTCCCTCCCTCCCTCCCTCCCTCCCTCCCTGTCTCCCTCCCTCCCTCCCTCCCTCCCTGTCTCCCTCCCTCCCTCCTTCCCTCCCTCCCTCCCTCCCTCCCTCCTCCCCGCCTGGCTCCCTCCCTCCTTCCCTGTCTCCCTCCCTCCCTCCCTGCCTCCCTCCCTCCCGCCTCCCTCCCTGCCTCCCTCCTTCCCTCCTTCCCTGTCTCCCTCCCTCCCTCCGTCCCTGTCTCCCTGTCTCCCTCCCTCTCTCCTTCCCTCCCTCCCTCCCTCCTCCCTCCCTGAGTCCCTCCTTCCTTCCTTCCCTCCCTCCCTCCCTCCCTCCTTCCCTCCCTCCCTCCCTCCCTCCCTCCCTCCCTCCCTCCCTCCTTCCCTCCCTCCTTCCCTCCCTCCCTCCTGGCTTCCTACCTCGTACCTTCTTGCTCCCAACCGTTATACTCTACACTCTACCATCCCCTGTCTACTGTCAAAATGCACCACAATGGAGAACCTGAAAGTAAAGCAAATATGAATTTTATTTTCTCCTAATAATAACGAAACAAAGTGTTCACCTACCTAACTTAGCACAGGTAAGTAGCGTGAGACGAGGCATGTTACGCGGCTCATGTCGGCAGAGGTGCGTCCTGCCTCCACTCCCGGGTCCCCAACAAGGTATAGAGCCTTCCACTCAGGTACTATCCACTGGTATATCCTGCTGGTAAAACATGTATAAAACTGCTAATCCACTATGTGCTGCACTGGTGTTATATAGTGGATTCCTCCAGTGCTATCCTCACTGCTGCCAATCTGCAGGTGACATGGTTACTCTTAAGACTGCAGAAGTGGTAAGCCTATATATGAACATGATTTCCTCCTTCTTCAGTGCTATTGCCTCCAGGCATCTGAGAGGATATGGTGGCTGTGGGTGGGTCAGGGGTGGCAGTAGGCCTGAGGGTGTCCGCCCCTGTGGTACTGGTGTTGCACTGTGGGAGTATGCTGACTGTAGTGGTATGTTAACTGGTAATCAGCAGGTGATGCCTTAATACCTCCAGTTAGCAGCACAGATACCTTACTGCTCTACAAGTCAGTTGTCCTGGAGGGTCCTATACCACTCCTACACGTCCTCTAGTGTGTAGATCCCACTAGGTACAGTAAGACAGCACTGATACAAGCTATCACAATGTGCACAGACTGTGAGTTGAGAATCAGTGACTTATCTCTCTATAACTTGTTGCTACAGCTTCTAGCCCATGTAGTAAGCTGAGGCCAATGCTAGAGTTACTGCATGTCTGGGTATGGCTTCATGTGTGGCTTCAACACTTCACTATATAGTATATCTACAAGAAGCACTGTCTGGGCGTCCTGCAGGCTCTTGTTTCCAGATTGGATATATATGTACAAGGCGTGGCCTGTATCTATACCCACACTGTGAAAACTAAAACCATAAATCCGCCTGTTAATACTGTAAACCAACAGTATATTCTACTACTCAGCCACCTTTACTTTTAACAGTGTGAGTTTTTTAACGTTATCTGGCTCTAGTTAACACCCGGTGACCTTATTAGATAAGCTTCAAATGGCCTCTTTTCCACCCAAGTGGCTGCTTTCTGCTGCTCTAGTTCCCTCCAATTACTGCTCCTGTCTTTTACCACCTCAGGGTGAGCTCCACTCATCCGGGGTAATCCGTAATCCGGTGTAAGGATGTGGGAATCATAATTAGAGCGAGGTGCACACAATGACAGAGAGGGACGACTCTTAGGATTATTCCGCAGGAATTGTAGATATTGCCAAAATCCAAGGTGATTGCTGCAAGATAAAAGGAAACGTTTATTTAGCACCTCCAGGAACAAAGAATTCAGGCATTCTTCAACTGTTTAAACTCATTGCGGTTAGCACTAATTTCAGGCTCAATTACCCATGGGGCTTTGTGTTTCTGTGGTTACAATTACCTGAGTCTTTGCATGTAATGTGGCTGTAATTAGCACTGCTGGTGTTAACCCGCTGGGTGCTGAAGGGGCACCAGCCTGCTGTGTGGGGTTTACCTTAGGGAGTGGTCATTTTTTAACAACAGGGGGGGGGGGTTGGTGGATATTTGCGTGAGTGGGTCAAAACTATTTTGGTCTCCCTGCAGGAGGGGTCAAAATTCTTTTGGACCCCCCCCTTGGCAGGTTGAAATTGAGCATATGGCCGACCCTTTTGAGCGTTAGTGACGCGCTGTCTTTTTCGCTAAAAAGGGGTGCAATTCTATTGGTCCCCCCCCACAAGAGGGGTCAAAATTGTGTTGGTCCCCTCCCCTCCCAAAGTAGTTTGGTTTCCCCCCCCCCCCTAAATCCACCCCCCCCCCCCATGTTGTTAAAAAATGACCACTCCCTTAGGGGTGAGCTGGGTGCAGCTACAGTAACGGTGTGTATGTTAACAGGTAACTACACCCACGTGTGCGGCACCCCTCCACTGTAGAGGTACTCACCCCTTAGACACTCTGTATAAACAGCAGCACGTGCCCGCTACACACCCTGGGAATCAATTATGTCATGTTCTCACGGCCACTGGGAGCTTTGTAGAACCCTTGGTGCTACAGGTAAGGGCTGGAACAGAGATATAAAGAAGGTAGGAAACCAGATATATCATGTAGAAAAACCTGTATAGATTTGTATGAGCTACCCAACCCTAAAAGTGTGAAGTTCTCCTATCCTATTTGTAGCAGTTACAAGGAAGTATCCCCACAACCCAGTAGGTATTACGGTCCCCAGCTGTTCCTTATGAAGGTATCAACCCCTCTGACTCTCAGGTGTATTCTGAGGCAGCCAATAACTTTGAAATACTGAGATGTGAAATCATCCCCTTTCTCTCACTACTTGTAACAGACCACTCGTAATTCTCTCCCTCTTGGAAA
This sequence comes from Harmothoe impar, assembly GCA_947462335.1. NCBI lineage: Eukaryota > Metazoa > Annelida > Polychaeta > Phyllodocida > Polynoidae > Harmothoe > Harmothoe impar. Next base: position 84,454,846 of record OX381706.1, on the reverse strand, counting down.
CCTTGCTACATCTCACAAGTAGTCTATCACACCTCAAACTGCTAAGAACAGATGAGGTTTCTCCTGCCCTGAGCCTTTTGTAGTATCTCCACCACACAATAAGTGTTAGATCCTTCCCCGCCCCAGCCTCCTCCAGCATAGATTATTACTGGAGTAGTCCCCATGTATCTCCTGTAGGAGGCCTGCTACAGCTCACATCTCAGTGTAGGATTGATCCCTCCTGCTTCTTCTCCGTCTACTTACAACAGATGAGTCCCCTCCTGGCTCCCAGAACACAATAGGTGTTTGTTAGATCCTCCCCTCCTGCCGCAGTAACAGAGAGCTCCTCACGTAGTCCCTACAGCTCTATGGGAGATAACTCCTCCTGCTCCCGCTGAGGGCTGATGGGCTTCCTCCTGTGACCGATCCACTCCCTGTGCTAGATTCCTATACACTCCTCCTGGGTAACTGGTAACTGAAGGGGTGGGAGTACTGGGAGGGAGACCAATGCAGCCAACGCTGCTTATAGTTAGATTAACTTCACATGAGTTCAGATATATCCTAAAGTATATATATCCCGGTGCTAGAGTCCTACACCCCTCCTGGGTAACTGGTAACTGAAGAGGAGTGGGACAGAGAGCAATGCAGCCAACCCCAGGCTGCTTATTGTAACTTATAATCATATTAATTTCACATTATTTAAGATGTATCCTAACCTATGTTTCATTCCTGGAAACAGAGAAATTTATGTTCTGGTTGTAAAAACCTCCACATGAAAGCAAGATAGATGCTGGAAACTTCGGGCCACTTACTGAGATACTAGTTTCACGATAGTTAAGATGTATCCTAAATGAATATCACTCCCGAATCATGTCTCTGCTGGAAACAGGGACTCCTGGCAGTAAATTCCTCCACACACAGAGGAGGGGTAGGATGTGATCAATGCTGGAAACTCCAGGCTGCTTACAGTAATACTAGGTGCACTTCAGTTAAGAGATGGGCCTCCTTTGTGTCTGAATCCTGCTACTTCCAAGAACAGAGCAGATTCATTTCCTGGTGATAAATCCTCCCTCGCTCCCCGTGACAGAGGAGCTCACAGTCGGGAGCTGTGATCAATGCAGGGAACCCTTAAGGCTGGAACACCTCCATCAACTCCAGACCCCTTATAGGGAGGTATTCTAGTTTCACTGGAGTTAATGATCCAACAGGCTCAGTATCTGAAGCCTCCTGCTTCTGTGAACAGAGGGATGTCATTTACCTGGTGTTAAATTCCTCCACACTGCTGGCGACACTGACGCCCCCTATTGGTGAGAACTGGGATCAGTGGAGGAAACTGTAGCCTGTGATGCCCTTTGTAGAGCTGAGACCCGACCAAAGCCATGGTCTGAAGAAGTCCATGGGAAGGCTCCATTTCTGCTTTAATAGAACAGATGCTACTTAGGCCGAAAATTAAAAAAGGTTGGTTTCCGGTAACATGGCCTAGAAAGCTAGGCCTGTCCGGCAGATTTTTTACTACTTTTTGCTTTCCACATTTTAGACCTGTTTTGAGAAAAAACTAAGAAAAAACTAAGAAAAAGCTAAATTTCCGAGATGTTGGAAAAAGTAGGGGGACCGGGCACTGTTTTGACCCAGTCAGACAACCTGAAACAAACTTTTTTTTTTAATTTGGCCTCATGGAAGGGAAGCTCCTCCTATTACTGATAACTCCAGTCACCTTGAAGTAGAGGTAATGTGCCTCATAGAAGGGGTGGCTCCCCCTGCTGGCAATAACTCCAACACAGGAGGTGCGGCCAATGGTAGAGACAGGGGCTGCCTACAGGAGGTACACCCCCCATCTGTTCTCTAAGTAACAGAAATTCATCTAGAAGTCTGGGAGAAGTCTCTATTACTGTGTCTGAGATCCCCCTGCCGGTAGTTCTATGTACTACTGATAACTCCTGGAGTAGGAGGCTTCATCTGCCCCCCCCCCCCCACACACACACATACAGCTGACAGGGGGTCTCTGTCTCCCCCCCCCCCCCCCACACACACACACATACAGCTGTCTCTGTCTGCTTATTGCCAATGGGAATCCCGCCAAAGTCCACTACAGAGCAGGTGTTGTGTGCACAATATGTATATGCAGGAGACTTGCCTCCTAAGATGATATGCTGCTCTAGTGCTGTAGGCAGTATTGGGAGTATAAACCCTCACGCGAACCCCTGGGTTTGACCTTTATGAATGCCTGAGTTAAATCCTGCCTAACTAGAGTAAGGTCCTTAATCTTAAAAGGAACTGCATTCCTCACTTGAGCACAACAGATGTTCCCTTGAGCTCCCTCAGGCAGCATTAATCCAGCTATAGTATACCAGACTTTCCCTGCTGTTGGTATTGTAAGTATACAGACCTTTAGGTTATCATAATCCATGCCATGTGTTTCCTCTTTAATAGTAGCATCCCTAGAACAGACTGTTAATCCTTTAGTTCTGGTAATCCCTCCAGCAGTAATGATATTTAATACATCTTTATTGTAACACAACTTTCTCTGGTGATGGTGGTTTTGAATGGTAGGCAGCACTTAGTTATATAGCAGTTATAATAATGTGACTTCCCTTGGTATTCAAAGTATAAATGAAGCGGTAGGTTAATCACCATCCATGTGTTCTGTCCATTGTTTTCTTACTAACTCCAAGGCTACAGCAGAACAGCCTGTTACTCCTCTTGATTGGTTACTCACTGAGGTAATGCCCTGAGTAATGCAGCTATATTATGACAGACGCAATAAGAGGTTCTCCTGGTGGTAGCAGACTCACTGCTCACACTGCTGTGGTCAGCTGTTCCTCCTCCTGTCCTGCTCCCCCCTCAGCTGGGGGCGCAGCCTGCTACCTAGGCTTACTCTCGGCAGGAGACTGGCTGGTTTTGAACACTAGGCAGCACTGTTCTAGCATGATTTCCGTTAGTTAAAGCATATCTTTAGCGTTGGGTGATCATAATCCATGTGTTCTTCCCAAGGAGTATTTTCCTTCCTAATAACTCCAAGGCTACACCAGAACAGGCGCTGGTGCTCACTAAAGTAGCAATAATACAGCTATATTATAACATAAGTTTACTGCTGGTGGTTGAGCTGCACATGTCCCTTACTGCATGCTGGGCTGGTGGTGCAGCCTGTGGGGGCCTGCTGCTGGGTCATGCTGTGAGCAGCTCACTGCGTGGTGTGTGGGTATGTGAGCTGCTCCTCCCCCTGTAAGCAGCCCTGGTCTGCAAGTGGGAGCTGCTCCCTTGCAGGTAGCGGTGCTGACCAGGCTGTAACGGGGCTGTACAGGTACCCCATTAGCACAATATCTTATGCTTGAAGAATAAGATTTCAGGGGATGTCTTCTTCTTCATGCAAAGACAGGGACTCCCCTGGTCCCCCAGATAGACAGCTAACCCTATGCCTTTCCCTAACTATAATCAGAAAGAACTAAGCTAACCCTAACTCCTACCCTAACCATTGGGCAGGTATCCGGTGTAGTTAGTTTCTTTATGAAGCATCCCCTGGGGGACAGGGGGATGATCAAGCATGATGGCTTCTTACAAAGCATCCCCTGGGGATGCAGGGGAGTCCCTGTCTATAGTTTAAGCATAAGATGTGGCCAAAAAAACATTATGCTTGAAGAATAAGATATTGTGCTAATATGGTGCACCTGGGAGGATATGGGCCAGTGGATTCGTACAGTGTGCAAAACCACTATTAGCCGCACTATATGATGCCATAACTCAGGATTCCCTCTTTGAGCAGTTTGGGATCCAGAGTTTTCCCAAAGCAGAATGCACTGATGGGTATGAGACATAGTTTGTTTCATTGACTAGGGAGCTGACTAGGTGGTGTACACTACAGTGGCATGTATCATTACAACAAATAACTGAAGAGAATGTTAGGTTACTTGCCTTTAGGAAAATTACTTTGTGATAATGAGTTTGATTGATTTCTTTGCCCAGTGAAACGTAACAATATAAAAGGATTTTCTTGGTAATCTTTGAAACTAGTGTAGGGGTTTACTACGGTAATCATTTATATCCAGGTGACCGAGGAGGATTAAGTTCGGGTTGTTCCCGCCTGGCGTTAGTGTGGGCGGTATCCCAGAGGGGGCGACTGTCCTCTCTCGGGTACTGCGCACCACGTTTCAGGCGGGAGCCAACCGACACGTGACCATGTTCATTTCACACCCAAAGGGGGTATATAAACCTCCCCTCCTCGTATAGTCGCCAGTCAGTGCAGGCCCGGCTGACTCCCCGCATTACCCTACCCCAATCGCTAGATTGAACCAGGACTGCTTCGTCTTACCCTTCGGGTTAAGACTAGATTCAATTGTCATAGGGATACGTTGAATAAAACACGCTTTCTACTTCGCACTTGGAAACTGACGTTCTTGTTCTCTTTCTGAGATTCCGAACCACTACACTGGTGCCGTGACCAGGATCAGTTTCGAAGTAGCAGTCAGGTGAACCTGGCCGGAGTAGGAGAGCATGGGGACGGTAACGTCCCGGAGCGGAACAACCCAGTTGTTCCGACCAGCTTCGAGGGTTTCATGCGTGAAACCGAAGGAGCTTTAAATCCAGGAGCGACTTTGGAAGAAGGAGAACTGGAATCCACCCGAGTGGACCAGATGGAACCGGAGGAAGCGAGGGGGTTCACACCGAACTTCATTGCCACTCAGGGCCAAATCATGTTGAACACTGGGCGTTCTTTGTTCAACACGACGGACTCCGTTTTCTTTCCCGGAGGAAAGAAAAGGGCGAACCAGAAAGGCTCATTTCTGGACCCGACGGTATTAGAAATACCGCCACAACCCCTTCGGGTCGTACCCGAAGGAGGTCCCATCGTCGGGACCCAACCTGATCTTGATCAGGACGACACCTTGGACCGGGACAACGATTACCGGAACAAGGAAGAAATGAACAAGCAGTACGATGCTCTGCACGACGAATTGGTTTCGTTGATCTCTGAAAGGAATAGGTACATCCTAGAGAGTAGACAGGTCCATCAGGATATGGAGTGGAGAACGGATCAGTTGACCCGTGACAACCAACTGGTGCAAGACCAGATGGAGAAAAATCAGGAAACCCTGAAAGCGGAAAAGAAAAGATTATCCGAGTTAGGTCAAGCTAACCGGAAGTCTTATGCCTGTCAACAACAGTATCAGGCGGACCTAGAAAGATACTCTAGGGAATGGCACGCCGCCAAGGACGCTCGCAACCAGCAGGTGGAAGACAATGAGGCAGTAAGAACCGCTATCCTAGAAGCAAACGAAGAGTTAGATCAGAAGAAACTAGAGGGCATGAAGGCGGTATCTATACTGGAAGCTAGACGAGTAGAGTTGGAACTCTACCTAAGTAACCAGAAGGTACCTGACCCAGAGGTGACCCTCACCCCTGGGGAAGGAGTGGAGAACCCTCCACTCCAAGGAGTTCTAAAGCCCACCACCCGATACCCTTCCGGAGGACAGGTAGAGAAAGATGTCTACTATACATCTGCTCCCCCTGCTCCGACGGGACCTTCGGTAACCATCGATCCGACGGCATATTCCGCGGGAAGTGCGCCGGGGGTCGATAGTTATGACACCTTGAACCCCTTCGCTGGGGATAGTCCATCTCAGTATGGAGTTGTTCCACCCCCTTCGGGTACGAGCAAGAACACCACCACCCATGAGGATCAACAAGGGGGGTGGTATGGTTATGATAATTGGGGTGACCTGATTTTTCATCATAACCAGGAGGCAGAGACCCGAGAAGGGAGAACTCCGGGAAATCAAAGCCGGGGGCATGCAACCCGAGGCAAGAGAGCAGGGGAAGGACCTTCTGCTGGATGGTCTAGGGATCAGAACCGACAGTACCCCCGTACTGATAGTCCTGATAGACCCACAACTGGTCAGGGAAGTCGGCCTAGACCCCAAACCCATGACCAAACAACCACCGGGAATGTTCCCCCTTATCCGGGTACCACTTCTTGCCCTCGACCCACCCGGTTTCCCGGGTGCGAACCAGTCTCTCCAGTCCGACCATTGACCCGAAGAACCTCAATGGCTCCCGGATTGAGACAGGTTTATGATACTGATCCTTGTATCAAGAGCCTTGGCCTAGATAGCTATAGCCGGGGACAAGATGCCACTGAAATAATGGACTGGAGCCGGAATCTATCAGATGAGCTGATAGAAGGGGTCACCAGGGGTGCCCGACGGACCGCCAGGATCACCAAACCCTACAAAGGGAAAGGACCCTGGAAAGATGAATACCAAATATTTGTGGATGACTGCAAATACAATGGGTGGTCTAAAGAAGACTCATTAGGAGCCTTCGTGATCTGGCTAAATGATGGGCCAGGTAAATCAGCAGTCTTCCAATGGAGAAGTACATATGGCCCTTCGGGTACATATGATCAGCTCGAAAGTACTGCTGTATATATCTTTGGGAACCTGGTGACCGTGGATCACTGGTTGGTCTTCAAGGGACGAACCCAGAAACCAAAAGAGTCCCCAAAAATATATGGCCTAGAGCTTCAACGGATTCTGCATCAGGCAAGACCCGAATGGGCTAGAGACGCCGATTACTATATCGAGACTCTCTTTGTCCGGTTTATTAGCGGACTGAGCGACCCTGATCATCAGGAACTAACCAGAAAAGCTTGGAAAAGCGATTCCTCCCTAGCCGATCTATTTTTAGCCATAGATGGTTATGAGAAGAAGAAAGTTCTTCTTGCCGGATTGGTGCCCAACCAATCCCGAACGTCAGCGGTAGTTGACTATAGTAGCAGCGGGGGATCCTCGGGTGAGGATTCCGAAGGAGAGGAGACCATTGGGGCGGTAGCCTTCAGTGGGAAGCGCCGGGACAAAAAGTCCGGTGATAACAAAAGGCGGAAACCTTTTGACAAATCATCCTCTAGCAAAAAGCCAGAGAAACCTCCAGGGGACAATTCAAAGATCCCTTCCAAGCCTCCCTCGGGTCCACCAGAACCCAATGTTCCGAAGAAATCGGAACCCGACCAGTCCCTCGGATTGGTAGAAGCCATGATGCAGCGTATGATGGCGATGTTTGATAAGAAAGAGGAAAGGAGGGTTAAACCCGAACTGAGTACTGTAACATGCTACAGATGTCAGGAGAAGGGGCATTATGCCTCCTCATGCACAGCTGAGAAACCTGTGATGCGATTCTCCGGAAAGAACTCGGAAAATTAAAGGGGATCCCTGAGGAAGGCGACTCAGAGATCCCGAAGGAAATATGCCATGATACTCCTGACGGAACGGGAGTAAGTTCACACTCAGTAGTGACGCCCGGACATATGGGGGACAAGCAGGCGCAGCTTGGGAACCCTGGGGCCGGGGCCATCAGCATTCCAGTCATACATTCGGAAAGTGAGTCGGGGAAACCCGGTGCTGATGCGGAGGAGTATAGTGCAATGGTTTGTGGAACCAGGCTCCCCCTAGATCACCCTTGCCTGGAATACATAAGAGGGCGTGGATTAGATCTAGGTACTGAGAGTGACTTACAGAAGTTCACTAGTAACCCTTCATTGAATGGAGGAAAAAGGTGGTATTTAGCCGCTTCTGTGAAGGGTAGAGTCGGGGAATTTCTGATAGATACTGGAGCCAGCCACTCCATCATCTCTCGGAAGTTCTACACTCTTCTGCTGGGCACAAATGATGACCTTAAAATGAGGGTAAATGCGTGCACAGCCGACGGTAGCAGATTGCGGACGTTTGGACGTACTTTCCTGTGTATCTCGGTGGTGGGGAAGGAGTTTGTATTCTCCCCAACCATTGCTGAGATCGAGGATGATGGTATTATAGGGATGGACTTTGCCGACCTGTTCGGGATGATGTTGAACCCGAAGACAGGTGAATTGTCCATACAGAGTCCCTATAATATCAAAGCACAATGTGTGCTGAGAGTTATCAGTAGTGTAGCAAGTGTCGCACAGACGGTGAAACTTCCACCGGGAACCACATGTGATGTGTTAATAAGCGCTTCCTCTGAACTAAGAGGAAGGGCCGGGTCATGGAACCCGACGTAGCTTATCTCCAATCCCTCGGGTTGGAATCTGCTGATACGTTGGTGGGAAATGCCCAATGGACCCTTGTCCCCATTTCCAATCCTGGTGTTCATATGGTATATCTCCAGAAAGGCGCTAAAGTAGGCAGTGTGGTACTCGCGGAGGCGGTCACCAGCAGCCTTCTGGGGTTGCCATCCGAAGAGCCGCCGGGTACGGCCGTAATTGAAGAGGAATTAGAAAAGCTAATTCTAGATGCTTCGGAACTAGATCCGAAGGAGCAGAAGGACCTTCGGGTAATGTTAAAACGTTGCCGGAGGGCCTTCGCGTTCCCAGGAGAACCCTTAGGACGAACTGATAAAGTCCTACACGGAATTGACGTGGGGGAAAGTTCCCCCTTTAAAATTCCTTACCGTCGGCTACCTCTGAAGAAGAAGGAGGTAGCAGAAACTGAGATCAATAAGATGATTAAGGATCATGTTATTGTACCCAGTTCCAGCCCCTGGAGCAGTCCAGTCTGTATGGTCACCAAAAAAGATGGGACCATACGGTTCTGTATTGACTACAGGAAACTGAATGGGATGACGAAGAAGAACTCATATCCTCTGCAGAGGATTGATGAAACCATTGACTCACTAGGAGGAAATGAATGGTACTGTACCATAGACTTACAGTCTGGGTACTGGCAGGTCGGGATGAAGCCTGCCGACATGGAGAAGACGGCCTTCTCTAGCCATGTAGGATTGTTCCAGTACAACGTCATGCCCTTCGGGTTGTGCAATGCGCCAGCCACCTTCGAGGCCATGATGGAGACATTACTGAGCGATCTACTATGGAAGAAATGTCTAGTTTACCTAGATGACGTCATTATCTTCGGAAAAACATTCCAAGGTTGTCTAGACAACCTGGAAGAAGTCCTCCAGAGGATAATGAGTAATGGGTTGAAATTAAAACCTAAGAAATGTCAGTTGTTTAAGAAAGATATTAATTATCTGGGGAGAATCATTTCCACACAGGGTGTGAAAGCAGACCCGGAGAAGATCCGAAGTGTGACGGAGTGGGAAAAACCCAGGTGTCCCAAGGATGTCCGTTCATTCCTCGGGTTCTGCTCGTATTATCGAGATTTCTTACAAGGCTATGCCCAGGTGAGCTATCCTATCCAGTCACTGTCTCATTGGACACCTGGTAGGCGTAAGGAAGTTTTTCCATGGGGAAAAGAGCAAGACGAGTCTTTTGAATCCATCAAAAGACTCTTTGTTGAAACACCAGTGTTGAAATATCCGACGGCCGCCGGTCATTTCATCCTGGATACTGATGCCAGCAATGAGAGCATTGGAGCTGCTTTGAGTCAGGTCCAAGACGGAAAGGAAGTTCCCATTGCTTTTGCTAGCAACACCATGAACAAGTCACAGAGGAATTACTGTACCACCAAGAGGGAACTCTTGGCAGTGATTGTTTACACAAAGAAATATAAACATTTTTTGTGGGGCTCAGATTTCACGCTGAGGACTGACCATTCCTCCTTGAGGTGGTTACTTAATTTTAAGGATGCTGAAGGTATGATAGGTCGGTGGTTAGCACACTTATCGGAGTTCGGGTTGGAACAGAAGCAGATCCAACACCGACCCGGTGTGAAGCATGTAAATGCTGATGCACTGTCCCGCAGACCCATCAGGAGTTGTGGAAATGAGAAATGTGATGATTGTGGAGCCCACGGGGCGGTCCTAGCTGGAGTCCGGTTGCCACTGGAATCCAGGGGAACTGGTATCCTTCAATGGTCTATGGAGACTATCCGAAGGTTCCAGGAGAAGGACCCGAACGTGGGGAGGTTGCTCGGGTTGATTCCTAAGGGGATCAAACCTGTTCGACCTGAAATCTCGCTAGAAAATAGAGAGATGAGGAGATTTTTAGCTCAATGGACAGAGCTGGAAGTATCCGAAGGTGTTCTATATAGATGGAAGATCAATCCTTCGGGAAGAAGGATCAGACAGGTAGTGATCCCCTCCGGTATGAGGAGGGATTTGATGTATTATTGTCACGGTCATATGACCAGTGGTCACTTTGGGAAGAAACGTTCATTAGAACGACTGTCCCGAAGATACTACTGGCCAGGAATGAGCACTGACTTATTACGTTGGATCGCCACGTGTCCCGATTGCTGTAAAAATAAACCCGGCCCTGGGATGGGTAAAATGCCCTTGTCCCAGGAACTGTTCGGAGTTAGGTTTGCGAGGATAGCAATCGACATCATCAGTGGTTTTAAAACAACCCCTGATGGTAACACGTGTATGATGGTAGTCACTGACTACTATACTAAGTATACGCGGGTGTTCCCCTTACCCGATCACAAAGCAGCGACCTGTGCGAAGGCCTTTGTGAAAGGTTGGGTATTACACCTAGGAGTGCCTCTGATGATGCATAGTGACCAAGGCCGGGAATTTGAGTCGGATCTATGGCAGGAAATGTGCCATGGGTTAGCCATCTGTAAGACCCGAACCAATCCTTACCGACCCCAGAGTGATGGGATGGTGGAAAGGTTCAACAGAACGCTGATTCAGGTTCTGAAACCCTTGGTGAATGAAAGTATGACTGATTGGGATGAACAATGTGAATATGTATGCCATGCATACAACAGCACTGTTCATAAAAGCACCAATTGCACCCCAAACTTATTAGTGTTTGGGGAGGACATGATCATGCCAGCCGATCTTGTTTTTGGAGTGGTCGGGTTGAATCCCGACGCACCCTGTCACGTGATGTTTGTGGAATCACTAAGAGACCAGTTCAAACTCGCATACGAACTTGTTAGAACTGAGTTACAAAAGAACGCGAAGTGGCAGAAGACTGGTTATGACCATGGACTAAAAGTCCGTCGGTTCAAGGTAGGGGATCAAGTAGTAAGACTACACGAACCTCTATCCAATTTAAAATTGGCAAGCAACTGGGATGGTCCATTTGTAGTGACTAGAGTAGTAAGTGACTGTACTGTCATGATTAGATCCTTAATTGGGCGGATCTATAAATCCAACGTGGCTCGGCTCCGTCCCTGGAAGGGGAGGGATCTGACCACAGAAACGTATGGATTAGGAGTAGATGAATTACTCCAAGAAGTAAAAAGCAGGAAAATGGATCAAATAACCCCGAAACGTGGCCGAGGAAGGCCTAGGAAGTTGGGGGGCAGTGATCCGAAGGTGCAGAAGAAGGAAAAAGTCTCGCTAGCTGTAAGCAAACCTAGGCGGAAGAGAAAGGGGACGGCTAACCCTGCCTCTGAAAAGGCGCCTTCGGGAGCTAGGTCAAAGAAAATACCCATGGGAGGTACCCGACGCAGTCCCCGCCTGTTAGAAAGGGCTGCGGTAACCTAAGCTAGTACACAACGAGTGTGTTGTCCTGTACTATGTTAGGAGAGGGAGGGAAGAAATTCCTGGCGGGAAAAATTATAAATTTATTTCCTCTTTTTCCGAGAAATTGTTTTGTGTTGTCATCTGTTAAATGTTGGAATATACACGAGTGACCGGGTATGGAGCGTGTAAACCCCCCAGCAGGGTACCAGTGGGTGGTGAGCGGATAATCCGGTGGGTTTGCGGGCATGCTTCCCATAAAAACCTCACTAATACTCCAGCAGAGCTGCTGGTTGCGAATGGTTCGGCTACTACCCGAAGCACCTGTTTATAATAAAAAGCACCGGCGCCCTACGGGCGCGGGAAAAGAACTGGGTCAATGAGTGACCTAGTTAGGGCAGTCTCGCGGAGGGCCCGAGACGCGCGTGGATGCGCGTGACCTCTGCGCAAAGAGGTCGTTTTGGTTCATTAGATTTCGAATCTTCGCCGGCACAGGGTGCTGGCCAACGAGGAGGATCTAATAAGAACCGAATTCAAGCGTCAAAAGTAGGTGAATACGTTTCAAAAGGAGAACAGGTCCTCCACAAAGACCTGTAGTAATAGTTAGGACTCTTATTTAGTATAAATAAGAGCGCCCAACCCAGCATGGCCTCACGGCAGCTCGAGTTGGGCGGAGGGGAACGGCCACGCAACATGGCCGATTTGCCCCACGAAGACAGTGCTGGTGCCGCCAGCCCTGTTACTCTCTCCGAGGAGCAGCTCCTCGGAGAGGAAGACATGGATGTATCCACGTCTGAATCAGCACTCACCGAGGCTGAACGAAGGAGTCTTCATGAAAAAGATCGTCTTCTTGCTCTAAAAATAGAGCAGGAGGAGGCCCAACATCTGAAGGATACGTGGGATAGGTGTGGTAATCCGAACATCAACCCGGATAACCACCCGAAGGATGAGAAGCCAGCTAGCCTGGTGAAGTCAACTGATAAAAGTTGCTACGATGGAAGGGAGATGAATCTCCATCCAGACGTGATGTGCGCCACGGAGATAGGCCTAGCCAGACCTATCCCTAACGACATAGTGGATATGTTGCAAGAATTTATTGATGCGGGAGCTCTCCGCATCATGCCCCCAGAGTGGTTTGCCACCTGGGAAAATCTACAGCAAGGCCTCCGGGTGTGTAAAGCACTTCGGAAGGGCTTGTTTGACGCCGAGATGGCTGACGTCGGGATGTGTGTGCCTCGGATGACACCCATCTCAGATGACACTTCGTGTGGGGCATTCGGCGCCACTACCCTCGCGGTAGGGTGCTACCGCAGATACAACCCGGTAGGGATGTTGGAACCGAGATCGGTTGAAGGATATAGGGACTTAATACGGTCCAACTTATCCTACGAGGTCTATCAGATAGACTATAACCGCATGAAAACAATCATGGCGGAGAAGGACCTCAGCCGTCACGAAGCCATCATCGAGACGGTGGAGGAAATGGTCAAGACTCGGACTAAGAGTTTGACTCAGGCAGAGGAGAAGGCTGCAGCTAAAGCCAGCAGGGACATCCGAAGGGGTGACCCTGCAACCCGCACTAGCAGTCCCCACGGTCAGGATATCCGGACTGTGGTAGTTACAAAAGGTGAATCCCCTTTTGTCCAGCCTCGGGGTCGCCAAGCCTTGAGGAATGAGGCAGCCCGGTTAAAGAGAGTACCAGACGCCCAGCGGATTGTGACCGATGGGTCAGTATCGGATAAATCTGATACGAGCAGTACTTCCCAAGGGAAGTCTGCTACAGGGGAGGACGATATGGACATTGCGGCTCCAAAATCTCCTTCCCAGACGAAGGACCCAGTGACCACAGTCACCCAAACCGACCCGACGCCCGACCCGAAGGTGGCTGCTGGACATCAGTCCGACGCCAGCTCGGGGAGCGAGTCGGGTACTGCCCTGGAAAAACACATCTGGAATAACGCCAGAGGTGGATTTCAGGGATTCATTCCCTCTTACTGGGGGGAATGCGCAAAAGGATCGGGGCGTTTCTCCATCCCGCCCGTAATCAATTTGAATGGGAGATCCGACGATGAGGATTGGTGCAGAGCCACCCAAAGGGATCCTCTCGTGAGCGAGTTCTACGAGGACTGGCTTAAGAAAATAGATTTCTTCCCGGAAACCTATTATACCAGGGATCAGAAGGCAAAGATCCGCTGGGCTGTCCGACATTGGGACCGGGACCACCTTGAGTGTCCATTCCAGAAATGCCAGTCATCTCTGGAATTACAGGTATCCTTCACCACTAGGGCGAGGTACCTGCGCCACTTAGTGGAAAACCACACCCACCACTATATGGTGTACCAGTGCGATCCGGAGGGGGCAGGTACCACTACCTGTTCGGGTCACCTGCATCCTAGGCGTGGACGCTTGATCAAGCACATGACCATGCTCCATAATATTGAAGGTGGTGAGGCCAGAGCCAAGGTAATGGCCCTGCATGAACGCGTAATAGACGCGTTCAGTGATGTCCTGAAGAAGGATCCGAAGAGCCTTAATTCTTCTAAGGCGTATTTCTGCGAGGTAGCAGAAAGCAAATCGAAGCTGACAGTAGCGAGGTTTGCGAAGGTCCCGGGTTCACGGAAGTTTGACTTGGATCCGGACCAATACCCACCCGAGATGTTCCGTCGGTCTGCTAATCGAGGCCGGGGGAGAGGTGGGAGAGAACCCGACCCGAGGGACTACTACCGGGGTCGGGGGGAGCAGCCGAAAGGTGATCGGGGACGGTCTCGGTCCACCAGCCCGGCTACTCACGTGAGAAGAGGGGGGACCCTCAGCCTGGAGGAGATTGACTCCCGTTATTACACGGAGTCCTCTCATAGTGGTCGTAGCTATGAGGCATCTGCGGATAGACATACTGACTATCCGGAGATGGACTTGGCGCCTGGACAGGAGTCTCAGACGCTCGGCCAGACCCCCCAAGACACCCGAAGGCGCGAGAATGAACTCGCTCGCCAGAGGGAGGTTGATAGGGAGCTGGCCCGACGGGGACGCAGGAGTCCTGGGGAGGAACCCTCCCGGTCCTGGTACGACTTGGTGCGACATGTGGCGTCCACCTCGTCTGCCCAGGGAGGTGTCCTACCCGACGCCGGTTACCGAGGAGGCCCGACAAGCAGACCTTCATCTGCTTCGGGACGGACGGAACCATCCGCTCCTACAGGAATACACCAGCAGGTGTTAAAGCATGCCAGTAGGGATGCTTCGCGGCACCAACAACAGCCGCCATCACACAAGGCATTCAAGCCTGCTCACCGGATCACTGGGCCGGATGGGGAGACTATGAGACCTCCTCCTCCGCCACCGAAAGGTCCAGTACCAGCTCCGGCGATACCACCCCAGAAGCCGGCTCCACCACCAGGGAAGCCGACTGAGGTTGGGAAACCAACCATGGATCCTCCTGTTAAAACACAGGAGGTCAAACCCAAGAAGGAGAAGCCTGCGGCCACTCTTAATGTAACACCGATAGCATCCTACTTTCCTAAGGATGCTCCGCTGTCCAATCAGATAGGACAGGAGATTCTGGATGACTTCCAGAAGGAACAGCGGGTGATGGCTGAGGATTACCACAAGAGGGTGGTACAACACTTCATAGAGGGGGTGAGGAAGTGTCACCGGAAGGAAAAGGAGAGCCTTCAGAAGGACACTGCCGATGAGGTAGTTACCAAGACCAGGTTCTTGGAAGCACAGCGCGACAAAGCCGCTGTGCTGGAAGCTACAGTCCGAGAGGAGTGTAAAGAGCTCCAGGAAGAAATCCGGGAGATGAAGGCCAAATTTAAAATTTGCCTCGGGATGAAATTCTCGGACTGGGATGGGAGCATGGATCAGCTGAAAGATGCCATCCAAAAGAAGGAGGTACCCGAAGGCTGAAACAAAGCTCCTTCGGGATAACTGAATACAGCTGTAGTTGTTTCAGGAACTCTTCGGCTACGGAAGCCGAAGGTAAATATGAAGGGACTATCCCTTCATATTAAAAGAACCTTTAGGTTCTGAGGTAATGATATCCATACCAAGTGTTAATAATATTTCCACATATGTAAACGTTTTAACATACATCGCACCTACAGGAGTCTACCATTTGCTGGTAGACCCGAAGAGGAGAGCACCTCACTCAGTCGTCCAAGATGAAGAGGAGAGCACCTCACTCAGTCGTCCAAGATGAAGAGGAGAGCAACTCACTCAGTCGTCCAAGATGAAGAGGAGAGCACCTCGCGTACTCGTCCCGAAGCAGATCCGGAGATCAGCCCAGTATCTGACTTCTTATAAAGTCAACATAGCACTTTTTGTGAGGTTCTGCAGTATACCGCTGCAGTTCCAGATTATTTATTAAAACGTACATTCTCGTCCATGTTACTAATATATATTTATGGTGCTGATACACTACGATAGTTTATGATACTCAGGATAATACCAAAGATCTGTATAAACCATGACTGTGTTCAAACGTTAACCACTTCAGGTGGGTGTAAATAAGAGTATGTATATCTAGTTGTATATATATTTTGTTATGAAAAACGGAGGTGATGAAAATTTTGATTCTGGTGCGGAGAAAAGTTATCATGTATCCCTATGTAATTTTTTTAGGCTTGTGAGTCCTTTTTAGGACTGGTAATAATTCTTCGGAATTGGTACACTTGCCGATTATATCTTTAAAGGTCCTTATCAGGACTATATATGTATTTCCTATCAGAAGATAGTTACAAACTGTTAGTAACTACTTCGGGTACTACTTAAACGTAAAGGTCATATCATAAGGTTTCTATGACAGTGTAATGCCTTAATTCCATTAATATTGTTCATCATATATTACATATGACTAATGGTAGTAAAACCCTTTGTGTATAGTGTGTAGACAAACTACTTCTGGTTGTCAAACTATTTTTATTATGAGTCTACTACTCAGGTTTTTACCACACCTAGTGTTGTCTAGGGGGGGTAGTGTAGGGGTTTACTACGGTAATCATTTATATCCAGGTGACCGAGGAGGATTAAGTTCGGGTTGTTCCCGCCTGGCGTTAGTGTGGGCGGTATCCCAGAGGGGGCGACTGTCCTCTCTCGGGTACTGCGCACCACGTTTCAGGCGGGAGCCAACCGACACGTGACCATGTTCATTTCACACCCAAAGGGGGTATATAAACCTCCCCTCCTCGTATAGTCGCCAGTCAGTGCAGGCCCGGCTGACTCCCCGCATTACCCTACCCCAATCGCTAGATTGAACCAGGACTGCTTCGTCTTACCCTTCGGGTTAAGACTAGATTCAATTGTCATAGGGATACGTTGAATAAAACACGCTTTCTACTTCGCACTTGGAAACTGACGTTCTTGTTCTCTTTCTGAGATTCCGAACCACTACACTTTGAAAGAACTTTTAATAATGTAAATTAGCTCTGAAATGTAAGCCATAGGCCAATCTACTGAAAGTAAATCCCAAAAAGAGCCAAAACTAGACAGAGGTGCCGGGGGCTAGGTGTAAGAGGACTCCCTATGAAGGTGACCAGACATGTAATTGGGGATCGTGCCTTTGTCACTATGGGACAACGGAAATGCCAGATGGAGTCTATGAAAAACAATGGGGAGTCTCTGTGTTAGGTACGGCGCTCTGTCAGGCCTATATCTGAGCACTGTACCCACATGGGCCAGTCATGAAATAACCCTCTGCCATTCTTCACGGGCCATTCTTTACTTTAGGGTCACCCGAGTATAATTCAAACTATTGTATGCCACTGATAAACAAACAGTGTTGCACACATTTAAAGTCAGTGAAGACCCTGAAATAGGAAGAGCGCTGCACTTGAAACCTCCATGATTCAACATTGGTTGAAACCACCGTTTCACCCACTTTAGTATGGAGTCTGTTTCCTACTCATGCGCACCAGCCTGCACGCTTTAGCACACCCACACTTATTTGAGGACCTGTACTAAGGCGGGTGTATATGGTACATAGATCTGAAACAAGGGCTCACAGAAATAATTTACTGCCAATGCAGCAATAAATCACCTTTACTATTGTTTTGCATGTCATTGTGATATTTGAAGGTAATCATGACCATTCACCATTACATCACCCACAACCACTCACTGTAATTGTATGGAGTTCTACAGATAATCAGAGTTGAATTTTGTTAGTAAAAACAACAGTGATGTCATCTTCTTAATTGTGCAGTGTTCTTTGAATGGGTACTGAAGTAAGATTAAGTTGCTCTGGCACTAAAATCATTTCATTGACCCTATAAGGACAGCATATTGCCTTAATGCATCATGCTTTTGTTGTCATGATGCTTGAATGCAGCCCTGGCGAGTAACTCGCCAGTGCTGCATTCAAGCATCAGCCTGAACGAGTAACTTGCCAGGGCTGCATTCAAGCATCAGCCCTGGCGAGTAACTTGCCAGGGCTGCATTCAAGCATCATGTGGACCCTATCAGGTTCATATACTGCTGACGGGTCGGCATGATGCACCGATGCAGCACAGGACTGCATTGGTGTATCATGACGACAAATGTCCTCTTTAAGCGACATGCATTCTTAAAGGGCTAATATGGTACTCCACCTACAATTTCATGAGTTTCAATAGGTCAGGCCCATAAAAAGGAAACTACGGGCCCACACCAGTCTGCACACTTGCATTCAATTGACCCCCAGGGTGGTTAGCAATAGTGTATACTGTAGGCTATATAAATCTTGTTTTTGTTTCCGGTAACCTTTTTTTTAAGGTAATGTTTTATCAGGAGAAAACAGGTTAGGCCCCCTTATATATTTAGCGGTGCCTATATACTCCTGGCTCCTGAGGCCCGTTTCTTTATATATTGCAATTTACAGGCTATTGGCGTGTACCAGACAGTCACAGAACTAATTTGTATTAAATTGACAATTGACATGGGAAGAAAGTCTAGGGTCAGCAGGTCAGATATTTTTTACAGCCCCTCTACGATACCCTTAAATGAACAAAAAAAATGTAAAAAAGGAAAAATATTTTTGTAAACCTAAAATTGACCACAAAAGAAATGTAAAAATATAAAAGTTTCTTCAAAATTGCATTAAAAAGTAAGGTTGGTGCTGTTTTACAATAGGGTCGATCGGGTTACCTGAAGCAAACCTCTCTTTATTTGGCCTGATCAGGAATCCATCGTAAAACTGAGTCTACCTGTAGGCATTTACCTGACACCGTGTACATGTATATTGTGTCATCATGTCGCAGTTCACCGAACATTCCCACATTAGGGACTGATCATTTTTTAACAATGGGGAGGGAGGATGGTGCATTTGCGGGGGGGCGCGCCAAAAAATGTGGACCCCTCTTGGGGGGGATAAAATAATTTTACCTGTTTTGAGCCAAAAAGCCCACGCATTACTATCCCTCAAAGGACCCCCCTGCGCGCCAATTTTCGACCCGTAAGGGGGGGGGGGGGATTTGGACCCCTTGACCGGGGGGTGTAAAAATGTTTGCGCACTCTGTGCTAAAACACACTGTCCCCCCTGTTCTTAAAAATGATCACTCCCTTAGATAGAGAACTAGAGTAGCCTGTACATGGGAATACAACTCTTTTGCCTCAGGGGATTTCTATAATTATGCTCCTTTGCCTTTATATTGCTTCCGCTCAGGAGAATATTAGTTTTTCCAAGTACCAAAGTTAAATTTGGTAATTTGAAACAGTGGCTACAGGGCATCGTTAGTTGAATTGGTTTAATGGAGAACTCTTCCACTATACGTCACTCCAATTCTATTATAATTTTGGCATAGCCTACAAACGACATTGTATGCCTGCCCAACGCTACGTGATTGGTTTTAAAATGAATCATCGTCAGAGTGGAGAATGGACTGAACACCCCATCCACCAGGGAGCTACAAACCCCAGACAGAATAAGAAATATCCAGTACTGCTATGAAGAGAATCCATTTTCTCAATCACTTGACATAGAGTTAATGCTTATTGGAGCAAAACACTGGGCCCATACAAGCAACTTTAACACCTTTTTCTTTGATTATTCTGATTGTCGATGGACAATGCTAACCCATTAGATGATACCTAAAGTCGAACCTCCTATTATTATTTGCTGATATATACCCTTATGTTTGTCTACTCATTCTATGAGATATAAATTGTCTAAGAATATTTGGTGTTAAGTATACAACTCATCGATCTATGTATGAATTATGTACGAGAATGATTTGCCAAATAAGAATATGAAACTTCAAACTCCACCAAGGGGGGGACCTGGTTGGGACTTCCATGCAAGGCTTGATGAAGTGTGCTCGAACTTATCACCAGCATGGTCAATGCATATATATGTCACAGATAAAAGAAACAGCGTCAAAAGGGAGTCTAGGTTGCTTCCAGAATGACTCCCCTCTTTAGGGGAGCCTATGCTGCCTGGGGGAGTCTAGGTGACTCCCTGACCGAACTAAGGGAGTCACCTGGGGGAGTCACATTGCTCCCTGAGTCACCTAAGGGAACCAAATAAGGACCTGGGCTCCCCTAAGGAGGGGAGTCATTCTGGAAGTAATCTGGACTCCCTTTTGACGCTGTTTCTTCTCTGTGTATAAGTCCCCCCGTGGCTGTTTTTGCTGGTGCCACGCTCTACGTATGGATCCTGGAGCTTGTTGCCGAGTACATTACCGGGTCCTCATCAATACACCCAGTAGTTCCACACCCACCCACCAGGGTGCCTGCTGATGTAGGCCCGAGGCAACACCTGGCAAATACGGGTTTTATGGATTGTGAGCAAGCAAAAAATATTTATTTCCAACAATAACGTTTTTTCTATGGAATAAGCTGAAATAATTTTCTGATGCTTTCCCCCTTGATTTCTATTTGTTGTCCAGTCCTATTTTTATGACAATATTCTCTTTAATATTTTAGAGGGATAAAATGCGGGACACCAAAGCGTTGGAATTGAATCAACCCAGTAGAGTCAGCACATGAAGACCTGACTGGTGAAGTACTGGCCAGTAAGGTATCCATGACTCATGGCGATAAGTGGCATATTGCATCAAATTCTTTAGCCACCTTAATGTACACAGATAATCTGAATGCTCCGGCCTTCAGTGTGTAGTGGCTATCCCACCAGTCATAGGGACATTGGTCAGGCATGGGCATGTGCTATTCAAAACTGAGTGAGGCAAAACAACATAATATGACTATTGCCTTACTCAAAAAGGTCTAAAAAAGGACTCACTGAAATTGTAAACCCTAAGGTGAGTTGGTCAGTGCTAACCACCCTGACAGTATTACCTAACCTAGGTTGGTCATATAGGGAGCCAGAAAATGACTACTAACTAGATAAGGTACTATTGACAGATTTATTGGTCAGTACTGACTAAGTTCTAAAGCCTGCTGCTTATCAGTGCAGCCAGTAGCCAGGTGTATGAAGAGGTAGTTATTGATACATCAAAGGGCAGACTAATGTATAGCGGACCTGACCACACAGACGGAATCAATCCTCACCCTCAAGTATAGGGTCCCACTCCTAATGAAGGCAGCTAGGGTCAAAGCTGCCAGCAAATACAGGAAATCACACAGCAATGCAGGGGAAAGTATATATGGTGTTGTGACTATTCTTTTTATCAAAAAGAGATAGATCTAGTGTGGCCTGGAATATTTGTTGTTTCAAATTACATATAATGTTCATGTTTCTATTTGTGAAATTGATTTGTTAAAAACACAATGCCAAAGCTCATTTCTGAGTCAAATTTCCTATCTGTTGTTTTCGTTATATATCAACATTTTGGTTGAAAGCGTCAGATTGGTACTTGCTGATCAAGGCAATGTAAGCTGCTCTAAGGGACGGATCCAGTGGGAGAGAGTCCGGGGGCCCCACACACCCTACCTTTTGAAAAAGAAATCTGGGGGGTTCTAATGATCTATCTTAGTCTGAATTCCACCCAAGCTGCATAGATTCCCATACATAAGCAGGCTGTGTGCTGTGGCTCCCCCTAGTAGCTGAACTGGGAACTGAAGCTTGAAAATTGAATTAATAGTAGGGAAAATCATTTCAAATGTTCAGAAAATGTGGAAGATAAGTAGGCCTACATGGGCAGGTGAATAGGAAGTCAGAAGGGGTAACCTGTAGAGTACCTATCTGACAGGTAGTGCGGGTGGGTGTGATGCCCAACCCCTGTTGCTTGTGAGCATACATATTGATGCTTTCAAACAGCCAGTAGTTTGCTTTTAAAGTCCTAACTTTCCTCCCTCTGGCCATCCTTTTGACCATTAGATGTAACGTGTGCCTCCCCTCCCCACCGCTTGGCAGCTCCATCATTAATGATTACAGTACCAATAACCTGTTCATGATGGTAACAGATGTTGTCTGTCATTATTACATTTAATGGAAACAGGTACCTTTACGGTTAGAAATTAATATTGAATGTCATTTTGATTACTCCACAAGCATTTTTCTCGGGTGTAATCTGCAACCACAAATGGGGATTTGATAACTGCAATAACTATTGCTAGTAATTAAGCAATCTGAGAGCGGGGATGGTCTGGGAGATAAGCCACAGCTGGTCTGCAGTCTGAGAGCTGGGTTGGTCTGGGAAATAAGCCACAGCTGGTCTGCAGTAGGGATATAAACAGATAAAAATGTATTAACCCTTATTCAACTATAGACCAATGCAGCAAGAAAAAGTGACATTTTCATCATAAAGTTGCCCTTACCTTGGTTTTACCAGAATCCTAATAACATTGCCTGTAATGGCTACATTTGTGAACATCTCATTTCAGGGGATTCACAGGATAATTATCTTTCAAATAGTATATATTAGAATGCAGGATTTTATATTCATGTATTTGTCGGTCACGCTTCAGAAATGCACAAAAACTTTATCAACAACTTCTCTGAAAAGCTACCATTTCATGCTGCATTGGGCTATAGCTGATGCAGCACCAGTCAGTTACCCACTTGGGTTGCTGTGAGTTTATTTTATAACTGTGAGTTTATTTTATAACCCACTTTTGTAGCTCCTTCTACTCGCAAATTGGTGCTGCATTTGCATATGTCGGATATGGAAGGATATGCCCCTTAATATAAAAACATGCATGTTTTCAAATGCAAGTTGTTTTGAGTGCAACACTTTCAAAAAAAATTCTTCAGATGACATCTTTGTAACAGGCCCTTAACATTTTGCATGAAGTCCTTTGTAATCAGACTCTCGGTGGGTCTGCTTAATGAACCCATTTCTCATTGTGCCCATATGATAGATAGAGTCACTTCTATATGGAGACCTTATTTGTTGTATGGAGACCACACTTCATATATCAGCACTATCTGGTATACGAGGACAATGCACACAGCATGGAGACAGAGTTGTGTGTCATCATGATGGGTTACTGCATATATAAGGTATTGGGATAATGTATTAAACGGTCGACCTCATGCCTTTCTGTATGAGGCAGTCCGCATTCTGTAGGTCTGCAATAGAAAACGCCACCCTTATACATGGGGCATTGGTACTTGAAGAACAATTACTTCTTTACCCTCTCGATCTAAATATTTCTCTAAAGTTAAACAAAAGGTTCTCTAAAGTTAAACAAACAACAATATTAACATTATATGTGTAATATTATTTAGAACTGGTGGTAATAATTATAAGGTATTAAATGATGAACTTTATTTAACAACAATCTGGAATAACTGTATAGGTTGTATGCTATTGCTTACTGAGTGATACCAGTTCTGAGACACACCATATTAGTACCCAGACCATGCCCCAACTACCCTCGCAGACTGTACCATGCACCTTGTCATCTGCAGGGGACTTTCTTCACTATTCAGGTCAATGACTCTTCAATATTCAGGAGGAAATTTGAATATGAGTTTATCCCCTTTGAACATGTCATGAATATCATATCCATGTATCAGACTTAGATCATGTGCTATTGCAGGGTGAATTATGTCAGCTCATTCCCCAACAGTTTATCAGCATGCTGCCTATATGCTCATGCGTATGCATGCTTGTGCAGCATGCATACGCCACTGAGAAAAACATATTACAATCTGACAAATTGATTACATACGACTCCCCTAAGCAATTAACCCTTTAAGGGCCGCTGCTGCCTCTGGGCAGCATCTAAAATACCCTTGAAAAACCGCTGCTGCCCTAGGGCAGCAAAATTGCTACCCTAGGGCAGCAATACCACTAAATTACAGCTCATGCTATGCAACAAAGAATAAGAATTTTTGAATCAATCCAAAAATATTTAAGATGAATACTACGTCCCCTTGTCAGAAAGGTATAAATTCTGTCTCTAATACAACTTATCTAACTCCTTAGCCACTATCCCAAGGTGATCATACTAGCAAAATTGTATATTCCCATGGCATAGGGCCGGTGGTTAAGTCCCAAATGACATTATTCAAGGCCAGCAGTGAAAGGGTTAACAGCATACGTCTTGGTTTCACCTACTTTCAAATCAATTTCTGTGGACGTGATAAAGCATAAGGTTAATAACTAGCAGTCTTAACTTGGCTGGAATTCTTTTGTAGATATTATGCCTGGGACTTCTTTCCATTTTTTCAGAAATACAAAAAAGTGTCGATGGCTTCTAGACATCAGCCATAACTAAAGGTATTGTTTCAGCCTGTGCGAGCTGTGTTCTCAGGAATGACAGATTGCTGCCACATGACTTCACCCTCAGAGGTCTAGTCGGCATGCTACTCAGCTGTCTGAGAAACGGCTGACAGGGGGTGAGGGAGGCTCTCTGCTATCTACTTGGGGTAGAAAGGGACATAACACCTCCTTATTTACCTATGACTCTTTGGTCACTTTTTTCTTAAGCAGGAGCCACAGCAAGGCTCATCTAAAAGACATTGAAGAGCTGTCAACTGCATATGCATGCCAATAGCCATAAATCATCCCATGTAAAGGACTCTATATAGGATGTGATGTGATGTGCATTCACTAGGATGATATATAAATGGGATGGATGATGTATTTAATCACCTTAAGACAGTACCAAATACATATGGGATGTACAGAGCAACTTTTTCCACTGCTGAGAAAGGTAACGCAGAAGTCTACATAAAGTCTACAAAGGGATGACCTTTTTCAGTTGGCTGCAGGTGAACTACAGCCTTCTACATGACACCAACATACAACACAGCTGTCAGACCCAGGGAGGCTGCTGAGGAGAGCAACAGCCACTGGCATGAGCAGTCAGGAGGTGTAAGGCACATGTGTACAGTGTGTGAGGCATACTCCTTGAGATGCCAACCCAGCTCATAAGCTTGTAGACATTTTTAAAACTCAAAGTTCTGAGGTAGGACTTGTGGTGCATCATGACCACCTTACAGGACTGAGACACTCCTGCAGCATTGGAGCTCAGAGCAGCTCTACAGTATACTGTATGTCTATAGAGTGGTGAGGTGGGGGTGGACTGTAACTGTGTGTGTGAAGCACTCAGCTGAGCGGCTGATAAGGCCGTGTTTGTAATCATAACATGAGTTATAGTAAAGGAATCAATGCTGGGAGGGAGGGAAAGCTGTCAGCCATTCTACAGGTAGCTGTATATGAAGCGGTGAGTTGAGAAGCTGATGAGGCTGTGTTTGTACTAAAAACAGGAGCTATTGTAAAGGAATCAATGTGGGGAGAGAGAGAGCTAGAAAGCTGTCAGCTGTTCTACAGGTAACTGTATACGAAGCAGTGAGTTGAGAAGCTGATAAGGCCATGTTTGTACTAAAAACAGGAGCTATTGTAAAGGAATCAATGTGGGGAGAGAGGACAGAGAGACAGAGACAGAGACAGAGAGACAGACAGAGAGACAGACAGACAGGGACACAGACAGCTACAGACAGACAGAGACACAGACACAGAGACAGAGAGAGAGAGAGAGAGAGAGACAGACAGAGACAGATAGAGACAGAAAGACAGTGAGAGAGACAGAGACAGAGACATACAGAGACAGAGACAGAGACAGACAGAGACAGAGACAACGACAGGCATCACAACAGACATACAGACAGAGTGAGAGACAGAAAAAGAGCAGAGAGAAAGGGAGACCGACAGACAGACAGAGTGTGTGTGTGTGTGTGTGATTGAGAGAGAAAGATAGTGACAGCCAGACAGCCAGAGTGATAGCGAGAGAATGAGCAACATTGATTGACAAAAATTAGATTACTTAGTTGACTAATATTACATGCTAACCAAGTCTGACGAAGCACAGTTCAGCCTTCCACATACAGCTTACACACACACACAGAAGTAAAAGAGTCGCTACGACTCTGACAGCCAGAGTCACAGTTTGTCTCCCACGTGACACCTGTAGAGGAGAGTCGAATGAGTTTGACTCTCCATTCCTGAAGAGTCAACCACAGTTGACCCATCAAAGGAGGGGGAGTCAAAATTGATACTTGAATACATGAGGGCATGCAGGTCAGGTGGATTGTGTAATTATGCCAGGCTAGGCTGGGGGGAATAGGTCTATACACTTAGTGGACAGGCCAGGTGAGGCCTGTGAGAGAAGTGAGTAGGTGAAGTTATTGCCCTAGAGAGGTCAATAGCAAGACATGTTCTCATGTCGACCACTTCTCCATATGTAAGAGGGCTAAGTTATATCTGCCTCACACTACACTATGCAGACCATTGGCCACAAAGATCAAATTAGATGCCAATATCACAGGTCCATGTGTAGTATTAAGCAGTGTTTGGCAAGTACCAAATGTCTGAAGTATTGAAAGTGGCTCTAGCCTGTAGTTGCCACTGGTACCAAACAAGTGCAGGCTGCCCCATCATATGGTTTCATATACAACTACTATCAGAGTCAACATAATAGAGTTGACTATGGTAAAAGAGTCATGGCGATGCCTTTACTTCTCTCTGTGCAATTACATAACGAGTGCAGCACGCTGTGGCTTCTTTGAGGAGCAATTAAGGTTTTCAGAGAAAAATGGTTGCAGAGACTCGTCTCCTGGCGGCAGTGTTTCCTTAGTTTGATGTGACTTTTGCATGTTGTCATGACACAAGTTGGAGAACTTTATTCACCTGAATGAAAATACTTGACCCAAAGGCATCTCATAGATTGATTAGCTCTCTGTGTGGGCTCTTATAAATCATTATTTAATGTTACATTGGGATCTAGAGGACATAACTTCTTGTTTTTGTGAGAGGTGGTATAGGGACCTCTAATTGTGGCAGCCAGAAATGGTGGTATAGAAAAGTGATATGACTGTAACCTCTAGTGGTCAAACTCCCCATTCCTATTCATTAGGAAGAGGGAGGTACAGAAAGTAGAATTAATTGGGAGGGGACTGGATTTGTGTCATGGGTGGCGAGTAGTATTGTATGTATCGGAACGGGACTATAGTTAAGTACTGTTTATTACTCAATCGACCTGCAGCCAATCAGAGGCCTCCATTTGGTCACGTGACCCCCTCATTTGCATAATTACGTAAAAGGCCACGCCCCCTCATTTGCATAATTACGTAATAGGCCATGCCCCCTTGATCACCAGCCAATCAGAGGCCACCATTTGGTCACGTGACCCCTCATTTGCATAATAGGCCACGCCCTCTTGATCACGTGACCCTCTCATTTGCATAATAGGCCACTCCCTCTTGATCACCAGCCAATCAGAGGTCGCCATTTGGTCACGTGACCCCCTCATTTGCATAATAGGCCGCGCCCCCTTGATCACGTGTCCCCTTCATTGGCATGATAGGCCACAACAACATCACGTGGCTATCTTTGTTTGTAAACAACACCACGTGGCTCTCTTTGTTTGTAAACAACACCACGTGGCTCTCTTGTTTGTAAATAACACCTACTAAGTTTAGTCATAGGTAGCAGTAGTGTTTGTAAAATAACTCCTACTAAGATTTAGTCATAGGTGTCTAGAGCAGCAGCAGCAGCAGCATCTTCAGCAGCAGCAGCAGCAGCCGCGTCATAGGTGTCTAGAGCAGCAGCCACGTCATAGATGACTAGTGCAGCAGCAGCAGCAGCATCTTCAGCAGCAGCAGCAGCGTCATAGGTGTCTAGAGCAGCAGCCGCAGTAGCAGCAGCGTCATAGGTGTCTAGAGCAGCAGCCGCAGCAGCAGCAGCATCTTCAGCAGCAGCAGCGGCAGCAGCAGTAGCATCTTCAGCAGCAGTAGCAGCATCAACAGCATCTTCAGCAAAAGCAGCAGCAGCTGCGTCATAGGTGTCTAGAGCAGTGGCAGCAGTATCTTCAGCAGCAGCAGTAGCAGCAGCGGCAGCAGCATCTTCAGCAGCAGCAGCGTCATAGGTGTCTAGAGCAGCAGCCGCAGTAGCAGCAGCGTCATAGGTGTCTAGAGCAGCAGCCGCAGCAGCAGCAGCATCTTCAGCAGCAGCAGCGGCAGCAGCAGTAGCATCTTCAGCAGCAGTAGCAGCAGCAGCAGCAACATCTTTAGCATCAACAGCATCTTCAGCAAAAGCAACAGCCCGTAACTTAGCATCATGTGCATCAGCCATAGCCGTAACAGCGACACTGCGACTAGCATAAGCAAAACAGGCTATTTTTTTAGCAGCTGTACAAGCATTAATAGCATTAGCCCTAGCAGCAGCCGCAACAGCGGCACTTTTAGCAGACGCTGCAGCATCAGTAGCAGCAGCATCGGTAGCAAGAGCGGAAACAGTAGCAAGAACATTAGCAGCACGAGCAGCAGCGGCGAGAGTAACAGCAGCGTTGTTAGCAGCATTGGCAACTTCGTATGCAGCATGTGTAGCACGAACAGCGATACGAGCTTCACGTTTTGCACGAGCAGCAGCAATAGCTGCAGAAGTAGCCCTCACACTTTCCAGCCACCCGTACGAATCTTGATAAAAACCAACCTCCACGTTGCTACTTGTTAACTCATCAGTAAACATGGACGTCTCCTCGTGTGGTGTTGTCGCGGCTCTGTAGTAGTGTTGGGATTGCTCACATTCGGTAGAACGTAGAGTGATTCCTGATGACGCCATGCTGAAGGTGGTAGAAGAAGTGTGTGGGACCCATGTTTCACTCTCGCTTATGTACTAGGCTCCGAGATAAGCTTCTTAACTCAAGAGGAAAACTCTCACTAGGAAGGCGACCAGCTGTCTACCTGTGTAATCCTGTTCGACTCCCCGAGGAAATAGATGAAAAAAACAAAAGACCATCTTTCAAGCACTCGAATCCGCAGTCAGTAGGAAGCTATAAGGAGCTTAACTTGTGTTTGATTTAAGCTGTCTACCACACGCACGCGCTTGTAGTCACAGCTAGAGTGGCAGACTTCCGTCCGCCCGCTGGCGCATGACAATCGACTTTAGACACCCCCTGTAGTTTTTTTTGTTTTTTTTGCATACACAGTTGACTAGCATCTTAATCTCTTACCCAGCTATAAGCCCATATACATGTAACGCGCAATACTCCTCTTTATGGTAATTATCAGATCGATTTAAGGGTGGAAAGGGTTTAGGTGATTTAGGTCCCTCTCTAGCTGAAAACAGGCTTAGATCATAGCATGTAGGCAGCCGGCCGCGTTAAACACCCCCTGTAGGTTTTTTTTTTGTATACACTCTCGATCCCCTCTCTAGGTGAAAACAAAGCTTAGAAGATGCGGTGATCCGGCCACCGGCTGGCGCGTCACACCTGTCGTTAATCACCCCCTGTAGGCTTTGTATACACTCTCGATCCCCTCTCTAGGTGAAAACAAAAGCTCCGTCCACGGGCTGGCGCGTCACACCTGTCGTTAAAACGCCCCCTGTAGTCTTAGTATACACAGTTGCCCCGCCTTATCTATTCACCAGCTATAAGCCCATATACGTGTACATGTAATTTTTGATACCCTCTCTGGAATAGGGTGGGGGCTCAAGGTGAAAACAAGATTAGGCCATTTGCTCTCTCAGCTATATAAAGAGCCTCAATTGTTCTTGCAACAGCACTTCACCACCGGTACACTATCAGTCACGAGGCAGATGTTTGCGGTATGGGTCATACAGGTTACCTACTAATAGCGGTTTGGGTGAGTAGATCACTTTTTTTCCCTAAAAAAACAACAAAAAACCCCCACTTATGACTCAGGTATGTATATGTAGCACTGTTAGTGTAAGTACACAGTAGAATCTACTGTACTATAGACTTAACCCTCTGAAGACGGTGGAGCGCGTTAATGCGCAGGTCTGTGTCGGCGTCACTTGTTTTTTATTCTAACTAAAAAAGAAAAAAAAGTCAGAAGTCAATCTACGACCTATCAAAGACAAATTTGTGATAAGTTCAAACTAAATAAGAGACAGTTTGAGCGTCTCTTAGTCGCTGTCAAAGATGCGAATAACGAACGCGCTGAGGGAGGGGTTCAGGTGACGTATAGTTACCCGCTCTTTCGTCAGATGGCGCAACAATAGGGGTTTTGTACATTCCTACGATGCTCGCGAACATTTCAACGCATAATGAGCTATATAGGCAACAAAGTGCGCTTCTAAATATATTAAAATATAAAAAACAATTCAATATTGTGTATTTCTGATAGAAATGAGGCAGTTTCTTTAAATACCAACTAAACTATAGCGAGATGAAAAATACCACACCATATCTAAGGCTTTATAAAAGATAGATAGTCAGAAACTCTCGCCGAGTCGGTAATCTGAAAAACGGATCAACTCGTTTTGACTCGTTGTGCCACAAGGGCCCCCATCCAACGGGGGCCCTTTGAGGTCAGTCTGTCAAACCACAGTGATCCATGCTGCTTAACACCAGGCGTAATTAATTACGCCCATGTTGTGCAGCATATAACCAACTGACAGCGTCAGTTGGTTGGCCCCTCTTTAGGGGCCACACAATAAATAAAGAATAGAGGCCTAAGGGAACGTTCACAAGCGTCTCCCCTTCCTACGGGGTGGGTGGGTCTTTGGGTTTAGTGACAAAACAGCGACATGTGAGTAGGAGGGGGGGAGAGTCGGAGTTTGCGTGTCAGCTCTCTTTTTTTTTTTTTTTTTTCCAAGTCTACATATTATTTATAATTAAAAAATGTTTAAAAAAAAACACGATAATATAGTGCGCTGATCAAAAACTGAATAGAAAAATAACCAAAATAGGTTGGGGAAATCTCTGCTATGTAGCTGATCGGTCGTTGTCACACGGTGCAGAAAATTTACTTTTTAGAAAATCTATATTAGGACCACAGACGGGGCACATGTGTCACTTGTCGAATATAAGAGATGCCAATGGGCCTTGTCGAATTTAAGAACTAGGTCTTGGCCATTGTCATTGTCTATTTTGAGAAGTAGTCTTGCCCGTCTTGCCCCTTGTCGCCAACTCCCAGCACCCCCTGTGTCTCTTTGTCCATATTGCCTAAAAACAGGACATTGTTGCCTTGGCTATTTTACCCCCCGTCTGGGGATCTTATTACTTAATCACCTCGTCTTGACCCTGTGGGGCAGTGGGTATATGGAATAACCGTGTCCAGGTGTACTCTATCTGACACATAACCGAAGGTTACTGAGTTATGTAATAATAACTGACCTATGAGGCCGCCAGTCAGTTTGCCGTGATTATTTTGACACACTCTCAGTTACTCGTAGGACATCTAATACATAATTAGACTCAGCATCATATAAGACAGTCTCGGCCACGCCGGCTGCATATCGGACCAGGGGGATAGTCTGGCAGCGACCCGCCATCCCGTCCACAAGCTGTGTACAGCACCCCGTTTCTCTTTGTCCATATTGGCTAAAAAACAGGTCATTGTTGACTTAGCTATTTTACCCGTCTGGGTCTTATTATTTAATCACCTCGTCTTGACCCTGTGGGGCAGCGGGTATATGGAATAACCGTGTCCAAGTGTACTCTATCTAACACATAACCAAAGGTTACTGAGTTATGTAATAATAACTGACCTATGAGGCCGCCAGTCAGTTTGCCGTGATTATTTTGACACACTCTCAGTTACTCGTAGGGAATCTAATACATAATTAGACTCAGCATCATATAAGACAGTCTCGGCCACGCCGGCTGCATATCGGACCAGGGAGATAGTCTGGCAGCGACCCGCCATCCCGTCCACAAGCTGTGTACAGCACCCTGTTTCTCTTTGTCCATATTGGCTAAAAAACAGGTCATTGTTGACTTTGGCTATTTTACCCGTCTGGGTCTTATTATTTAATCACCTCGTCTTGACCCAGTGGGGCAGTGGGTATATGGAATAACCGTGTCCAAGTGTACTCTATCTAACACATAACCGAAGGTTACTGAGTTATGTAATAATAACTGCCCTATGTTCCTATGAAGTCGCCAGTCAGTTTGCCGTGATTATTTTGACATACTCTCAGTTACTCGTAGGGTATCTAATACATAATTAGACTCAGCATCATATAAGACAGTCTCGGCTGCGCCAGCCGCATATCGTACCAGGGGGATAGTCTGGCAGCAACCCGCCATCTAACCCTTTAATAGTCGCATAGCGCTTTAATGTGCAGTGCCCGTTGTCGTCATAAGCCATGAATGCAGCACTCAGAGTTCCTCACCAGGGCTGCATGCATGCATACACCAGCATATCGACAAAGGGCGTAGCGCATTAAAGCACTATGCTACCTTTAGCATTAAAGCGCTGAGGGGTTATTTTTTGATAGTGTAGAACCAATATCTGTCTAATTAAAACCCTTATCAGTGCTGTTTTTTTTACATACAAAAGAATTAGGTAATGGCACTCCGCCATGTATTGGATAACCACTGCAGCACGACTCTGAAAAGCGGGTGGCGGTGAATTTCCATTTAGATCCTGAAAAGGGGGGCGGTCAGATGTCGTCAAGGCCCTGATAAGTAGGGCAGTTAAAATCATATGATTACATTGAGCTAATTTTCTTGCTGAAAGGAATGAATAATTGTATTTGTATAAAATTCACACACACACACACACACACACACACCCACACACACACACACACACAGACAGAAAGACAGACAGACAGACAGACAGACAGACAGCACACAGGACACCTGATGACCTCCACACGATGACCTGATTGCCCTTCCTAAAAAAAACAAAAAAAAAAACCCAACCCGATCTACCTACTCAACAGGGTTTCAGTGTAGAGCCTATTAGGGTTTTTTTCTGATGCGTATATTATATTGAGATTGATTTTCAACTTTTGTGATCAGTGGTTGGTCCTTAAAAGGACCGTTTAGTAGAGAGGGTCGCAGGGACCTTGCTGCTGAAGCGGAGGGCGTGGTCATAACGCGTGGTAGTCCTGCAGCAGCTCCCCCAGCACGGCGGGCGGTAGACCTTCCTCCATGCAGACTTGCTGCTTGACTTGTTCCACGCACTGTCGGATGAGTTGATCAGTGACGTTCGTGATCAGCTCATCGGCCACACCCTGTGCTTCAGCAGCAGTCCGCTGTCTCTCCGTCTCCTCTCTCTGTAGCGCGGCTACGAATTCCTTCTCCACGGCCGCATCGATCATAGATCGAGAAACGGCAACGAAGTTCTGTCTCTCCGCCTCCTCTCTCTGTAGCGCGGCTACGAATTCCTTCTCCACGGCCGCATCGATCATAGATCGAGAAACGGGCACGAAGTTAACTCGGTGAGCCATTTTTGTCGAACTGACTTCCTAGCCGCCTGAGAGAAGCTGACGTCACACTATTTTCGACGACGCTATGACGCGCACGAGGTAGACAGGCGACGTCGTTTCACTTCCTTATTTGGAGTTTGGGACCTTGTGACACCGAAGTCATACCGTACGGTCGCGATAAAGCAACTAGTGTTGAAAGCGCGCCGGTCTTGTATAAGCGCCGGAGTATAAGAGCCTCCAAATGTTTTTTCTCAAGCACTAAAATCGCGACTTTGAATAAGCGCCAGCGCCTGGCTTGTATATAGCTCCTGAGTAAGAACTTCACCGAATTGAAAAGCACTCCCTCAGAGCCCTTAATCGCGACAGTACGGTACAAATCTGATGTCAACCCGCGCCAAAACCAAAAAGGGTGTTCCCCGGTCACACGTACCTACGACGAGTGACCTTCAGCTATCACCACGTGAAGAGTGGGAAATAAATTTTGTACGGCAAGAAAACTGAAAACTGATAACGATTCCATTAGATAAGTATTTGGTTCCAATCTATGGCGAGATATTTCCGACACTTGTCTCCACCAGAGCGATTGATTTATATGTCTGTAAGGTTCAGCTCTCCAACACTCTCCAATATCCGCCGGTGCACGACGGTCGCCGCCCATAATTAGTGACAACTAAACTTCTGCTGGAGAGTGAAAGTTACGTTGAGTCTTGAGGTGCGCAGAGATACTATCTGCCGCAGCCTGATGTTAGTTCCACGCTATTTAGATAACCGCCCCATTTAAAATCTCTCTCTCGATCCTGGAAAAGAAAAAAAAGGGCTAGAGTTTATCATGGACGCGTCTCAGTTTTAGTCAAGCCGTAAAGTGAAGAACCCGAGCTTGCACATATACCCACGTGAGGGGTGACCTCGGGGGGCGTTCAGTTAGTACTGAGTCTATAGTCAAGGTCAAGTTCCACTCTCTAAACAGAGCTTTAGCGACTCCGTCATCTAGACTAGACCGCGCGCGCGCGATTTTTTTTGCTGAAGCAGCTAATCGATGGAAAAGTAGAGAAGAGGTACTCGATCAAAAACTGCTTCAGAGGCTTGTTATCAGGTATTAACAGTTAAATCAAAATATTTCAAAACATCCGGAAAAGCAGAATGACATGTCCTACGGGCTACAGCCGGGCACTGACGAGCAGACGCCGCTGACGTCATTTCAATCAGGTCACAGGGCTTTTAAGACACCTTTTCTGTAAGACCTGTCTCATACCTTAGTATATAATACCGTAAACGCCGGTGATTAGTATATGATCACATTGGCAGTCGCGGATCCACGAAGAGGCTGGATAAGCAACGAGCGGACCCGCGACTACAATGTGACATAATCTTACCATGCGCTTTGTTTTGTTTTTGTTTCTATTTACAACAGCAAACATTTCAACAGCCTATTGTTTTTTTTTAAAATGATGACAAATCGGCCCAAAAAAAAAAGTAAACATTTTAGAGCTAAATTTGTGGAGGATAGCCGGACATGCTGATGTCACTAGACAGTAGTATAGTATGTATCGGAACGGGACTATAGTTAAGTACTGTTTATTACTCAATCGACCTGCAGCCAATCAGAGGCCTCCCTTTTGGCGGGAAATTCAAAAGCAGCCAATGAGAGGCCTCCCTTTTGGCGGGAAATTCAAATAGGTCACGTGACCGGAAGTGACCTACTTCCGGTCACGTGACCTTTGGGCGGGAAATTCAAATAGGTCACGTGACCGGAAGTGACCTACTTAAGAGGGTCACGTGACCACCATGTTGGCGGGAAATTCAAATAGGTCACGTGACGGGAAGTGACCTACTTAAGGGGGTCACGTGACTACTAGGTTGGCTTTCAAAATAAGTCACTTGAGATTTTGATGGATAAATAAATTTAAAAAAAGAAAAAAAAAGCAAGCTGAAAAAGCTTGCTAAAAAATAATTTAAAAATGTGGCTCTTTTTTTCTAGGGGGAGAGGGGCACTCTGGGGGGCACTCTTTAAGATGCATGGGGGGGGAGGGGGGGAGGGGGGGGGGGAGGGGCAGGGTTTTTTAAGAGTGAGACTCGCTTCTCTGCCCTCTCTAAAAGAGAGGGCAGAGAGGCGAGTCTACTTACCATGAAAGGTATCATGATCGCGTTTATGATGATGTGCATCATGATGTGACTATCTTACAACCCTATGAGAAATAAGCAAGACATGGGCGTACTTACACGGGCTATTTGTAAACTAATGAATGTGACTTCTTCGTTAAAATCAGTATCTACAACTCTTTTAAGCCTAAGGCTTTTTCTTGAGTTTATTCTTTTGTTCAATTTCGGGCCCACCTCAAAAGAGGAATAGGCCCTCTGTAGCACTTGTCGCTTGCTCATCAATCAGAGCCGGGGTGTAGAAGGCCCCTGCCCTGTCGGGTACGTTCTCCCTCTGGTACGTTTTTGGTTAGTTTGGAGCTCTCAGTCGACTGTCTTATTCACCTTAAAAAAACCAGACTTTCGGTGTCTCATGATAAAACTGGTGCCTTATACTAAGCGCCGGATTACTTTCTCATTTTTTAGTGTTCTATCCGATGCTTATTTAATTTTTGCACTGATAAAAACGGTTAGCTTGTACAAACACGCGGTCTATTTAAGTGTTAAGTGTAGAAAATGAACAGAACAGTGCACAGAAAATAGAGCTACCGACTACATTTCGCCCAGTCACTCAGCGGAGAACAAAAGAACTACTGACGTAGTGTACCCGCTATTCCGACAGTTGGCGCCACCGTTATACTTTTCCCGCGTGCGACATGAAGCCCTGGGGCGGGTACTGGCTGTTTTGGTTGTAGGTACCGAAACATAAAAAACTACAGCCAGCCCAATGTCATGGTGAGACAGCTCTCTTATTTTTACCTTGAGTAGCGTCCGTAGGGCCTATGACAAAACCTAGTCCCGTACACTGAGCAGCTTGAGGTCTGAAGGCTCATACAGAAAAATGTGTGGGTGTGTGGGTGTGTGGGTGTGTGGGTTGCTTTACGCCTTAGTTAACAGCTATGGTCATTTCAAGAGCGGTGATGGTGATCGAATCTATTGGCCCTTTTACCGAGACAAGGGTTCTTTTACATCCCACACTACATAGCAGAGAGACGTCTAGCAGCCCCTAGAGGCCCCGCAGGGGGCTCGAGAGGTGCCGTGGAGAAGAGCAGATATCTACGAGAGGCCACGCCAACAACCAAATTCTATCTTTATCCCGCGAGAAAAGGAGATAAGGGTCAAGGTTATGAACTATCAAAAGATTTTAGAGTAAATTAAGTTATGAGATATTAATATAATGTACATATCTAGGGCCCGATATAGGGCCTCTGCAGATCCCCTTCAGGGCCCCGATCCATGAGGCCTTAGAAACGGAGCTGGGTCATGTAACCAAGGGAGATCAGCAGTTGTTGATGTCGGCGCTGCCGATAACGCTGGTAAATGACCGTTTTACTCATGTTTAGAGTCAGAATAGCTTGAGTATTACTTGAATATCGAAGAGTAGAGGTCAAATTACCTCAGACAAGGTGTTTCCATCTAGAAATTCTCGACAGTATTTCCGAAAATTGCAAATATTGGTCCCAGCCCCACGGGGCCCCATACCGAGTATTAAAAGTTTGAGATGCAACTTTCATTCATGCTGTTGACCAATCAGGGGGCTCTGTTTTTACGACCTTGACTACATAGTAAAAGTGATTGACAACGTCAGATATCACTTGACGACGTCAAATATCGATCTGATATTTGATCCCTTGATATTTGATTCAAAACCCACATCGAGTGGGATAAAGCCTTTTATCATCTTTTGATTGTGAGGCATACACTTTTCTTACACACAACAGCTGTCATCTATCAAGGGGCTCTGGATAGGGGGTCCCCATGTCGAATGTCGATCTTAGAAAATGACCATGTCACATGACAATGTCACTTAATAATGTTCATATCCCATGTCGATTTTAAGAAATGTTCATGTCACCTGTCACTATGATTTTTTGGGCCTCATGTCACTTGTCATTAGACCTCATGTCGTTTGTCGATTATAAGAAATGGTCATGTCACCATATCGAATTTAGCGGTCCACATCCATTATCAAGTGTCAGGGCATGTTGGCTGCTTGAACACGTAGTCTGTCATCACCCTTGTTTCTGTGCCTTATCTAAACAGGCAATTAGTGGCCGCTAGCCGAGAGTACCTCCCTGGTCGCCTCTCCCGAATCTGCTAGACGTCTCACTGATAGGAGTGTGTGGGTGTGTGGGTCTGTGTGTGTCTGTTCGGTCTGTGTGTGCACGCGTCTTGCGGACCACTGTTAAGCCTGTGGTTGGAGAGCGCGACATAGCCGCTTGCTACACTCTCTAAACAGAGGTCCGCAAGACTAGGCCGGATCGCGCTCTTGCTTAAAGGTGCACCTCAACTCAGTGCGCCTTTAACAGCCGCCCCAAATAGGTGAAGTTCTTGACGCGGCACAGCGCCTCCCACCAGTAGCCAATCAGCGCGCCGAACGCCGGACACACCTCCACCGTGTGAGCCTCTAAGTAGGTCACACGAATCATACTAAGATGCCGATCTCTTCTGTCGGTTCGTCGCGGTGGCCGTGAGTGATCGCACGGTCGCCAAGATTCACTGCCTTGATTGGCAGAGGGGGGGGCTGATTACCCCCCGTCGGATGAATTGCGGCGAAACCATAATCAATTTTTCGCTGTTTTAGATAAAAGAGATCCAGAGCTATCCGCTCGTCCAAGAATTATTTTTCTATCAGCCCGGGATCACCCTCAAATTAAGGCCTAAAGTCCAAAAACCCAAAATTTTTTCCCTATGGGATTTCAGTGTCTAAGCGTTTTTTGCAGCCCCAAGGAGCAGCTCACGGGCTCGAACCCTGTAAACGCTTTGACGCGCTTTCGTCGCCTTAGGCGACGTAGACCTACCCTATTTTTTTTTGGACCATGTTACCTGAACACGGATTATTTTTTTGTTTAGCCCAATGAGCTCACAGCTAGACTAGATACCTCATGTTTTGGATTGGAGAAATCAGCAGAGCAATAAAAAGCGCGGTGAGGCTAGTGTGGCCCCTGTGAGTTGTAAAATTGGTGCTAAATGTGGTAACCAGGCGGATGCTGAGTTCATTGATATTGTCCGTTAATGATACTTAAGGTGGGTGTTGTCTAAAGTTTTAATTGATATTACCAATGTGGCCAATAATGACTTCACAGTTGGGGCCCTCGCCCGCAGGTCCCAGATTCAGGGTATTCTTTGTTTATTGTGTGGCCCCAAAAGAGGGGCCGACTAACTCTTTAGAGTTAGTTAGATGCTGCCACTGTGCTATGCAACAGCAGCTATTAATTACGCTTCATGTTGGGCGGCATGGATCACTTGATGGGTGATACCTCAAAGCTCAAACACGGCAGAGCCGTGTGTGGCATGCGAGGACCAGTGGGTCAGGGGTGATCCGTTGCAAACAGAATGCTGATCCGTGTGAGGTTCTGACTTTCTATAGTTTTTTATAAAGCCTTAGATATGGTGTGGTATTTTTCATCTCGCTATAGTTTAGTTGGTATTTAAGGAAACCGCCTCATTTCTATCAGAAATACACAATATTGAATTGTTTTTTATATTTTAATATATTAGAAGCGCGCTTTGTTGCCTATGTAGCTCATTATGCGTTGAAATGTTCGCGAGCATCGTAGGAATGTACAAAACCCCTATTGTGGCACCATCTGACGAAAGAGCGGAGAACTATACTAGCGCGTTTCGTTATTCACATCTTTTGACAGGGACTTGGTTGGTGGCTTTACGCCCTAATTAACAGCTGAAGTCATTTCAAGGGGGGTGATAGTGATCGAATCTATGGATACCTGAAGGTGGAAAGCACACACCCTACACTTTTACCGAGGCAATGGTGGTGCTGCTCAAAGGGTGTGGCGAGCTAGACTGGAGGATGTAATAACTAAGCAGCAGAAGGACCAAAAAGACAATCTCGTAGTAGTAGGTCTACTTAGATCTTGAGTAGCCGCCCTTGTGGCTATAATTACCTAGACTAGTTGGCTCTGCCAGCCTGGTCAAGTGAAAATTGGTAAGGAGACTATGAACTAAGCTAACATCTCATAAGTATTAGTTACCACCCCCTCACACCCGTTTAACAACGGATTCAGGGTCTAATTATGGAGACCCTAGAGTAAGATTAACAATATATCCCAATGTCTGTAGTAGACATTTACGACATGCAACCTGCCCCCTAGAAGGGATAGATCTGACCACAAGTCCGCAAAATGAGACTCCCCCTCTGAGAGTATCAAGGTTTGCGTATAGTCTCTTGCAGGTTAATCTGTTATCTACCCCTTTGTCGACTTCGCCAAAATCCTGGGAGATTCACTTTAAACCTAAGGTCTACCCTTTTTATTCTTTGTTTATTGTGTGGCCCCTAAAGAGGGGCCGCGGTGTTGATTAATTACACCACATGTTAAGCAACATGAGATCAAACCTTCCTCAAAAGCGACAAGGCTCAGAGTCCTGTTGGACGGGAACCCTGTGTGGCATTTCAAGACACCTGGTTGAGTGATCTGTTGCAGATGCCGTTCCGTGAGAAGTTCTGACTTTATATAGCTTTTATATCGCTTTAGATATGGTGTAGTATTTTCAATCTCACTATAGTTTAGTTGATATTTCAAAGAATCTGCCTCATTCTATCAGAAATACACAGCGTTGACATGTTTCTTACATTCAATATATTAGAAGTGTGCTTTGTTGCTTATTATAGGTCATTATGCGTTTAAAATGTTCGCGAGTATCGTGGAAATGTACAAAAACCCTATTGTGGCGTCATCTGACGAAAAGAGCGGAGAACTACACTAGAGCATGTAATGGCCAGACCAGCAGGCGGCAGCAGAGTGGTCAAAAGACAATCTCGTAGTAGTAGGTCTACTTGCATGTTGAGTAGCCACCCTTGTGGTTGTAATTACCTTGACCACAGGTCCGCAATATGGAGCTCCCCCTCTGAGAGTATCAAGGTTTGCGTATAGTCTCCTGCAGTTTAATCTGTTATCTCCTCCTTTGTCGACCTCGCCAAAATCCTGGGAGATTCACTTTAAACCTAAGTCCTACCCTTTTTTATTCTTTGTTTATTGTGTGGCCCCTAAAGAGGGGCCGCGGTGTTGATTAATTACACCACATGTTAAGCAGCATGAGATCAATCCTCCTCAAAAGCGTCAAGGCTCAAAGTCCTGTTGGACGGGAACCCTGTGTTGCTTTCGAGGACGAATGGTTGAGTGATCCTACCGATCCGTCAGAGGTTCTGACTTTATATAGCTTTTATATCGCTTTAGATATGGTGTAGTATTTTCAATCTCACTATAGTTTAGTTGATATTTCAAAGAATCTGCCTCATTCTATCAGAAATACACAACGTTGACATGTTTCTTATATTCAATATATTAGAACTGTGCTTTGTTGCTTATTATAGGTCATTATGCGTTTAAAATGTTCGCGAGTATCGTGGAAATGTACAAAAACCCTATTGTGGCGTCATCTGACGAAAAGAGCGGAGAACTATACTAGAGCATGTAATCGCCAGACTAGCAGGCGGCGGCAGAGTGGTCAAAAGACAATCTCGTAGTAGTAGGTCTACTTGCATGTTGAGTAGCCGCCCTTGTGGTTGTAATTACCTAGCCTAGTTGACCCTGCCGGCCTGGTCAAGTGAAATTAGTAAGGAGACCACCCATTAACGTGCTCCACAGTCTTTAGACAGTTAAGACTATAGTCAAGACTGGAGAATTTGGCGAGACGCCCCTCTGGGAGGTCATAATCCTCAATGTTAGGTGTTAGCTCATTAACATCAGATACCATATTAACAACCCATTTAAAATGTTCATTTTAATAGCAACTCACCCTATTCTGACAAAATCCTATTAGCAGGTAACCTCTGTGTAAACCATACTGCAAACATCTGCTACTTCCAGCGTCTGCCTCGTGACTGATAGTGTACAACAAGACGAAGTGGGCAGAGATTAGAAAAAATGAAGCTCTTTATATAGCCGAGAGAGCAGCTAATCTGGATGTTCTAAGCTTGTTTTCACCTAGAGCTCCAACCCTCTTCCAGAGAGAATCAAATCGCTTTTCACCTGAACCCTTCCACCCCTAATCCATCAGCATGAAAAGAGAATTAACGAGTGTAACGTGCGCTACATGTATATGGGATTATAGCTGGTGAAGAGATAAAGCCGAGTCACCTGTGTATACAAAGACTACAGGGGGTGATTAACGACAGGTGTGACGCGCCAGCCCGTGAACGGATTAAGCCAAAAAAAAATAAAAAGGTATGTTTCAGGTAACATGGGCAGAAAGACTGGAGTCGGTAGGTCGGATTTTTATTTTATTTTATTTTATTTTTTTAACATGAAAGTACTAGCCATCCTCCGTGGAAATTCTAAAAATGACCCAAAAAGTATAAAAATATGAAATTTTCTTCAAACTTGCTTAAAAAAAAAACGTAGGGTCGACCCTGTTTTGCTAGGGTTGGTCGGGTGACCTGAAACAAACCTTTTTTTTTTTATTTGGCCTTATCTTTCAAGCTGACGCTTAAATTCAACTAGCCAGCCGCCGTCCACACCACTCACTGCGACAAGAGGAGGTGCTGTTGTTTTACACTTGAGTCGCTTACCACATGGTCTCTACCTCACAGACAGACACGCGCCCCCTGTAGCTTTTTTTTTGTTTTTTTTGTATACACACGCTAATCTCATAACCCCCTTATCCGTTATACAGGTAACGAGTATTCTCTTTTAAAATAGCTGCCAGTCAGCTTAGCTCTAGAAGCAAGAAGGCGTGTATAGGTGCCTTATAAGTCGGCAGGGGGTAAATACTAGTGAAAAAGGAAGGCAGGTGTGCAGGTAGCTTTTCTAACAGACACGTGTGTGCACTAAGCTGCTTAAGTCTAAACCCTCCCGCAGTAGTCAGGTGGCATGTGAAAACTTACTTAACTGATCTCTTACATTGAGTAGAGTCTCTGTGCTGAGAGAGCCTTTTCAGCCGTTTAAGAGGATTAACTAGGACAGGGTACATAAGGAGTGAAACGCCGAATAGCGGCTACTCAGTCTCGTGCAGCACAAGCAGCAGCATCTAGCAGCGGCTTCAGCAGCAGCTGCACGTGCAGCACAAGCAGCTGGCAGCGACTTCAGCAGCACAAGCAGCACGAGCAGCACAAGCC
Source organism: Harmothoe impar (assembly GCA_947462335.1). Lineage (NCBI taxonomy): Eukaryota > Metazoa > Annelida > Polychaeta > Phyllodocida > Polynoidae > Harmothoe > Harmothoe impar. Next base: position 84,412,810 of record OX381706.1, on the reverse strand, counting down.
GTAGCATTTGTCAGCAGCATCCGTGACATCGTCAGCAGCAGCCCCCATGACCTTGTCAGCAGCACAAGCAGCCAGCAGCTGCTGACAGCTGCTTCAGCAGCTGCTGGCAGCTGCTGCACGAGCAGTAGCACAAGCAGTAGCATCTGTCAGCAGCAGCAGCAGCAGCACAAGCAGCCAGCAGCTGCTGCATGAGCAGCACAAGCAGCACAAGCAGCAGCACCGACAGCAGCAGCAGCAGCAGCAGCAGTGTGGACCACTAAAGTCGAGATGAAGCCTAGTGACATTTGACATGAAGCTTGAAAAACACAGTGACAGGTGACATGAGCAATTCTTAAAATCGACATGAGATATGAGCATAATTAAGCGACATCGACATGCGCCATGGCTATTTTTTAAGACAAACATCATATGTCATAGCCTCCTCATCCAAACCTCCACTAGTAGTGCTCTATAAGCGCAAGCTGTAAACCCTCTCCTCCCCTCGTGCACACAGGCGAATTATCAGAGTCAGCCAATGGTGTCAATACCCCTCTCATACAAGGGTCGGGCGCTGCTGGACTATAATAGATGAGTCAAGGACCGTTCTACTGAGGGTCAGGCAGGCTAAGTCGGACATTCAATGACAGGTAGGTCTTTGACAACCTTGCTTGAAAGTCTGGACAGCATTGACAGACTGGGGCATAAGGATCTCGCATGGTCAGACTTTCAAGCAAGTTTTGCTAAAGTCGCGTTATTGAATGTCCGACCTAGCCTGACCCACAGTAGAACGGTCCTTGACCCGTCTATTATAGTCCAGCAGTGCCCGACCCTTGGCTGAGAGCAGTTTAAGCGCCATTGGGTGTCTCTGATATTTGCCTCTGTGTAAGATGAGAAAAAAAGTCTGTTGAAAGACTATATTTCAAGCCAGAAAACTGTAATTAGCTTTCCAAGTTGTTTATTTAACAATATCTTAGCCTAGCAAGCAGCTGTCAGATGTCATCTAAGAAAAAAAATGTGAGCTGTTAATAGATTCAAGAGAAATTAGTTTACAAATAGCCCGTGTAAGTACGCCCATGTCTTGCTTATTTCTCATAGGGTTGTAAGATAGTCACATCATGATGCACATCATCATAAACGCGATCATGATACCTTTCATGGTAAGTAGACTCGCCTCTCTGCCCTCTCTTTTAGAGAGGGCAGAGAAGCGAGTCTCACTCTTAAAAAACCCTGCCCCTCCCCCCCCCCCCTCCCCCCCTCCCCCCCCATGCATCTTAAAGAGTGCCCCCCAGAGTGCCCCTCTCCCCCTAGAAAAAAAGAGCCACATTTTTAAATTATTTTTTAGCAAGCTTTTTCAGCTTGCTTTTTTTTTCTTTTTTTAAATTTATTTATCCATCAAAATCTCAAGTGACTTATTTTGAAAGCCAACCTAGTAGTCACGTGACCCCCTTAAGTAGGTCACTTCCCGTCACGTGACCTATTTGAATTTCCCGCCAACATGGTGGTCACGTGACCCTCTTAAGTAGGTCACTTCCGGTCACGTGACCTATTTGAATTTCCCGCCCAAAGGTCACGTGACCGGAAGTAGGTCACTTCCGGTCACGTGACCTATTTGAATTTCCCGCCAAAAGGGAGGCCTCTCATTGGCTGCTTTTGAATTTCCCGCCAAAAGGGAGGCCTCTGATTGGCTGCAGGTCGATTGAGTAATAAACAGTACTTAACTATAGTCCCGTTCCGATACATACTATACTACTCTAGACCCCTAAATTCGATATGGTGACATGGTCATTTTCTTAAAAATCGATACGACGACACGGGCACGGACATCTAAGTGACATGGGACATGGGGCATTTCTTGAGTCCGACATGTGACATGGACCATAGTGACACGAGGAAAAAAAAATGTTCGAAGAGTGCATCAGAAAAGTACCATTTCAAGCCTAAACATTTTGCCAAATTTTTTTTTTTTTTTTCTTGGACGGTACCCGGCTTTGCGGTGTCTGGGTCCTTAAAAATGTACCAGAATGCTCAAATTCGGGTTCTAAATATTTTCAAAAAACGTTTTCTCCCTTAGTGACGTGTGACACGGGCATTTCTTAAATTCGACATACGGCTGAATGGGGAGGACCCACCCGTCAAGGGCCCCATGATGACTCATACCCGCCGCGTTCAAACTAGCGTGGTGGTTATAGGTAGACCTTCTTTCAGTATCCACGTGACCAGATGCATCGCCGTCTCTTGAGCGACCGCAACGTAACATGCTCCGGTCATTTTGACAAAAAAACACTGCCTGGCTAGCCGACCGCTGACGTCAGCTTAATTTTGACGACGTTGCTCATTACGCGTCATCAACAGTAACCGAGGTAACTAGGGTTATTGTTATCCGGTCCGTAAGACGACAGTCTTTGACGGAGTGTAGTCGCGTTTTGCTCTCCCTAATACTCTAATTCAAGTCGAGTTACCGCTAACCCCTACAAAAAGAGGGTAGTCACATTTGTGTAATTCAAAAGTCGTTCCTTTGTTAGCAATAAGAGGGTCGTTCTATTGATTGATTTTTTTTTTGTTTACAACAACAAGTCAAAGTACAGTCAATCAACCGAGATCCTTTCTGTGGTGGTGTAGAAGGATCTCCCCCCTGAGGTTACAAAGTCACCTCTTTATTTAAGGGGCTACGGGCCGCAAAGTCGCTTTCGCTTTCGCTTACAAGTCGCAAAGTCGCAAGAAATATTCAAGTCAAAAAGTCAAATTTATCAACTATCAGCACGGTCGTTTGAAAGTCATCAAGTCACCGAAAAACTCCTCTACAGTCACCTCCTCCCTACCCCCCTAAAGGGGGGTAGAGAGGAAGCGAATCCCTAGAGATCAGATAATTTTTTTTTTTTCTCCCGAGCAGACCCCAAAGGCCCCCCCCCTCCCCCCCCAAGTGCCCGCCCACCCCATAAATAGTGCCCCCCTCCCCCCCCTCCCCTCCCCATGCATCTTAAAGTGCCCCCCTCCCCCCCTCCCCTCCCCCCTTATAGAAGCCTCCCATTGGCTAGTCCAAGTCATGTGACCAAAAGGGGGGCGTGGTCTGTCTATTGTCTATATTATGCAAATGAGGGAGGGGGTCAGGTCACGTGACCAAGGGGGTGTGGCCTATTTTCCAAATAAAGAGCGCTTCCGGTCACGTGACCAAGGGGGTGTGGTCCTATTATGCAAATGAGGGAGTCACGTGATCCATTATTATGCAAATGAGGGAGTCACGTGACCAAATGGAAGCCTCTGATTGGCTGGTGATCAAAGGGGCGTAGTCTACTATGCAAATGAGGTGGTCACGTGATCAAGGGGGCGTGGCCTATTATGCAAATGAGGGGGTCACGTGACCAAATGGTGGCCCCTGATTGGCTGGTGATCAAGGGGGCGTGGCCTATTACGTAATTATGCAAATGAGGGGGCGTGGCCTATTACGTAATTATGCAAATGAGGGGGTCACGTGACCAAATGGAGGCCTCTGATTGGCTGCAGGTCGATTGAGTAATAAACAGTAGTTAACTATAGTCCCGTTCCGATACATACAATACTACTGTGGCGGGATATGCTCCTTTACACCCAGTCCTACACATCCACACCACTCTGTATAAATATCATGGCTGCTACCCGCTCACACTATGCCTCACTGCCTTATTCATCATTATGACTTTTAAGAGGATTGTACATTGACAGGGTTGAGTTTCAGTATCTAAATGTTTGATTTAATTAAATGATTTAGTAAACTGCATTAACATACATTACTCATTTGTCAACAGAACGCATACCTGTACGCATATCTGTAGTGTTATATCTACTCCACCCTTGTCTAATTCAGTGTACAGTCATCCAACCTCCACATGGGGCAAACAGATGCCGCTCTAAAAGAATCATTAAACAGGCCTAATTCCCTTTAATATGGATACCACCTCTTATCTGGTGTGGGTTTTGATGTTGCTCCCTGGTGGTTACATAGATGGTCATTCATCATAGCAAGGGTTTCTTACTGTGTATGGGTGGGTGTGGCTCAATTACAAATGTGAAGGCAGGGGAGGCATGGGACAGGGTGTAGATGTAAGGGAAAAGTATTTGAAAGGTTAAAAATGTGGCAAAGAGCCACTTAAATACATGTTAATACAGATAGAAGACAGATAGGGAGAGAGGCAGGTAGGCTGGGAAAGGCAAAGAGGCAAGGGAGGGGGGGGGTAAGATAAAGGATACTTTGGAACTTTAAGCTACTTCAAGCTGATGCTTTTGAATTCTCTTTCACACATCCCACAATCCGTCACTCTGTGTAATGGAGTTCCTGTTATAACACCAGAGCACTGTTGGTGAGTGCGCCCATCCTACAGCTGTGAAATGCAATTGAGGAAAATCGGACTTATCTGTCATCCTGTCCCTCATGGAGATTTGATGGTGGTAACAAAGTGGTATTGCAGAACTAAAAGGGGAAGTTATGCTATATATCTTTATAACACCCTTATAGAAGAATTAAAGACCAGATAGAGTTATCAGAGGAGCTCATTTTGAAAATTAACAACAGATTTATCTCAAGACCATTTAATTGCTGTTTTGTGACCTCTGTAATATTTAACCACGGATTCAAACACCTTGATTGCACAACCCTATATATCGATCCTGAGGCAAACGTCCTACAGCCTGAACTACTCCCCACCCCCAAGGCATACATCTATACCTACATCATTATACTATATTATATCAGATCCACAGGCAGATGCCACCTATGGAGGGGTTAATGGTGTAAGATCTGTAATATCTTTGGGTTCAGCACCCACATAGATCATAAAGCTTTGTGGTGGACATCATTATAGGAATATCCCAAGGGCACAATCAAACTGGAATTAGGTTTTGCCAAATACGGAAATATCCAATTCAGTTATTAAAGACGTAGCCTAGTGCTATGATGACACTGTATGCAAGGTACCTTCAAAGAACTAACCTGATTTCAGTGAAATCCAAAAGAACGGTTGTAGAGTGGAGGAGGGCTAGCGAAATGTGGAATAACATTCAAGCGGTGATAAACCTGATGGTAAGTGCTACTGAGTGCAGCAAGTCAGGTGTGTCACGGGTTGTTACATGGTGTATCAAAGAACTTGCCCTGATCAGTGTAGGTACCGACTGACTCTGATGCTGGGTGCTGCCCTAATGTATAGATATGAAGGGTTGCCATGCAGGGTAAAGTACTGTAACTGGTCGTTCTGTGCAGGCAGCTGTTTGGTTTTGTTCCCTGCTGATGTAGGAAGAATTGCATTTAATTGAGATCATACAATCCTTAAACGGTTAAAACGGCAAAACAGTGGGTAAAACAAGCCAAGGTGCAGTTTGGTTTCTTTCTCTGTTATCACTATTGCCTCATTGGCAGCACATTGGAACTGCTACAAGGTTTATAACTTTGCATGGTGTGCAGTTATTTTTAGTGCTCTATTGGAATAATTCTGGGTCTATAATTCAGTTGTTAGTACAGTCTATAGTACCGAATCACGGCAATGATCGCCTGCAGTCTGCTGCTAAGGGTAGTTACCCCCTTACATCTCAGTGTAATTGTAAATGATCTGCCTTTAATTGGACACGACCTGACAGCAGCAAGAAATACTTTATAATCTTAGACTCACGGCTGGTACGAATGGGTAAACATCACGAGGCATTATACACCAATTAGGAACTACTGACTAACCACCCTTCCTGACATGGTAGATCAGCCTCACTCCTAGTATAGTATTGTGAATATTGTTGAGTCCTCCCAAACCCCTCCATAATGGACAAGTTATCCTCAATTCACACTAGGGAATCTCTCAAACTAGAAAAGGCGAGCACACAACATTTAATGACCAAAGAGTCGATTTAAAGCTATTCACGTATCATGATGACATAAACAAGTTAACGCTCATGGGATAGTACACTTAAATTGCTTGTATTCGTATTTGTTAGGTCATGCTTCCCTTATATCATATGCTCGAATAAGACCAAACTTTGTAGCATTTGTCAGGAAGACATGTATACATAGAGTATGGAAACACCAATCAGCCTGAGGTTGTTGCTATCACTGCAGACCAGATCCCCAGGCCTCTTCATCATTTGTGTAAGAAACAGCTATTTAACAAAGGCGGCCATATTGAATTCCTGTTGTTGAAATTGCCTTCTCTAATTTGGTAAGAAGCAGAATGATGTTTAAACAGGGAGATGACTGAAACCTGGGATCAGTCACAATTTAACAGAGCTGGACTGGATTAGTCTTTGTCAGTGTTGAATGTTTCTAGACAAGGAGGGGCGAGGAGGGGAGAGGGGAGGGGTAGGGGTTGTCCAGTGCAATGCAGACATAAGTAGCAGGAAAGGGAACTAAAGCATAGAGAGTTCGCCAGTCCACATCCTCTCACAGATGAGTGAACTTTACGTAGACAATACAAACCGAGAATTACCAACAGCACCAAGTGTCATACAGTCATGTTTCAAATAAAATGTTTCAGGCCCCCTTTATAGTTCTTTAAGGTCTGCGCTTTGGTAGTCTGATATGGGTAAGTCTTAGATCTAGAGCCTGTGTACAGTTATCCACTGCAAATACCTGTAGGGCTGTGGGAGTGATGAAATGACCTATTGAAATGGGCCAAAATGTGTGTAATGTCTTTAATTTTAGAGGGAGGGTGCATACTACTACAAAATCTCTCGTTCAGCAACCAATGACCTCATTTTGCCTTGGGACATGCTATGCCTTATCACTATCTTATTCGCAGCCTGCACCTCCTTGTAGTGAGGATCAAGTCAAAGTCAGCAAAACTGTCACAGGTCTGCAGCACTGGAGGAGACTGTTTGAAACTAGATAGTCACCAATACATCACCTCATGGGAAAGTGTCCGCGGTTATGTGATGATAACCAGCGAGCTGGGTCACTGGTACCTAACTATAATTAGGGGCACCAGTAACCGGCAGGCAGGGCCGCTTGTACCTATAATGAGCAGGCACTAATAGACAATCCCTGCCAATTACCAGCTAAACCACACTACACTAGGTTCTGCAGCATCTGGCAGCTCCTCACCACTGTTTCCTCCCTGTCCCATTCAATGAATCTGTGCCAAGCAGATTGACATCTCCAGCTCCATTTTAGTTTTTTCTTGTTTCTTGTATGTCGGATATGTTCTCCTAATTTGAGCGCATTCAGTTCTTTCTTTTTATAAGTTCTTGTATGTAAAGGGAAGGGTCATTTTTTTAATGTCTTTTTTTTCAAATAATATCAGTGAACGAACACTAGTTTCCCTGCAGGAATAATATCTTGCACCAGTACAATGTATCCCATAGTGTTAGCACTTCTTACTTAACTGCTTTAAGCTGGATGCCAAACACAGACAGATGTCAGCAGACATGCTTTAACCCCTGTGTAGGTATGGGAACTGTGGGGGATGCCCACTAGAGGGGGTTGGTGGTGTCCTTGACAAATGGCTACCAGTCACCATGGTAACCATGCAGGGTGTAGGCCTGTCACCTCGACCAATCAGGGGCGTTCTGATGAGGATGAAGAACATGGCTGGTTCCCCAGACCAAGTGGTTGCTGGGTAATGGGCGCCATTTTGTATTGAGAGTATCAGTGCTATTTATCTCTAACTAGTCATTAGTCCTCCTCCCACGCTAAGTAAAGGTCCCAGCAGTAGCCCTGCTCCCATATCACTCCTGTAATTCCTCCAGCATAGAGCTGATTTTTTTGTTTGGGTAGTTTTGTCCAATTCAAATTGTGCCTTCAAGCAGCATTTTCTACTATGAATCCTAGCTGCCTCAGCTTTCATTCAGATAGTGTAGTTTGTTTTCCTTGATGAAAATTTCCCAGAACAAAATTTTACCTCATGAAAAGATGGATTTATTATTAACCCACTTCACTAAAGTATCAAACCAACTTCATATAGATTTAGATTTAATTAATATTGAGTTTAACTGAAATTGTAATGACCAATCCATTTTTTAGAGAAATAACAGCAAAATTGTTTCATCTTGACTTGTCATCACTTGAACGTTTGCATTTTTTCTCTTTTTGAGCATATATAATTCATTTAATATATAAGCATACATAATTTACTTAAATGCAAACATTCATGCAATCTGTGTCAGCAGCAGACCCCGGAGAGTGAATAGCAGATATTTAAGTAGACCTTTTCTGCCTGTAACAAGGTTACCCGGTGTTATTGCTTTTCTGCCATGAATTGCTTCCAGGAATCCTGGGAAAGTATCCAGTGGCAAAGGAGGAAATATCACTCTCTGGAAACTTTTCGGCAGCTGAACTCAGGGTTAGGGAGGAGTTATTGTAATAGAAGATGTCACTGACCCAATCTAGCAGTTTGAGTTGTGAGAGAACCAAATTGTCTTAATTGTCTGAAATTATCTTTGTTATTTGTCAAGATGTTTGATCAACACAATTTACCAACTGAGCAATTGGACACCTAATAGAGGTGGTTTCTGAGTTCCGGGCATTACACAAGACTACAATTAAGACACAGTTCTCTCACAATTCAATTGAGTCAATGACATCTTCTATGATAATAACCCATCTCCATGTAAATAATTATGTGGAAGACAAGTACTTGATCATTTTAAAATCTCCTTTCTCCTGGTTATGTCAGGTCTACCTTCCACATTCCAATCATTTCTCTGTCTTCCCCCTTTACCACGTCCTAACATTCCCCATTTTAGCAGCACTCTCTGCTTTCATCTTCCCGGTCTTTCCCTTTCCCTATTAAAAATCATTCCAAACCCATGCATGCCAACACTTAAAATAATTGATTACAAATAGAAAAATGCACCACAAATTAGTTTCTGTGACAAATATTTTCTGTTACATATTTTTCTACCAGAATCTTTATTTTCCACCATGATCTTTATTTTCTAGATCATATTACATTTCCTCATTTCTTGGGAGCCTTCGTGTGATGTGACTGGGAAGAGAATTTGATTGGGAAGAGCAAAATGCTTTGGCAGTCATATTTATCTATACCTAGGAGAATTACGTCTGGGTGCCGAGTGCACTCAAGCTTTCATTTCTCGGGCTCAGAAAGTGGCAAGGTTTTGCACCCTTAAGGTCTATTACCAACTTTACATTGATGCAGTGGAAGCCATTTCCTTTATGACAAGAGAACATCTCGAGTTCTTCTCGGGATCCAGTTCGCAGGGAAGTACATATCATGATGGAAGATAAACACGAGACGCCAAGTCATTAACTGGTTCTGCAAATCAACTACTTTAGCACTGTGACCAGATGTCATTGTTTCCATGCTTTATTTAAGATGTATTCCTTAGCCTCATTCCCTTTAGATTTTTTGATGATTATGATCACCATCCTGTTCACAATTACACCAGTTCTGATTCACAAAGTTGTTTAGTGTAAGCATACTCTTTCCTCATAGTAAAAGAAGTAAAGGATATATTTATACAGGAGCTTGTTTGCTTTTATATTTATGGTATTCAATTTATATGCAACACTGTATTGTAACATGACAAGTGCGTTAGGAAATAAGATTGTGGTCTGTGCTTGCAGCCAGCCAAAACAAAAAGCAGTCGGATTCATTGCTTTAGATCCCTCCATCATGTATTGCCTTCAGCCATGTATGCATAGTAACTCTTGTTAAAGCTCTGCATCCAGAGTGTCCAAGGCTTTTGCTCTGGGGGTTTTACATCAGGATCAATATAACATTTGTGTTCCCTTATGATATGTTACAGTAAAACCTGTTACACACCAAATTTCTTCTTATTTTTTTTTTGCTATCAGCCGAATCTTAGCCTCTAAACACTCATAGGCAAGGTTTTGATACGTAGTAGTTATAGGACGTGTACCAATCTGTATGCCAAATACAGTGAAGGAGCCTCACAAAGTTAGCGTGAGGGGGACCATGAAGCTGACAAGGTGCAAGGAAATCAACATTAAAGGGCTGTTGGAAGTTGTCTGTTGGAAACGTCCTTCTAACCTTGTGATAGATAGTAGGACCGTACAGGCTCTATCTCTGTCTGCCTAATGAACCCCTTTCTCATTGTTCTCATGTGATGGATAGAGTCACTGGTATAGGGAGACATTATTTGCTGTATGGAGACACCAGTACATATATATGTCACCACAGTGTGTAGCCCTTTATGGGCTGCATACTGTTATAATCAGTTCAGCCCTTTGCCGTTATGATGCATGAATGCAGCCCTGGTAGGTTATTCACATCCACATTCACATTCATTATACACATATCAAGGACTTAATTCTATTTAGAAAAGTCTATATCCACCAAAACCAATCCTCAGTAATATCACCTACATTACAGATTTAAGGCTATGAACTGTTGCCTTTTCAAGTGACATCACCCCTGAGGTGTACCTTATCAGTACCCTGACCATACCCGGGATAACCCCTCAGACGGTACCATACACTATACCTAATAATGCTAACCCTGCCCAGACTACTCACTCATATTGAACCATGCGCTGTACCTAATCATCTCCAGGGGCCTGACGCACTATCCTGCATATTGCAGGAGGTGATTTATATGACTCTGCTAGGTTCACATATCATCAAAACCATAAAAATGAGAAAATCATCTCAAGAGAAAAAGTCTTACTAGCAATTGATTTCCTTTTTCGGTGAGTAGAATCTTTCATCACTGATCCATGGAATGCACAATCAAATTTTCTATTTTTGGCTTTATACACGAAAGTTGGATTGCAATATTGGTATAATGTAAGAATCACACTACTGACTTCTCCCTTGAGCAACAAGCCCCAGTGGCTCTAGCACCAGCAGCTAAACCCACCTCTATGATAATCCCTCCATACCTTTCCCTAACCGCCCTCTACCTCCCTGCCCTAACCCACACAGAGCCTTAACACATCTACCCCAGTGACCTCACGTACCTAATTCACTCTAACCTAAGAGGCCATATCCCCAGCTATAGAAGGTCTGTGAGCTGCTGGTGAGGCTGGCAACGGCTGTTACTGCTACATTTCTAAACTATTGGTGAGGCTGATTTTACCTCCTTACAGTAGGGCTCAGGATTTTCCGATGCAGGATCCCTTTCCATTTCAAGTTAAAATATGGAGAGGTGCAATAAAAGAGAATGCGACATGGATCAGTAACTGCACAGCAGTACAAGCCCTTGTCTGCAGACATATGTCTTTTATAGGGTAGATTCACCTGGAGTAGGACACATACCTTAGACAGTTCAGTGTCTGTGTAAGTGTATGCATATGACCCATGGTGAATCTACCCTACCTTGTCTGGGAGGCCCAGGTGAGGGCATTAGGATCTTTATAAGTGCTAATATTAACCTCTATTGGAGGAGGTAATTTTAGGTCATAAAACATCAGGTCATTGAACATTCAGCAGTAGTTTCATTACCACTTCAATCAAATAAACTGGAGAAAAAGGATTTATGAAGTGAGTATGGTTTATTTGAAGTCTCAATGTAACCCCTGACGTAGCTAAAAGAGTCACAAAAAAGACAAGAGCCCAAACTCCTTTGTCTGCCTCACCAGGTTCTGGTGGACAAGGTATAACTCACTCCCAGATAACCCTCTGCATACCTCCCCTAAGTACCCCCCACCTAGTGACCTCACGTCCCTAACAGGACCTAATCTTGGAGGGGCTCATCCCCAGCTATCTGCCCAGGCTGGACACCTCAGTAGGCCTGCCCGTGACAAACAGGGGGGCCAGCACTACTATCTGTATAGCAGCCACAGCCACTAGAATATGAGCTATCATGTTTCATAATTTAAACTTGCTTCAGTTCTGTTTGGTATTTACTAGCAATCAGAATGAAAAGTTTTACTGAGCATTGAATAAAAGGACGTAATTTTATATTGTTTTATCTTTAATTTCACCAAATGGCAAAATTGGACCTGTTTTTGTCAGCCATGAATTGTAATACTGTCCTGAAAGAGGCAACTTTGACTACAATACAGCTTTGGATGTGTCAAAAGCAGAGTATGATGAGCTCAAGTTGTGCAGTACTCTACGGCAGTGGTCTGAGGCAGGACAGAAGGTCCATGGCCAAATTTGTGTATCATGCAAACTCTCTGGTAATGTATGAACCTGAGCATATAGGGTCAGCGTTGTGTAAGAATCCATCCATCATAACTAGATATTGACATAGTTTCTGAGAGCAGTATGCTACGTTTAAGATTAGGGCATGAGGGTAGGTCTGTAGGCCAAAGCTACCCATAGACCTCAACCCCAACCCTATCAGTCCCTCCCCCTGCACCTACAACAGCCCTATTCAGGCAGATGGGGCCGGTGTAGGGGGCTCTGATATTCTGCTTTACGACCCCGATACCCTCAATAAGCCCCTGATACCCCGTACAAGACCCCAGATTGGACACTGCACCTGGGGCGGGCTGCGCCAATACAGGCCCATCTATAGGCCCTCACAGGAAGAAAGGTGGGGACTTTTTCTGAAATAGTTATGCTCACATTTTCTGGAATAGAATTTTTATAATTCAACCTATAGCTTTTACACATGGAAACGGTGTATCAAAGACATATTCCGAACATAAGTAGATAAACATCAAATTAATTGCATTAATTGAAGATCTGGGTTGACCACCGCTATGACTAGATTGTTTGCATCAAACAATATATATGTGATTCAGTGAAAAATGGTATATACGTTTTCACTGGAATATATCTTACTATTGAAAGTATCTGCTCTTAAATATGCCAGGATTAGGGGATGGTTAGGCCAAGTAAGAAAAATAAGTGTTTTAGGTAACCCGACCTTACCTAGCAAAACAAGGCCAGACATTTTTTATTGAATTTGGAAAGATATTCACAATATCAGGCCTTTTAGGCTATATGTAAATTACCTTTATCTAGATAGCATCATGCCTTTGTGCAGTGAGTGGAGTATCCACTGATTTCCCATCCCTATATGGCAGGACTAAGTCTCCATGCGGCAGTGGATCTGCAATTGCCTGCTTCCCCCCTGCAGGACACACGTAGCTAAAAGGTAACATATATTGTCATGATGCAGCAACACAGCCCCAGCGGTCAACTAACCAATGCTGCAATGGTGCATCATGCTGACCCTTTGGGAGTGTATCAGTCCAATAGGGTCCATAGTATCAGACCCATAGGCTCCATAGAGTATCATTGTGAAGCTAACTTCTGAACAGTGTCTAAATACCAATTGTCTGTGCAATAGTCTATAATGTTGCCATTGACAGCTTATTTTATGTATTATTCTACATCTTTAGATGACTGTGGTAATCTTCTCACTGTCTACAAAGGAATTATAACAGCGAAAAACAAGATAAAAGCCACTCTATCTGATGAGGATATAATTTCCCTCAAGCAGCATCAATATTCATCTATCCCTTGTACAGCGTTGCTGGGGCTTGAGTTGGGGACATATTGAAAGTTGTATAATAGGTACTGTTATTGGCTTGTATAAGTTGTTAAGTGTACCATTACCCCTATCATTATAAGACCAGGGTACAGGGCATTCATTTATTTCAATTACCTCCTCTGCTCATTCAATGCCGGCAGTTATAAGACAATGACCCTTAGAAGAGTCATCACTGTTACCATTGTTCCTCATTTGACGGCTAACAATCAACAATGTTTTCTGCAAGACAAAGGGAATTATAGAAACTGCTGAGAAGAGATCTTGATTATCTTCAATTCCACACCCAGGATTACACCTGTTTCCTTCAGAGAAAAACCAACCCTTTAGGGGCAGCATAGTCAGATCATCATGGCATTTGTTGTCATAATGACTGTTGGAGCCCATGGATCATTTGGATGCAAGGTTAAGGGGTGAGGCAACCGGGGTGGATGAGTTGAGTTTAGAATTTTATTGGTAATAAATTAACATTACAATGAAGGCTTTTGCGACCCTGATGAGTAAACTCACCTCCGCTGCGTTCATGTTTCATGATGACAAAGTGCAAAGTGCATTGAAGCACTATGTGGACATCGAGCTACGGTAAAGGAATGAAAGCGATTGAGTAGCCAGTTACTGTGGGTAGACGTTCAGTGATAAGTCTCCATTATCAGGGTGAGGTTTTAAGTGTTGTGTGTAGACTGGGATGGGGATGGGTTTTGAGTAAGGGCTGTGTGTAAGGGGCAGATAAGGAGGAAGTCAAAGCTGATAACACAGCCTTATGTCTACCTTTAAGGTTAATGTAACACTTTAATGCACTTGGGTTGGGATGATGCAGTAAAATATAGCAGTGATGAACAACTTGTGACCCTTGAAGGGGTTTATGATAATAATACAATAAAGCCAGGTTGCTGAACAGATATACAGTTACTGTCGACAGGTATTGGCTACAATCCTATTCCTTCTGATAAACAGAGCCCCCGCAACTCTGGAGCAGCCATTTCCAAGCAGAGTGATTTAATGCATCTGATGCATGAATGCAATCCTGGTGAGTAGCTTAGTAGTGCTGTATTCATATACACCCATGTGAGATCCTTGTTGGTCTATCATGATTACAAATTAATGTATCATAGCCTTGAGACAAATTGTGGGACCTTTGGGGTTATTCTCTGCCCTCCCCCTGCCTCTGCTTTCAGACTGATGTAGTAGCCGGGCGGGTGTCTGAAACAGCAGCAGCTGGTTCTAATAATTGCCCTCACCCAGTGCTACAGGCATGGCGGGCATAACACTTTAAGGTCAGAGTCATGCCTCAATAGCTAATTTTTATTTACCATCATAATTCTGTTGTGAGTAACTTGTTAGGCATGTTTTTCTGCACTTATGCCAACCCTTTGGGAGTGTATGGATCCTGCTTAGCATGCTGCATTCTTCAGCACTGGTGAGTGACTCACACAATGATCATGATAGTGTATCAATACTGGAAGGTACCCTTAAAGGGACTTCAAAGTCAGTGTGCCTTACCCAGCTTACATGTGGCTGTCTCCCCCAATATTTGTGCTCCGGCTACATCAGCAGGACTGGAGGAGTAGTAGGATGTTATCTTGTGGAATACTTGTGTTTACTCTCATAACTCAGCTTCACTCAGGATCCATTTCTGTTAGAATTAGAAATGTCTATATGGTGATGTTATCTTTAAGTTTCCTGAATGATACTAATCATAACCTTGACAATGATTTTAGACATCATATGACTAGTACTTTTTAAAATGAAAAGCAGAAACACTGATAGAGGGCAAATTAGTTACGATGTAATAGAACTATTGGAACCTCAGATCTGGGAAATAGAACGACACAATTGCATTAAGCAATAATGAAAAATGGACTAGAAAAAGGAGAAGTGTGCAGGCTAACATTGGACCAAAGCTATATATGCAGTCGTTGTGTAGGGTGTCCGCTGCAGGGTAGGGGGAGTCTTATAAGAGAAGTAGGCTTACTGCAGAGGTTGAGGGTACTGCTAGAGCAGCTGCTAGAGGAGGTTAATGAGGTTGCCATGGTCACCAGGAGTCTCCCCGTCCATCCTGAATGACGGCCATTACAACCCGGATACAGAATCCATTTGACAACTACTTCCAATAAAACCGTCAGTATTTTACTTAAATTGTCAACTTGGTGATGTTTATTGTGATATAGCCTCTACTTGTCTTAACTTTAATTACTGTTAGTTTCTTATCTGTAAGACTATGCTGTCTACATGGTTAACAGTTAAAGGGTCAATCTTTTGGCTTAAAATATTTACTTGTGAGGTGCATAATTTAGTAAGATCACAAAAACCAAATGGCACACTGATGTGACATGCCATTCTTAAAGGGTTAAAGTACTATGTTGTCCTAAAAATCTCCGTTGTGAAACAGATAGGCTGACAAAGGACAGACACTGAGAAAGAGGGATAATTTCCAATTTTTAAATCTTAAGTTTGTATCCTGTATCAACTTTAAATTGTACCATGTAATTCAAATATAATTCCCCACTTCAAACAGGGAGTTAATTGGTCTGGTTTGTAATTGATCCCCTTGGAATTAATTAATTCTGGAAACTAGAGCATTCTGACCTTATCAAACTGTATGTTTAAAAACACTAGTTTTTATACTTTTATCAGAAACTGACCAATACTGTGGTTAAATGTCAAATCTTGAAAATGCCATTTCCCATACAAGGTAGTAGGATCTAACACTCTCTAAGCTTATGCAGTAAGCTAGCAATACCTTCCATTATCCAAGCTCTTGCTGATCAATATACTCATGATTACCAACATGTAGAAATTTAACCTAGCGCCTGAATGAGCCCCTTACACAAAAAGAATACAAATGAAAATCACCCTGGCCATGTTTTCCACTGCCCAGTGATTTATTTTTGAGAGGCCTAACTAGCATCCCAGCCAATCCATCAATAATTATCATGACAGAAAAAAGATAGTTGAGGTGGAAGGGGCAAACAAACAGAGAGTTGATTGTTTAAAATATTTTCTAAAAGAGGTTTTGTATGGAATACTGACTGTTTATCCAGGGAAGAGTTTGTTCCTGAAAGACCTCATCCATATTCATGAGCAAGGACAGGATGGATGAGGCTTCCCAATACTTCCAATAACAGACTGATTTACATAATTTGTCACATTTCTGCACTAAAGTAAGAAGAATAGTAATTAGTTAAGATCATGTCAAATTTAAATGGACAACCCTCTTTCCTGGCTGTTTCTCTCCAAATTATCCACCTTAAGCCCAAAGGGTTTTTCTGAAAGCAATTTATGACAAATGTCACATTGATTGAATGTGTTGTTCGTCATTGGTTTTTGAACACATTGAATTGCTGTGTTGCTGAAGCACACATTTGTAATAAAAATTTGGTAGAGAATTACTTGCCAATATGCTGATCATCTTGAGGACAAGTAAATATGAAGCCTTGAGGTATCATCCTATCCAACACATTGAAGGTGTTGAACTTGTTACTATCTGACCCAAAGAAATGACACCTTGAGCAGATTTGGCACCCATACGTAATTATCAGTGTAATGAATAGATAACACTTCCCCAGGCATTTCACTCTTTTTAATGAGATCTTTAATTGGATCCATGGCATGAAATCTGCCCAGGAAAGAGGAAATAAATGTTGCAGAAAATAAATATCCATGAGTGAAACTGATTTGCTTGATTTTTTATTGGTGATGCCTTGTTTGAAATGCAGTTGGAATTTGACTTGGAGGGAGGTATGTGGAAGGAAAACAATGGCAAGGGAAAAGATGCCAGAGGAGATGAGATACAAAAGATCAGATTTATTGTAAAATAATTTGCATCTGTGGAAAACATGTTATATAACAGCCAGAAACCAAGAGATAAGGTGTTACTGATAGTTCAAAGTGTCAGTGATTAGGAAACTGAAATGTTCGAAGTTGTTTAAACCTTAAAGGGCACCATCTGTACTTGCCAGGGCTGCATATATCATGGCGACAAAGGGAATTACCCATTAAAACACTATGTGGCACTCTATCTCTTATTGGTATGCTACAAGGTGATCTGCACTTTTAATATCCCTACTGCTTGAATATAAAAGTGACTGTTATTAACACAACTAATGATATAGCTGACACAGCTATAGAGTATACGACCCTCCTCACTACCTGCCCTACATCGTACATCTTGCTATGTCTCTGCTGATGGTGATATCTTCCCGACATACCCTCAACTCCCCCCCCCTTAGGCACTCCCAACATCAAACCATGGCTAATTAACCAACACCTTTAGAACTCATTAGGAAGATAAGATGAGTATCATTTATGTGATTATCACCCAACCGTGGCCCTAGGATCTAAGCCACTTTAGACTATGGTGGCCTCCTCATGTGCTTTGTAGTTTGCAGCAAATGGGCCAAGAATGTTTCTAGTATTAATATAAGCCAGATATATAGGTTAGTTTGATTGTGCACTATTTTAGTTATTGTGCAAGGATTGAAATAATCAAACTGCAGTAGCAGTCACTAGGATGTTTTGTCAACAAACCTTAGCAAAATTGCCATTTTATTCTTTCCTTCTCCTCATGGTGAGCATCCCTGCTGCAGACAGTGGCTGGGACCAGCACCTTGCTGTAACCTGCAGCCTGTTCACTTGTTATCACACGGTGAGTGGATGTGATGTCGGGCTCTGTGTGGTTCAGTCAGAGGCTGGCTATTGGATGACAGAGTGAGACTCTGTGAGGGTCAGTCAGAGCCTGGTTAGGCTGTTAGTGATGCAAGGCAGTCATAGGCCTGACACACAGAGGTGGAAAATATTGCCAATATAAAACCTAGATAAGCTATTCAAAGGAAGCAAAGATGCCACACACTCATGGTAGTAAGACTGCCGTAGGAAAGGTACCAAGACGAGTGATGCTTTCACTCGGAGGAAAAAGAGAGCCCAAGGCTTGACTTACAATGCAGCCCAAAGAGGGTCAACATAAGAAGTAATAACTGCTCTGATGTCAGCAGAGACCAAATTTCCGGGGCAGGTTGACTCAGACGCTGACGTCATTCATGAGGAGGCAGAGTTATGACAACATGCCCTTCAATAAACTGAGCCAAGTAAACAGAGCTCAGTGAACTGTATTCAAGGTCACAGTACTTTGTCAGCACCCCACAATAGGAGAAAGATGAATGGCTCCAGATTTACCATCAGCTTGGTGAGGCCTGCTGTAAGTTCTTGTGTACAAGCTTTACTTGTGTATGAGCCACCGCTTAACTTTGAGGAGTCATATAAGCCTGAACCGGGATCTGGATATAGGTTTTTAGTACTTCACTATAATAAAAAATGCATAAACCACACCCTGACTTGCATACTCGCCGTAATGTCTACATGATAATGTACTTTACCTCTTGCTCCATGTTCAGTCAGAGTGGAGCTGGGACTGGTACTCTGGTCATAGATAGGGAGGCTGCACAGGGCGTATAGAGTTTTAGTCAGTAAGGTGTAAGTGGATCTGACAGTAAATGCGGGACTAGGCCTGTAAGTGAAGGTATAAAGGGTATTGAAGCTGAAAGCTGTCAGGCTGTCTATAGTGGTTCTGTAGGTGACTAGCTCCTGTGCTATGGCAGGGAGAAAGCAAAAGGCTAAATGATAATGTAAAAAACCCAAAAGAGGATTGGGTTTCGCAGCATTTGATGGAAGAAATTGCTGAAAAAGATTGGTTGCTATCAAGGTCATACAAAACAAAAAATGTATTGGATAGAGAAATAGCTGATAATGCAAGAAGAAAGTTAAATGTAGATTGTCATTCGGCCAGAGAAACTCATGTGAATAAAATTACAGATGAATTTATTAATGACCCTGTCCATTTCTGGAAAGAGATTTCTAAATTACTACCCGCCAAATAAAATAAGAAAAAAAACATTCAATTAATAGATAATGAAACGAAAATATTCCAATTGAAGATACTGCAGGTTATATAGATAATTATTTTAGAAATATTGGTCATAATTTGGCAAAAAACCTTAATGCAACCTGGACATTTGATGGCAAAAACTGCAGATATTGCCCGATGTTGGACACATTGGGGAGAATCCAAAAAGGAGACTCCAAATTGAGCTTTGAGACAAAAACAAATGTCACATGCAACAGCTCTAATGTCGTCTACTGCGTAGAATGCAAGAAATGCAAAATCAACTACGTAGGGCAAACAAAACGCAAAGTCAAGAAAAGACTATACAGCCACATCTACCACACCAAAAAAGACATACAGCTTAAATCATATGTACCTACAGATTTAATGTTATTAATATATAGGACGTATGCATTACCGGTTATTGATTATTCGGATATTTTGTACACAAAGGCATCTGAAGATTCTCTTTCAAACTTGCAATATATTCAAAATAGATGTTTAAAACACTGTTTAAAGGTTCCTCACTTAACCTCGACTGACTATGTACATGAAAAAGCTGCGCTTCCTATATTAGCCAATAGAAGGATTTTCCATGCCAGGATGAGAGGTCACAAATTATCAAGAAATGAGGAAAATTTAATTCAAGTTGTCAGGACCACATGAGCAAACAGTGCCCCCTTGTTGAAGTATGGTATAATACACGCAGCTTCCTATGAAAGGAGTTTAGAGGTCATAGTAGCCAGGGCATGGAACGCACTTGATGTTAAATATAGAGAAGTTGAGCCAATTGCACTGTTTAAATCTGAAATGAAAAAATTGTTGATAGAGACGATCCCAAAAGATACTCGAAATATGTATTAAAATACCTTTACTTCGGCAGAGTACCCTAGCAAAATATTTTATTGCATAAGAATAATATGACCCTGTTTTGTCCTTTAACCAGTAAATGAATACAGTATTTCACAATTCACTGTAAAAGTTTCTGTAATAGTGAAAACCTCCGAGTCTCTTTTGAGTCAACTGTAAGCGTGAAATCCGTATAGGTGCATACAAGCATAATCTACTCTGTAGATGTATCACCTAAACTTTATGACCCGTATTTGTCTAACCAATGATATTGTACTGTTGAAGCTGATCTGTGATAGATATAGTATTTTAATTTATTTTATATTCTTGTTATTAAATGACCCGAATCAAGATCTAACTTTATATGAAAATGTTGGATAAATCAAAGCAACGCACAGTACACATGTAAAGGATGAAGTTTATTATTTGGTCAATAAAGTTAAATTGTTCTTAAAAAATTGTTCTTAAAAAATCTAGTAACCTGTTAAATAAATTGCAAAGGGTACAAAATAGGGCTCTTAAGGTCTGTCTCAAAGTAAAAACACGCACTTCAGCAACATGGGTCCATAACGAGGCTAAGGTTAATTATCTATCTGATAGAAGGATTAGTCATGCCTACATTGAGGGTTACAAGAGGTCTAAGAAAGTAAAAAAATTAAGAAATTTGACTGTTAGAGTAAGATCTGCAGAAGCTCCATTGTTAAAAAACAAACTACCACATACGGAGGCGTATAAAAGAAGTATTGAATATAATGTGTCGACATTATGGAATGGACTAGATCCATCGTTGAGAAATATTCCACATATTAGTTTATTTAAACTTAAACTTAAGTTTGAGTTGAAAAATTTGAATGCTTTGCTTTGATTATAAATGTACTTAACCCATTAAGTATAGCTAGTGAGACAGTTAAATGTGATAATAGAGTTACTAGTAAAAATGGTCACTGGAATGAATTGTTACATAGAATTTTAGTACAAACATTGAATTCCAGTATGAAGATAGTTTAATAATTCCCGCTTACTCTGCAATTATTTTAGGGTGAAATATTTTTATACATTCTCAAATGTTATGTCCATGTATTGTTCTGTATAATCTAAGATCAGTATATGTGCTATAAGTGTATGGGTAGTCATTTGTTGAAGGCTTTCTTGTAATTGAGGTAGTGTCTTGATTATAATTCCTGAAGGAGTGTCTACAAATTTACTTACGGTAGTATATGCAATAATGCAAATTATTCAAAGTGATTTGTGTAAATGAAATGTAAAAATATAAAAATGTGTCCAATAACATGTATTAATTTATATGATAGTATCATTCATAATTGATTTATAACACATAAAGGCACATTTGTCAAACATAACATATCATTACAATTGTGATAAACTAATTTATTTGTTACAACTGCTGGATGTAAAGGTGGCCGACGAAAACAGACTTCACAGTCTGGAAGCAGCCTTTTTGCTCAATTTATCATAAAATGTAAAGTGATGACTTGTAGAGGGTGATCTATATAATATGGGGAACATGCAATATAACTGTAAACATTTGTTTATTATATGATGAGAAGAAATGTATAAATTGTTGATTTTGAGCAAATAAAATTTTTAAATTGAAAATTGAATTGAAATTGAAAAGGCCTAGTGTAAATTCTGGCGTATAAGCTTTAGTCATGTATGAGCCACCCTCTAACTTTAAGGAGTCATTTGAGCCTGACCGGGGGTCTGGAGATTGTTATGTTAGTGTATATGCCGCACTGGCGATCTGACTCGCTACTAGCTGTGGCTTCTACCTGTAGCTCTTGTTCCCTGTCCAGTCAACTGGCTGCACAGGACATATAGAGTTAGTAGAGTTTTAGCAGAGTTTTAGTCAGTAAGGTGTAAGTGGATCTGACAGTAAAGGTGGGACTAGGCCTGTAAGTGAAGGTATAAAGGGTATTGAAGCTGAAAGCTGTCAGGCTGTCTATAGTGGTTCTGTAGGTGACTAACTCCTGTGCTATGGTGTAACCACACAAAATAGCTGTGATCCATACATTTATCCTAACAAGTATAATGATAATGCAACCATTAAGAACCTGGTAATGTAGATGAACTTGGATTTATGCATGTGTTGTTGGCATGTTGTTATTCCTACAGATGACCATTCAGAATTGGCTGATCCCCCAGATTCCTCTCTGGTTTCCAAGTGCAGCCAGAGGCTCTATACGGTTTATATACTAACATATGGCTCAATTTGTGTTTTTCCTTTTGGGCAGGGTACTACCAACTGCCTTTGCCACCAACAATTTGCAATAACTTCTCTCAGGCTTTATTCTTAGTAGTTAATAGACATAATTCTTTGAGACCATTGAAATTATTTGATATTACGGCTCTTATCACTCAAGTGGCACACAGAGCAACAGAATGGAACACCACCATGAGAGAGGGAACAGGGAGAGACGTATGGAGTCAATATCTCTTCTATTTAGTGCTGCTTGGAAAGAAATTATTTAAGAATACAGCTGGAAAACAGGTGTTTTTTTTAATTTCCTCTACAAATTTTCCTTTGAACATCTGAAGTGATAAAGCTGACACTGCATCTTGGAGTATTTTAACTCCACATTTCAAATCAGACTGTGGGATTGAATATCCCTATTCTATGTGGGCATAAAACTACACTACGCAAGTTTAAATCCTGTATATGGGACCCACCAGTGCAAATAATTGTGCTGTAAAGAAAAGAAGTCCTCCTCTCAGTCTACATTATCTGTGTCTGTCAGGATGTTGGTGCCATCATGCCAGCTCCGTATTGGATTTGAAGGCAAAGCCCTGTGCGATACATAGGGTAGTATTAGGGTTTTCTGCTAGTTCTAGGGCATGATGATTTGTTTTAAAGCCCTACGTGTGGCATTTGACAGACCCACAATGCTGTTTATAGGCTATGCATGCAACCTACTGAATGATGATTCAAGGAACCTTAAAAGCCTTAATATTCATTACACCCCATGAATTATTGACGCGAGTCTAATGACATAATAAACCTGCATGTGACATAATTAACCATCTGACCCTAGACACTATCCACCATATTGCATGTGACCTTCTTCAAAACAAATACACCTGGAGGTTAATGAGAAAAAAAATACTTGAATAGACAAAATACTACATTAAATTTAGGAGTTCATCATTATCTATTGCTACCATTTAGGTCTTATTAATGAATATGGATGTAAAAAGCTGTATATAGATAGGTCTATATGCAGGTTCTGGAAACAGTGCAGGACCAATGCTTTGTCTCTTTTATTCTTTCACAACGCAGACTGCAAAATATCTGCTGTCAACTTGTATTGA
Organism: Harmothoe impar; assembly: GCA_947462335.1. Classification (NCBI taxonomy): domain Eukaryota; kingdom Metazoa; phylum Annelida; class Polychaeta; order Phyllodocida; family Polynoidae; genus Harmothoe; species Harmothoe impar. Next base: position 84,389,401 of record OX381706.1, on the reverse strand, counting down.
CTTCAGCAGTGCTGCTGAGAAGTTTCCACAAAGCCATGTGCTCCAGTTTGCTCCTTTCATGACACAGCACTTTCCCAGCAGTCTTGGAAGCGGCACATTGAAGGAAAGCAGTAATGATGTGGTATAACACTGAAATGTCAGGGTAACATATATAATGCTTACAATGGATGGATAGCTCAATAGTCCACTATAGGCTACTGGCATGTAACTTATTGTAAGCTAGCTTTGATGACCATAATCACATGTATGCAGTAGGTCAATGGTTAAAACCTAGTTGATAATAAGTTATTTGTGGGGCACCTGGCCTTGGGACAGAGATTACATGGACTCGTAATGAGAAAAAAATTCTGGAGCAAGAAGGAACAAAACTGACTGCATTACCAGGAGGACCGGATCCTTTTTATTGGAGGAATTTGGACAGTCTGGAGATAAATAGCACTGACACAAAATGGTGCCTACTATCCAGCAAGCACTTGGTGCGGAGAACCAGCAATGCTCTTCATCCTCATCAGAAGGCCCCTGATTGGTCGAGGTGACAGGCCAACACCCTGCGTCGTTACTATGGTGACAAGCAGCCATTTGTCAAGGATACCACCAACCCCCTCTAGTGGGCAGCCCCCATTCCTATACAGGAGTAAAGTATGTCTACTGCTATCTGTTCAAACTTGGATATACAGAAACTCCAGAAGGAAAATATTGCCATGCCTTGTCACTAGCAAAGACATGCGCTGTGGTAGAAAGTGAATCGGAGGACAAGTGTTGTCCAACAAAAGTAGAACTCCTTAATTTGCAGCTTTAAGTTATATTTCAATTTAGTGAGAGCTATTCACAAAGGACAGAGAGACATTTCAATGAATTTATCTGTTTGTGCCAGGGAGTGATAACCAATCAACTACAATACTAGTTAGGAGCCCCATAACATATTAGATGCTCTACTTGCCAGGAGGTTTTGAACCTACTTTAGAGCGTTTTTTCTGGTAATTGGCAGGGATTGTCTATTAGTGCCTCCTCATTACAGGTACCAGCAACCCCTGCCTTCTGGTTACTGGTGCCCCTAATTATAGCTACCAGCGACCCAGCTTGCTGGTTATCACCACTCCCCAGAGACACTTCCCTGTGATGTGACCTTGGTGATGTATGTGTATTGTTTTAACAGCTTAGATGATATAGTCTAGTGAATTAAGGGAACGAATTGACATTATACTTTATTACTGGATAAAAGTGCCAAATCTTTTTTACACATTGTTTGAACCAATAACTTTCACTTTTTTCCTTGCTCCAAAAAAAGTTTCTATGCTATCACCGTTTTTCAGCCATTTTAAGATGTGATCACCAAAATCATTGAAATAGAGAGGAAATCTTAATTTGAAGAACTATTATAGAAATATTTAGGACTGAAACTGTAAAAGATGCTTAACTAGTAACTATATATGCAGGTTAATGTCCAAATCTAAATCTATGCATTAAAAATTCAAGATGGCTGGCCTTCATGAAGATGAACGTCAGATCACATGAAGCCATATTTTTCAGGTTCCTTTAGTTGTTTCTTTGATTTGAATAAAGCCCTATAGCAGAATGAGATACAATATACCAGGAACAATATCATGGAACCCATAGATGTTTATGGGATGACAAGAAATGTCAGATGAATGTGAATATTGAACTGATAAGGAAACAGCAGCAGTATAATTATCAGTCGCTGCCCGAGGCACCTGCACCTGACAGGCGGGGATTCATATTGCAAAATGGTCAGTGCTGCACTGACTAAGTGCAGCTGCAAATCAGTTTATTGGGGGATCCAGGGGGGATGGAGGACAGGCTTTGCCCCCCCCCCCCCCCCTCCCACACACAAAAAAAGAGAGGAGAAGAGGATTGAAAAGAAAGATGGGGAAAACTGGCCGTTGATTAACAAACAGTATTTCAGGGGAGTAGATGGGAAATTTTGCTTGGAGGAGGGAGGCATATATATATGTGAGAAGGTGGGGGGAAATTTGGAGGGTTTAGTTCTTGTTCCGACACCAGTGTGCACAGGGATAGCAAAAGAGTGACAAATAGGCCACAAAATACACTAGGGTACTTTTAATGTATAATATTCTCCTCTAAATAATCTTTGGTGCAAGTGTTTCATATTTATTGCCCCTCGGGCAGGTCCCTCTTGCCCCTCCTTCTGGCCCTCCTCCAAAGCACAGCCCTGGAGGGAACGGGAAAATTGCTTCTTGTCCCAATGAATCACTACCACCGACTGGCCTTGACAAGGCCTGCTGCTGTATCTAGTACCATGGTTACCCTGGGCTCTGACCAATCAGAGAGCAGGGAATTTAGACTGTGACCTCACTTCCTGTGTCAACAAGGGCTCACTCTCACATCAGAGTCTTTGTATGGCCATTGTTTGCCCTGAGACACAAGGTCCTTCCGGACCCCCACCCCTTTCCTTCAGGCTCCCACCCCTCCTAGTGGGCCCTATGCTACTGGCTTCCATACCTCTGCCTGGGCCCCCATGAGTCACAGGGCTCTACTCCTCCTGACCCAGTGGGCACGTGATTTAGTTGTATGTTGAATCAACATTGATTCAACATTGACTCAACATTGACAACCATTTATCACTGTTGTTTTAATTTTCTGCGCCCACTGGGGATGGGGCTGCACCACTCATGCTACCTGCTGTATATAAATTACTATGATTGGATCTATGACTGCTGGTAATTGGATTTGTGTAAAAGATTATTTTGATAACAAAAAGGACACTATGAGCTCCCACTCCTCCTCCGGCCCCCCCCTCCCCGATTCCTCTTCTCAGGTGTGTGGGGGGGGGGGGGCATGCTGCTGGCTGAGGGATGTGTTGAGGTTTGAGGGGGGACGTGGTCCCTCCTGTAGCATACACCTCCCTCACCCTAACCTTCCATCCCATGTCCACTCTCCTCTGCTTCAGGTCCTCTTCTTCAAGCATATGAAGAGAAGAGCAGTTGGAAAGTAAGGGATGGAAGACAAGAGAGTGGGGAATCAAACTCCTCCTTTTTGAAAGAAAAATACCAACTAGACCAACCCCTGACTGGTGGCTGTAAATAAATCTGTAAAGATCTCAGAACCCACCAGAATGAACCATTTTGACTCAAAGTTTTGCTTGGGGGTACCAAGCTGGCTGTACCCTTCTTGCAACTTTGTATGTGATCTTATAGTTTCTATAAAAGGTCCACATGTTCAGTTAAGCTCTCCAACCCCACCCTTCTTTTCTCCTAAACGTCAATCCCTTACTCTCATTGTGTTCAAATATTTTGTAGATGGGGGAGACATGTCTTCAGTTGACAAAAGTAATTTGGCCAAAGAATCTCTCCCTCCATAAAAAATGTCAAACCAAATGATAGAGGCTAGATGTAGATCAGACTTTTTGATGAATTGTGTGCCAAATTTATAAGAATACACCATTTCAAGGCTATGAATTCAAAATTTTCTAGGGGGGCATGCCCCCCCAAACCCCGCAAGTGTGACTCCTGCACTAGTTTTCTGTAGCCGCGGTGTTTCACTTGTGGTGTTCTGCTGCAATACACAATCCCTCTAGATTGATCACATATCCCGCTAGAGAGTCCTTATACCATTACAGGGTATAGCATGCATAGAAATACTTTGAGTTACCCTTAAAACATAGGAGAAGTTAAAAAATTTCAATTAACTGCTGTTGAATTAAAATAAAATCATCAAGTCACAATTAGTTTAGCCTTTCAGCTTTAATTTTGCACCCATATTGCATTTTTTAAGGGATAGGCTAATTGTTTCATATTTATGACAATTATTGACTATTATGGCAATATTTTTAGGTCTTAACACTAGAAACCCACAAAAGATTAACTTATAAAATTGTTTTTGTCATATTTCATATTTTCCAGGAAAATGACCCAAAAATGGTGTTGCAGGACACTTTTTTTTTGGAGCAAGGAAAAATATTTGATAACACATATTTATCTACCTATAAACCAACTTTGGTACTTTTATCCAGAAATAAAGTAAATTTCCCTTAATTCACTAGACTAATAAGGTAAAGCAGTGTAAAGGCATTTGTGCCTGAAATAGTTTTTTTCTCAGGAGTCACTTCCATGTAGATAGGAGAAATGTTTATGTTTAATGCTTCAACAGTTGGTGCATGGTAAGATGAAAGCACTTTTTTCAGATGGTGTCACTGATAAATCCATCTGGTTCCCTGAACTATCCCCAACACCCCTACCTTGTTTGGAGTAGAGATATCTTCTGTAATACAGTATCTGCACGATATCTTGTTTCAACGCCTACACATTGATTCACTGCACCTACTTTTTGGTAGAGATATCCCATTTCAACACCTTCCCATCCTGCAGTAATGAAGACCTGCGACATATCAGAGTGTTCTCCCGACCTTGATGTTGTCATTTAGAGAGTGATTATCTGCTGATGCAAGGTGCAGGGTGCACACACTGATATGGCAGACAGACATGTATACAAGACTTAGACCTTTATGAGCCACTTGATGCTTCAAATTGTTACATTTATCTGATGGTTGATGCACCAAGGCAGCATTGGTGAGCAGCTTCCAATGCTGCTTTGGTATATCATGACACCCCTTCAGGACTGATTGACAAGGCATATGCAATGTATTATTATGCTGATATATCACCAAACGGTGGTGAATTCTGGGATGCCAGCAACTTCTTATATACCATTTTGGCACTAGATACAGGCAAAAGTAATGGATCTTGTAGAGAGACTAGTGAACCAACCACGTTCCTTTCGATTCACTCATAGATAACCAGATGCACCACACTGACAGTCACTGATAGATAACTGCACAAGAGATCCTTCTGGTGTATCATATAGGGTGTCATATCAACCATGTGTAGGCAGCCATCTTGTCCTTCCCACTAAACAGGAGTGACTAACTAATGGTTAAAGTACAGGAGGGGATTCAGCCACATCCCTCTAACCTCTGTAACTAATAGATAACTCCCTACAGGATTTTCCAACAGCAGCCTATAGGGTATGTGTGTTACTCAGTGCCACATCTTGTCCAGATAGATGTCCAGCCATACCGTATCGTCGCGATTAAGCGCCGGTTTTGAAAGAGTGCCGCTCTTGAATAAGCGCTGAGGGTACAGGGGTCTTGAAATGTTCCTTAAGCACTGAAATGGGATCTTGAATAAGGGCCGGTCTTGGACATAAAAGCCCCTCCAAATTGAAGAGCGCCCCAGCGCTAATTCTGGACGGTATGGTATATCATGTGGGCAGTGTTTTGCTGTTCAAAGTTGCCCTGGGTAGAAACCTATGAGGAGTACATTCATGTATCATTATGACCATATTGAGTTGATGAAATATCGAGTTGGCACAATGCATCAACAAGGTTCATTTATATAATGTTGCATCATAATGATGAACAAACATGAATTCTTGAAGGTTTAATCATTGTTAAAGTATTTGCCCAGAGTGCCCCACTCAAACAACTTAATGAGATAATTCCATGACAGACTAAAGTTATACAGCCTGGGTCTCTTTAATTGCCACTGATCTCACGTTTCAGTCATTTAAAGTGAAACCCACCAGGAATTACACAAAGCAATTTAGACAAGATTAATTCAATATAGAAGCTGTTGTCAAATAGTCAGTCCTTACATGAATGATGAAGGAACTGGTCTGAGCCTGTGGCAGCAACCTCAGTAGGATTGATGTCTCAATACTCTATCTATATCTACCCGGCAACCACTACCTCATCTGTATAAAAGGAAAGGGGCAGAAAGCAATAGCCCAGCACACTTGCCTTTAAGGGGTGAGGGAACATCCTAGCAGTTCCACTATATAAAATTTCATAGACGAAACTTTCTCAGAGCTTCTTAATTCTCAGTGCAATTCAAATAATTACAACCATGAAACCTTACACCTAGATTTAACAATAAATCTTCTTAGCTGTAATTTAATCAGAGGGAAGTGACTATAATTGTTTTTTGAATTCTCATTTTAGATTGTGCACACTTGTTGAGCATTGAAATCTAACTGCTCAATAAAAGCTCCTAATTGAATTACTATCTCCTAGGTTTTGTTCTTTTAATCAGAAAAGGCAGACCTTTCGTCAGAGACAATACAGAAATATAATCTGCCTCTGAGGGACAACATACAGATTGGTTGTCGTAACATGATACTCCACTTTATCTGAGTAACAGCTAGAAAACTTCTTCGTCACAATTATGGATTATGAAGAGGCACAAAATGGAAAAAGGTGGTCTGCTGCCACAACTGGCTGCCTTCTCATATTACATCGAAGAACAACTTGTTCACAGAACAGGACAATTTGTTGCTCAGCTATTGTCATTTTCCTGTAGCCTGTAAGCCCAGCATGATGCATGCATGCAGTACTGGTGTTCATTCATCAGGACTGCATTGATGAAAAGGGCCATTGTGCTTACAAGCGCTATGCTGATGTTTAATGACGCATAAATCAGTGAGATTCCTCTACATCCTACACATTAAAGTTACACAACATTCCCCTAATGATGCACAACAACTTGCCAATCTCACAACTGAAGCCAGAAACTCCAGATCCTGAAATCTTGGATCATGTGCCTTTGAGTCATTAGTTCTCTTCAAAAGCCTTAATTGCATTTGAAATTAGGCAAAGCAGTTTGTGGTCATCATGCAAACCTCTGTGAGTTGTGTGAATCAGGCAGGAAAGTGCCTGGTCAGCTTGGAATTGTTTGAATTGTTAATCAGTTTTCTATTACCGAAAACTTTAAATGTAACCATTATGAGTGTCAATGTTCCATGCTTGTCGCTGTTTGATGCATGTATTCACCCAAATTAGTTACTCACAGTGAGAGTGTTTCTCAAGGGTTAGGCATGATAAACCAATGAATTTCTTGGTGAGCAATGCTTCTGTCACTACTGTGGTGTCTTTTCTTTTCATTTGAGAGATGCAATGCAGAGTGTACCTCTGTCTCCTTCTCCCCTTCTCTCCAATATCAATGGCCGGTGTTGTCATTGGTACAAACATGCCATACAAGCTGCTCACTGACTGCTTTACACACAAAAATACCTATAGACCAGCTGACCGTCCACTCCCTCATGCCAGTCACTCTATGGACATACAATTTACTACAGATCTGTTCTGAGTCACTTAGTGGCCAAGCACCCACACATACACTCACACACATATACACCTCACAACTCTATACACATACAGTTTACTGCTTTGCGCTGCCTCACTAAATCATCCCTTTGCAATAGCTTCTGCTGTTATGAGTAAAACAAACATGGCCCTATCAGTTACCTGTAGAGTGGCAGCTGACTGCTTCACATATGCAGTTACCTGTAGACTGGTTGACAGACGTCCAGCTCACTCTCCCCCCACATTGATTCCTTCACAATAGTTCCTGTTATTAGCACAAACACAGCCTTATGAGCTGCTCAGTGCTCTGAGCTACTCAGCCACACCTCACCAACTCTATGACTATTGCATGCTGGGACTGTGCTTTCCTCTGCACTTCAGGCATTATGATACATGGTTGCAGCCCTAGCTAGTACCCAGAGTGTTTTATTCAAACAGGATACTAAAGCATGATGTATTGATGCAGCACCAGCAATCTAATTAATGTCCAGTGGGTCATTATAATGAACGAATAAACATGAACCAAGGGGTAGCATGCTTTTCTATAGAACAGATGTTTGTTGTGTTTCCACACTTCTCAGGCTGCCTCATCATAGACATACTTACAGAATTATCAAAAGCTTATGCTGCCAGGTACCAAGGGTATTTCACCACCAACTCATGGTTTCTCTTCTCTGTCGGCCTCAGTGCTCTCTCTCTCTTTTTCTCTTTCTTTGCAGTGTTGTACCTTGTATACTAAATCCAAATGACCACTCTATACATGTGTAGGTACTTTAATAAAAAATGAATATCAACCGAATTCAGTCCTAGTTAATCACATTCTGATAAGCTTCTTTAGAGGTTTCTAAATATTTTGAAATTAGGTTTCTACCTTGTTTAGAACCATATGTACATGACAATTAGTGACAAAATAATTAGGCAGCTTCTACTATAGGAATGGTAGAACAATTGTTTGAGATTCTGTGATGTTGCAATACAATAGGTGTGACTCTCACCTCCCCTAGGGCTGCCTTCACAGCTTAACCTGGCCGGTGTGTGGGCCATTCCCCCCGGCCTAACCCTGGGGAACCCTGGGGTTTCCCACATTCTATTTCATTGTACCATCCCAAAACAGTATTGGGCACCCCCAGAAATGTATATAACTTCGCATACAGGCTATTTAGTATTCAATAAAAATCACAAGACTAGTATTTAGATTCACAGAAAAATATATATTGGTGAAATCTGGCTTTCACAAGTTGCTTTACTTTAGATTGCCGATATTTCAATAAAAAAATTGGAGTATTTGATCCCAGATTTCGCTGGTGAATAGTTTAAATACGCAGCTTAAAAAAGACTGACCAAAACATCACGCACTGCATGAGTTCAGGGAATTACGAGAACGGAAATGTCAGTAAACCCATACCCCTAATGGGCTTTCAGATTTACATCCCATTTACTCGTGTTTACATTCCCACAGATTTACTTACTTGCTTAAATGCAAGTAAATCCCAATGACAAATTTACTTTCTGTGTAAATTCCAGTAAATCCCAATCACAAATTTAATTGTGTAAAACCTTTCATATCCAAATGTCTGGAGTATACATTACCATCAAAACAAAAGCATTTGCTATAGTCTACTACAGTAATTTCACAGACTATAGTATACTATAGTATACAGTAATATTTCGCTTTTATGAATTTGGTTATAACAAATTTTCGGATATAACAAACAAAATGCTCTGCCAGAATCCCTTTTCATACATTCCTAGAGTAAAATAATCCTGTTATCCCAGGTAGAAAAATATCATGATAAATATCATAATTTATCATGTTGAACCATGATCTATCATGATCTATCATGATGAATCATAATTAAGCATGTTTTCTTCTACCATGATTAGTCATGATAGATCATACTTTATGATAATATTACCTCTTGAGAGGGGAAATCATGATTAATCACATTTTCTCCTACGATAATTAATCATACTATATCATGATCTTACCTCCTGAGGGGCGAAATCATGATAAATCATGTTTTCTTCTGTCATGATAAATCATACTTTATTGTGATATTACCTCTTCGGAGAGGAAATCATGATTAAGCATGACATCTTCTCCTACCATGATTAATCATGGTTAATCATACTACATTATTATCTTACCAGCTTACCTCCTGAGAGTCTAAATCGTGATAAATAATGTTTATTTAAATGATATGTCATTATAAACCATATGTTATCATGATATATTCTCTTGATAGGGGAAACATGATTTTTCATGATTTTACCCAATCATATTTAATGATAATTTATCATGATTTATTATGATTTTATTCATTGTGAGAGAAAACATTATGTATCATGATTCTACCTGACAATGATCAATCACAATGTGTTACGATTGGTCATGATCTCACCCATTGAGAAGGAAAACATAATTTATTATGATATTACCTTACCATAATTAATCATAACATTTCATGATTTTATCATAATTTTACAAATTGAGGGAAAAAACAGAATTCATCATGATTTTATTGACCATGATTTATCATGATATATCATGATTAACTATGATCTTACCCATCATATTTTATGATGATTTTAACTTGCCATAATAAAATTATTCATAATATACCATAATTAATCATGATTTTACACATTAAGAAAAACATGATTCATCATGATTTTATTTGACCATAATTAATCATGATATATCGTGATTTATTAAAATCTTTCCCATTGATAGGAAAAACATGATTTATCACAATGTTACGGATTATGATTAATCATGGTGTATCATGATACATCATGATATCACCTAATGAGAGGAAAACATGATTTACCATAATTAACTATAATATCATCATGATTTATTATCATTTTACGCATCGAAAGGAAGCATGTTTATCATGATTTTATGTGACTAGGATTAAGCATAATATATCATGATTTATTATGATATCTCCCATTGATGGGGAAAAGATGCATACATATTACTATGATTAATCATGATATTTCATAATATGTCATAATTTATCATCATAGTCACACTTTGAGAGGAAAGATTTCCTGGGCTACTGGAGGAGATGGTGGACTGCTTTGGAAAGTGTAGATCACATTATTATAAATAATCATCATTATAAGGCTTCTGAAATGTGCCTCTACATGGGTACCCACAGAATTGACCGTGTCGCCAGGTCGATCTTTAGCAAAAGGGCCGTGTCACTGTGTCAATTTTTATGTATATAGAACATACTAGGGCCTTATAAAGAAGTCTGTGTCCGTCAATTTTTAAAAGGGCCGTGTCGCCCGTGTCGATTTTTAAAAGGGCTGTGTCGCCATGTCGCCCGTGTCGATTTTTAACCCATATAGAGGCACTGAAATGATACAACCCGTGATACTAACCAGGGGAATTAGGGAACCCGTTATTAGGGGAATAAAACATGAATAAGCAAGCATGAGGGTTGGTTATCCATGTCATGGCTATTTATGTATTATTCCTTTTATACCATAGTTCTAACATTTCAGACAGAATCTGGTTTATTTTGCCCTGTAATCTCGTATCTCTCATATAAGCTCACTGTGTGATGTCATGGGAGTGCAGTTATCCACTGCTAATGCTAACGGGTGAGAGGCTACCCAGGGTGGCGGCGGCCATCTTTAATATGTCACCCGAGACCAAAGGAACACCAGGTGGCAGCATGTTCACCCTTGTGGCGCCCCCCTGTGGCTTGTGGGTGCACGTCCGTGAGGTGTGAGCCCCCCCACCCCCCAACACGACGGCACCCCCATATCTGTCATATGCCTCTATATGCTAGTAGGCCTTCCCTATACAGGTATTTTGGTGTCACTATGTCACTTTAAAGGGTAAGCAGTGTGTCATTGTGTCACTCTTTATATATAGCAACTCGTAGAAAAATTTCTCGTGTGTCGATTTTTGTAGAGGCATGTACTCTTATTCTGCATATACATATATATATATATATATATATATATATATATATATATATATATATATATATAATTATGCATAGCCTCAGGCTAACACGTAGAAAATTAAATATTTTGGAGTGTGTGAGGAGGTTGTGTGTGTGTGTGTCAGGACCTTCAACATGGTCGGCACGGGGGGGGGGGGTAGAGGGGCACAGGAGGGTGAAGGTTACCTGGGGTTATTATAAATCTTTCTTCATACAAATTCGATTATAATGAACTTTTTCATGCATACTTACTGAATCACAGTGCATTTGGATGCTATACTAGATGTGAATTACAGTTGGACTAACACATGGCCATAGATGAGTGAGCCCCCTCCCCCCTTTTTTATCCCCACCCACCTTCCACTTGAAGTTTGGGTAGGGTAGGGAAGGGGGTCAGTAAGATGGGGGGAGGGGGCACTGATGGCCCCTGAGCGAGGTGTATGAGGGACAGGGCTTCTTTTTGAAGACTGGGTTTTAAGTCTGGGCATCAGTTTGGGGAGGGGGAGCGGTCCTATACCTCCCAGAAGTCGCTCACCACGTCCCAGAGCCGCACACAGGGCAGGGGAGGCGGAGAGAGATGCAATAAACCTCTCAAAAGTCGCTCTCCACCTCTCACAGCGGCACAGGTCTCTGTCACAGTACCTCCTCCCCTCATGTTCCACTGGTGTCCGACTACTGAATGGGAGGGGGGGGGTGGAGGGGTACGCCATGTTTTGTTTTACAATGTATTACATAAAAATAATTGTTTTGCATTCAATAAGGTGTATACATTCAGTTTTGCAGGGGCGGATACATTGGCTAAATTATTCTAGAAAACTGGATATGCCTGTACGGATTATATTTGTACAGCTATAGAATACATTAGCTGGACCAAAAAGTAGTGCTGAAAATCATAATTATCAATAAACCGTCATGAGGCTCATAACAAAAAATTAATTGCCTGTGCTGGGATGTCCCACGACTTGTGCTACCATCTCACGGCTTACACCGGCATATGCTACTGCCGCCCCCTACAGGGTGGTGGGGGAACGAGGGTATCCCTAGGGCGGTATAGAACTAGATGACAATATGCTTGACACTTAATTCATAATAATAAGGAAATACATTACTTTAGTTGGTTATCACCCCCCCCCCCCCCCAACAACCTCCCCCTGTGGTGACGTGACTGTCTGGAGCTAGCTGTGAAAATGCAAACATAACACCCATTGTGATAGGGGTAGAGGTGCGACCATACAACAATAGGCTCCTAAGACAATAGCCCTGCCCCCACCCAGCCAGCCTCATTGTGGATGTAAGGTATGGGTTATTTTTGAACAAGTACCAGTACACCACAAGGCAGCAGATAGACCACATGTATATGTGTAAGCATACATGTCCATCCAGGTAGGTACACTACCATTTATTAATTAGACATTCATCTATATTACAATTATTCAGTATACATTTTATTTGCTCTTACTGTCAGTATACAATCATGTTAACAGTAATTATTTAAGCATTTCTCTCAGTGTGTGTATGATAAAAATGATACATCAATTATGATTCTATTATCCACAGGAAACTGGCCCTGGCTTCCAGAGAACAACCCAGCCTTCTACAGACCCGCCCTGCCTTCCTGGAGGCTCCCCCAGCTGCCAGGGGCCGGGTACCGCCCCCCTAGTCCCCCTGGATGCGCCCCTGGCCGTCAGAGGGTGGGTGGCGAGGGGGGGGGGGGTCAGGGTAGGGCATTAAATAGCGAGAGGCGAGGAGGGGTAGCTTTCACGGCATTGCCCCCCCCCCTCCCCCCCCCCCCCCACCTCCAACTCTGGGCTGTACACTCGACTGTAGAGGAGGGACAGTGGGGTGGGGTTTGGCCCGGGGTTTGGCTAATTCATATATGTACACTAGATTTTCCTCCTCTCCTCTGTGTTGTGGAATTTGGCCTGAACATTTAGCCCCCCCCCCCCACCCTGTGCGTGTATTTCTGCTGATATCAACAACTGTATAGTGACCAAATTTCATAACTATTTTGCTATTACATTTTTGTATTAGGCTCCCCTTCGTGCCCTCATGCACCCGAATTCCGTTATCATACTGCTATTTTATATATCCATCACTATCCCTTTTACCACAGAATTGTAATGGAGTTTATCATCTAATTAAAGTTATGATATAATGATAGAGTGGCTTCTGACATGAGCTCACCTCACCTACCGTTATGTAATGTTCTGCCTGCATGCCTGTCTGGGGTGGTAGCACCTGTGGTACAAGGGGGAGGAGGGGTGGGGGGCTGAGCAGAGCTACACATGTAACTTCATATTTCTCTGTAATGCAACACAGGACCAACATGGTACATTGACAGGCCTTTAGGAGGGATATCCATCTATTAGATTATAACAGTACTTTATTCCACCAGTGTCTAGCACCGACGAGGTAGTCCTGGTTAGCTGTCACCTGTCAAGGTAGGTGTATTAACACAGTCTGTTTAATAACTATATGTATTAAAGGAATGCTAACACATGGCATATATGCTCATAATATACATATACACAATATAATATGATCTTTTCATTATGTATGGATGCTCCATGTAATCATCAAGTTCTTTTCTATTTCCCACAGGAGGAAGTTACAGCAGGAGCCGGCCCTGCGTTCCAGGACCAGGCCCAGGCCTCCAGATCTAGCTGACGACCATTAGATGATAAAATTGATGAATTTAATGCATTGACCCCTCACCCCACCCCACCCCCACAATAAACATAATTGTCTATCCACATTGAAAGAAGAAATTGTGAAATTCAAAAATCATTTATCATGATTAAATCATATGCATCATGGTACAGTAAGATAAATCATGATACATATGATGTTGAATAAATCATAGTTATTTAACAGAAATCATGATTTTTATACCATGACATATCATGATAAATATAATATTAAATAAATCATAGTTTTCATGAAAATTATGATTTTTAGACCATGATATATCATGATAATTAACATGATTATATCATGATAAACCATGATTATGTCATAATACATAAAGCATAATAAATCACTTCTTATCATCAGAAATCATGTTAAAACAATCATGTTGTTTTCACAGAAATCATAATTTCAAAAACGTGAAATAATGTGATACTAAATTGTGATTACATCATAATACTTATCATTATTAAATGTATTTAATCATGATTATTATTATGATAAAGTATAATAAATCATGATAAATTACGATACATCATAGGAAATTTCATGTGGAAAACTCTATGATATCATGGTTTATTATGGTCTTCATAATGATAGATTATAATATTATCATGATATATCATATTTTACAAATCATGATATCCGTGAAAAACGCACTATTTTTTCAACGCGATATAATTATTATATTAATTATGATATTTTTCTACCTGGGATGACAAATCTTTTCAGGTGTATATTCGTTTATAACGAAGTTTTCAGCGCTGTGTATTGATTTCATTTCTTATTTTGAGGGGTTGTGTGAGTTTAGGACAGGTTCAAAGCGACTCCCCAGCCCACAGGGCTTCCTGAGCCGGTGGGAGGGGTTGTGTGAGTCTAGGACACGTGACACAGTGACTCCCCGGCCCACAGGGCTTCCTGGGCCAGTGGGAGGGGTTGTGTGAGTATAGGACAAGTTGAAAATGACTCCCCGGCCCTACACCTCCCAAAGCTTTCCACCATGTTCCCCAGCGGCCCAGAGGGTGGGGAGGAGGGGGTAGAAGCCCTACACCTCCCACAGCTTTCCACCATGTTCCCAAGCAGCCCAGAGGGTGGGGAGGAGGGGGTAGAAGCCCTACACCTCCCACAGCTTTCCACCATGTTCCCAAGCAGCCCAGAGGGTGGGGAGGAGGGGGTAGAAGCCCTACACCTCCCACAGCTTTCCACCATGTTCCCAAGCAGCCCAGAGGGTGGGGAGGAGGGGGTAGAAGCCCTACACCTCCCACAGCTTTCCACCATGTTCCCAAGCAGCCCAGAGGGTGGGGAGGAGGGGGTAGAAGCCCTACACCTCCCACAGCTTTCCACCATGTTCCCAAGCAGCCCAGAGGGTGGGGAGGAGGGGGTAGAAGCCCTACACCTCCCACAGCTTTCCACCATGTTCCCAAGCAGCCCAGAGGGTGGGGAGGAGGGGGTAGAAGCCCTACACCTCCCACAGCTTTCCACCATGTTCCCAAGCAGCCCAGAGGGTGGGGAGGAGGGGGTAGAAGCCCTACACCTCCCACAGCTTTCCACCATGTTCCCAAGCAGCCCAGAGGGTGGGGAGGAGGGGGTAGAAGCCCTACACCTCCCACAGCTTTCCACCATGTTCCCTAGCAGCCCAGAGGGTGGGGGAGGCAAGGGGTGGTCCCTGGGACAAGAGGTCCCAGTGCTTTATGGAAATATCCCTTTTTTTATGGAGTTTAATGTGACCTGTTTTAACCTCTTTAAAGAATCTAGAGCATGAGTTTTTGAGATTTTTCCTCCTTATGAGTAATCATCTTCTGGAATCCTAAGTTGCAAGAATAATTTCAATCCCAGTAAAGCCCAAATAAAGCCAAGAAAATCTCAATACATGACATGAACCTCAATACGTGATGTAAACCTCATGTTTACATGACATAAACCTCATATTAACGTAATGTAATCCTCATGTTTACATGACATATACCTCATATTTATGTAATGTTAACCTCATGTTTACATGACATACACCTCATATTTACGTAATGTAATCCTCATGTTTACATGACATATACTTCATATTTATGTGATGTAAACCTCATGTTTACATGACATAAACCTCATGTTTACATGATGTAAACCTCATGCCTCCCCATGTGCACTCCATGGAGGTCAATGCAATAATGATCCCTCAGCCAATCAGGAGCTAGTCTCGTTCTAGTCACGTGACCAGCACTGCACCCCTTATATAATGGGGATGCAGTGTGTGCTCCTCAGTCCACTGCTGTCTGACCATGGGAACACACCTCCTGCCTGCCTCCTGCCTGCACCTACCACCTGCCTACTGAAGAGCTGCGTCACTACAACGCATCAAATTTGATAAATTATCATCAAATGATGGAATCCTAATTCCCTGAATTAAAAAAAGCCCTGGTATTTAATGGGACTTAAGAGAGAAATACCCCCAATTTTTTTGGGATTTCTGTCAAGTAAATATGTGTTTTACATCACATAAACATGAGGTTTACATCACATAAACATGAGATTTACATCCCATAAATATGAGATTTACATCAAGTAAACATGAGGTTTACATCAAGTAAACATGAAGTTTACATCCCATAAACATGTGGTTTACATGATGTAAACATGAGGTTTATGTTATGCAAACATGAGGTTTATGTTATGTAAACATGAGGTTTATGTCATGTAAACATGAGGTTTACATTGAGATTTACTTGGCTTTATCGGCAGGTAAACTAGATAGTTACTTGATTTTACGTTAGCGTAAACAGGGACGTTTCGTTGTATACTGAGTCTGTAAAACACATGTTTAGGTCATTTTACTTTTTCAGACCAATATCACGTAAATATGCGTAAACATAAGTAAATAAAAAGTTTACGTGAAAGTAAATCTAATGTAAATCCAACTTTTCGTGCAGTGACGGAAACGGCAAAATATCGAGAGAAATTGCCGAATTCCGCAGATGTGTAAATTGGGAGGGTCAGTGCATGGAAGCGAAAATGCTATCACTACACTAGCAGCTCATCTCAACCCACACTCCCGTGTTATTAGAGTGCCTAACATATGCCCCCTCTACCACCCCTCTTCTCCTACATCAATATATGCCTGCTTCATGTTGCATTGTCTATTCTTGGCACCACTCATTTCTGAACAGTGGCCTCCCAGACCCTTTGCCAGACCTCTTATTAACCCTCTAAGGATGGCACCATGCAGCAAGATGTATGTTCAATTCTCATCACAATGCAACATAGACATCAATGGGATTATGCAGCAATGCATTTAGCCAATATGCTGATCCTTCAGCAGTGTATCAACCTTGTAGAACCAGATGGAATAACACACATAAAAGGACATAGCACACATAATAGGACATAGTGTATAAAAGCCCTCTGCTGCCCTTACAGGGTTAATGTAGAACCACTTAGCCCCTGACACAGAGTGGTCCCCCATGCTGTACATTACCACGTGAATCACACCATTTACATCTCTACCGCCCCCCCACCCGGTGTTCCTGTCTGCTGAATAGGGCACAGTCCCAGCAGTATATAACAGAAACATGCTGTGGTTCATGAAGAGACTTAATGTGTAAAGCAGTAACACACTGCAGCACTGTTAGGAGGGCCACACTGAGGTGTATACTGGGAGCTTAGTGTTTGTGCCTAAGGAATATAGAGAAGGTTTTATAATATGATGAGAGAAAAATACCACCTTAAAAGTGTTGAAGGTTCAAGATTTATATCTCATATTTTACATAAAATTCCAGCTCTCTTGTCAATAATAACAGCCCAGTTCCATCAATGTACATGTTGCAGTCTGATGCAAACAGTGATCTTAATGAATTGCCATAACTTATTGTTTTATTTTACTGTGGGGGTGAGGCAGGTGAAGTATGTTTTTGCAAAATATGGCCAGATTCACTGAGTGGTCCACATTTTATTTTTAAATCAGGCTGGCATGTTTATGGTGGGGGTGTGACATTACTTTACAGCTTGTGCATGTTTTATGATGTGTGCCTGGGGTTAATGGTTATATAGTCACTATGAAGTCACTGTTGGGTGTTCACTGAGTAATTGCTCAGCTTCACCAATATAGTCAAATATTTAAAGGTTTTTGATATGGACCTCCACAGGCAATGCAAAGGTTACTACATCATAGCGCTACCTCAAAACAATACATACCAGTTTAGTTCCTACAGCACGAAGGCTAGATCAGACAGTGTTCTTTTTCTGACACAGATTGGTTATAATGATTAACTTGTATGTGCTCTCCTGGTCAACTCTGTTATCAAATTGGGGATTTAAATCTTTATGGGAAAAGTGCAGTAGGCTCTTAAGCCACAATGATACATGAATGCCGCCCTGGCAATTAACGTATGACATTCATGCAAAACCCTCCTCGATTGGAAATATTAGATTATTGACAAAATCTGATTATGACAACTGACAAATTTGTTCTGAAACCCCTTCCTGACCTGGAGGGTGTTTTTCCTCATTGGTTTTTGTGTCCGTATCTGTCATACAGGGGTCCCGGCAACCTATACGGGCAAAAAGTGTTTTTCCTCATCGGATGCGGACATTTTTTTCCAAAAAGCAGAATCCCGTATCCTATACGGGATCCCGTATGCGCATATGGGAAAAGGGTGTTTTTCCTCATCGGATGCGGGAATTATTTTCCGCATCCTGTCCGTATAAGTCTCCTCAATTCCTGAGCTATCGGAGCAGCATAAATTCAAAAAAAGTGCCCCGTATGCAGCATACAGACATTTTAACACCCGCATACGGACATTTTAACTCCCGCATAGGTAACAAAGCACCCCAGATCCACATTGAATGTAGCGACCTTGACCTTGGCATGACTTAGCCTCTAGCAGCACTGGCGCCCAGGCAGCTCTGTACTGTGATGGCTATTGTCTACCAGTGGTTTATACACAAGGAGTCTATACGCAGAGTTTCAGCTCCATAGGGCCATTATTTACCGAGTTACAGAAGAAAAGAGATTCTTTTTTTCTAACTTCTTTTAAACTCAATTTTTATTTTTTAAATTTCTTTTATTATAAAGGTAGAAGTTGGACTTATTTATTCATTAAAACAATCCTAGAGCCATTTTTTTACATATATATGTGCACTTTAAAAAGGGAGAAGGGAGGTGGATGACTGTACTAGCTTACGGAATAATGGTTTAGGTCCACATGACCTCCCCCATTTGGCTTGCGATCTCCATTCCCTCATATACATGTGAGAGGAGTTGAGGCCAGCTTGACTTAGCCTCTAGGTGGCAGCACCAACACAGCCCGGAATTTGCAGTCAGTGGCTATACTAATGCTGCACATATGGGTGTAACGGTACGATGGCCTGTTTGGTCAGTAAAACATGGATCCACACATGGGAGAAACCTCTCTTGTGTTGCCTACCATGTCTGTAAACTCCCCCTTTTTCAAGTGCTATATATATGTAATAAAATGGCCCTAGAATTATTTTAACAAGTAAATAAGTTGAGTCCAACTTCTACCTTCATGATAAAAAAAAATTAAAAAAATTATATGGATTTTCGAGAGAAATTACATGAAAAAGAGTCTTTTCTTCCATAACTTGGTGAATAATGGCCCTACAGAGCTGAAAATCTGCCTATAGACTCCTCGTGTATAAACAGTGGTAGACAATAGCTATCAGAGTACAGAGCTGGCTGGGGCCAGAGGTGAAGAAAACTCTTCCCCGACCTCTTCCCCGACCTCCCTTCTCCATTCCCCGACCTCCCTTCTCCATTCCCCGACCTCCCTTCTCCATTCCCCGACCTCCCTTCTCCATTCCCCGACCTCCCTTCTCCATTCCCCGTCCTCCCTTCTCCATTCCCCGACCTCCCCTCTCCATTCCCTAGCATCCAAAACAGAATGCGGACCCTTTCCAGCCTACCCCGTATGTGTCTCTATATTATGACGTCACAGAGGGAATTCCCTAGGGGTTTCCTGGAATGTAGACTGGTTTTTGTACATTTTTACAATTAGGACAGGTGAGTCCCGCATTGGTAACCCATATGCAGCAGAATTCATGCCAATCCCGTATGCACATACAGTCGTGATACGGAGGGGGGAAAAACACTGTTTTTGGGCCTCCCAATATGGGTCCCGTATACGGTCCGTATTTTGTGGCCATATTGGTTCCGTATTGGACCAATGGGGAAAAACACCCTCCTGGAGTTACCTGTTACTTGCAGCAGTCTGTAGTTGTACTCACCTGCAACACAGAAACAATGAGGGTTAGTGAACAGTGAACATTGTGTAAAATAGATAAACAATGTTAGACCCCTCAAATACAAGACAGCAGTGGCATGGAATTCTTTACATACCAGAGCTCTTAGAGAAGGTCTAGCTTCACCTCCTGAAACAAGAAATTTGAGACTTGATTTATGGGTATGTACTCCTCAACCTTTTTTCGCCTCTAATCTGTACACCTTGAACCAACCCCCATATGACTAAATCAAAGCCTGACTCAATTACTTAATTGTACATGGTGTTCAAAAGCAAATGAACACCAGTCATAAGCTCTTAGATTTATGTGAGTTATTTGATATTTAATCTCAAAAGTAATTAGTGTTTACAACTGAGATTTTTTGAAAATGTGCGATGTTCTAAGCTACTGTCAGTGACACCCAGGCTAAATAAATACTGTATGAATGTCTCTATTTCTTTTAGCCCATTATGGGCATCATGATCCATAAATCACCAGTCCTCCTCCCTGGAAAAAAGAGATTTTTTAAAGCCTGCATTACTAGCTATGATGTCAGCAAAACCCAGCTATGGAAAGCACTATAAGTTTTGCATGAAACTATTGAAGGTTTGTCCAAGATATTCTTTGTTCCTAAAATATGACGTCCATATAAAAGTCTCCAAGCCATGACAGGATGAATGAGGTTTATTACAGGACAAGATGAAGCAGGCTTGTTATAACAAATGGGTAATTCTCCCAATAACAGACCTCAGACTGATTTACAGAACTACTCACATTTCTGCAATGAAATGTGAAGAGTGGTAATTAGGTAAGATCAAATTAAATTTAAATAAATGAACAACTGTCCTGCTGGTTCTCCTTCAAACTATGAACCTCTAGCCCTGAGGGTTGCTCAGAACCCAATCCATGACAAATGATTGATTGTGTTGTTTGTCATGGTTTTTGGGGGTATTACTTTATTTTGCTACTGCAAGGAGACATAATTGCCTGCTTGAAGTTGAGTACTTCTGGAATAGAATTTTAAATGAAATAAAAATCATACGAGTGCTGTCAAAGCGTTATCCTTTATTTGCTGCTAAATATGAAGTGCGTAAAAAGCTTGAAGGTGCAAGAAGAAGAAGTCTTGATAAGACCGTGCCCCCAGACATAATTATTCACAGGCATTCTCTTCTCTTGCTCCCTTCACCTGTCCTTATTTCTATCACTCTGCTTGGAGAGTGACGCATTTTACTGACAGGAATTGAGGTCAAAGACAGACAGGCTACTCTCTGATTGGCTAAGCCCAGGAGTAATTATGGTACCAAATACGTCTGGAGACCCAGTCTTGGATCATACAAGTGCTCATGATCGTTGAAAACAGTAGCATTTTCTGTTTCCCTCCGTTATTTCTATCTGACCCTTGTCTCTATTTGCCGCTCATTGTCGGTTGTATTTAAAGTGGGTAATAGACCTTGAAGGTTCAAGAACTTTTATTTCTGAAGAAATGACAGCTTGAGTGGACTGGGTACCCATGTAGTTATTAGTGTAATGAATGTAACACTGCCCCAGGCCTTTCGCTCTTTTCAATACGAATTTCTTCCAGACGCCTGCCACAAAATCTGTCCAGGAAAGAGGAAATGAAATGTGGCAGAAAATTAAATCAGTGAGCAAAACTGATTCTAGTGCTTTTATTGGTGATTTCTTATTTGAACTTTTAGTGTGAAATAGGGAGATGTGAGCCTCTAACATTGGAGTATGGTTGGATGGAGGGATGCATGCGGAAGGGGAACAATAGCAGGGGAGAAGGTGCTAGAAAAGAGAAGATAAGTTGTTGCAGAAGACCTTGAAATCATTGATTCAGGAGCCTGACGTCACAAGTTGTTTAACCTATTAAGGGATCATATTGATCTATACATTATGCCTAGTGTCCTCTCTGCCTTGTTAAATCCCTACACGGAAGGCACTCATATCCCCACTACATTAATATAATGATAGTTTATTAAAACCATAACCAGTGATGTAGATGCCTCAGCCATAGTGAACATGTACCCTCAAACACCTGAAATTATCATAACATGGAGTGAAAGCACAGATGCAACAGAGGGACACTGTATGCTCTGAGGGATTTACACACACATATTTGCAAGACCCTTTTGGCAAAGAGTGTGCAGTGGGTAGTGTGTTACACCAAAATCCCACTCACAATTCTAGTACTGTTCTAGTCTGTTATGTGGTTAAGTGCTAGTGGTGAGAATGCCCCTTTAGAAGCAGCTGCAGAAAAGTGTGTTGATAACTGTGTAAACGTTACACACGCTTCTTAGAGTGTAGCCTCTACATATCCTTGCTTCATTGTGACAGTAACTTCTAAAAGCCATACCCAGTGATGTAGCTGACTCTGCCATAATGAACACCCCCCTACTTGCTGCTCTACATGCTGGTACCTCCTCTGCTACCTCCCCTTCCCACCAGGGGGCAGTCAGAACATCAACCATGGCCGATTAACCCCTACCTTTAGCCCTCATTAGGGGGAGATGAGTCCATTATCATTAACATAATCAGCACACAGCCAAGGCAATAACATCAACCCACTTTATATTATATAGGGCCAGTGTCATCAAGCAGTTAGTCACTATCATCTAAGATGTAATATGCACTGCAGTAGCTGTGTAGTTTGGGTTTATACGTACATGTAGTGTAGATGTACCTGCAGTGTGGGTTCAATATATGCACAAGCGGTGGCACAGTGACAGGAACAGGATCTGATGTAGCATGTCTTTTTCTCAGCTAATACACCAGCAAATTACTTTTATATAAGCCATTTCATATGTCCATGTCAATTTCTATACCCATTTCTTAAATTATCTTTCTTACTTCTATATTGAATTATTATTTTCGCTTCTGTTTTTTTCTTTGATGTGTTAAACGCAGGCAGGCAAGATATTGAAGAGTGTTGCTGGACTAAGTGTACTTGATGTAGGGAACTATAAGTTCAAGAGGTCAAACAGTGGAACTCTTCCTTGATTGTATCAGGGAGAAATAAACATGAAGTCTAGGATATCACCCCTGACCATAATGAGATCATACAGACACGGAAATCACGGAAATCCAATAATGGTGAGATAATAACTAGCTAATAATTCCCACAATCTAAGGAGAATTCCCATGTACAAAATCCATGTAATGCCATTCATCTTCATCCAATGTAACACATGGGACATAAGCTGACTTTTGGGTTCCACTGTCATCATTGACATGTGAAAAACATTCGTATCTAGTAACTAATTTTATTAGTTCTTTCACAAAAACTGAAAATAGAATTAGCTGTAAAACAACAAAGAGTAAAGGAAGTAATATAATAGACCCTCATCTCCTTGAACACTTGGATCCCTCACTTGTTTTCTTGAATTTTCCATACCCAAGGTAGTGAGAGCTGTATAATATAAAGGAGTGATGCAATATGTCTGCTGGATTATAGCCTGTGTCTGGGTAAAGTGGCCATTGACCCGCAGACAGTTAACTTGATTTAGTGTAATGACCCCTGCTGCCTCAGGATAATTCATAATCAGAATGTGGTGCTTTAGACACAATGTTACTTGTAGACATTATCAAACCATAGTCTGAATTTAAAACAGTATGAACCTAGAACCATGAAAATTCCAATTACTCTTTTGCTTTATATCAGACCTATGATTTATGCCTTAGAGTTGATTTTGGGGCCATGAAGTGAGTGAGAACACCCTTATTTTTCCCTCATATTCCACCTGTTCTACATCATGCCTCTTCTCATGGTGAGAATTCATATATTATCAAGCACAACGCAGCCCCCGGAGAGTCAACATAAGAAGAGATAACTGCTCCGATGCAGGCAGAGACCAAATTTCCGGGGCAGGTTGACTCAGACACTGACATCATTCATGAGGAGGCAGAGTTATGACAACATGTGCTGTAATAAACTGAGCCGTGTAAACAGAGCTGCCTGGGATGGTATTCAAGGAGGCAGTCCTCTGTCAGCGCCAGGGGTGTTCAACAAACGCCTGTAACCAGTATCATGAGCCAAAATGAGCAACAAAATCTTCCAAGCATCTATCTAAAAAATGCTTAAAAATCCAATAAAGGGCTTTCTGTTATGCTCAAAGTAAATCAGGAACTACAAGTTCCTCCAGACTGGTGTAAATGATTGTAGGAATGTGGCGTAGAGACACATCTGAGTGCTTGTAATCCCTTCTTCTTCCTGTTTAAAATCAGTCTGTGGAATCCAGTTTTCCTGACACAGGCATGTCGACATACAGCAACATTCTTTGAGTCTCAATCCTGTATTCAGCCCTACCAGCCCCTCTTATATAGCTATAAAAAGAGTGAAATCCCCTCATCTGTGTCTGATGATGTTGCTGACAGTTCTGTTTTGGATTTTAAGACAGAACCCTGTGGGATGCGCAGAGTAGCATACTACTATCTCCAGCTAGAAGACCCACTTCCTTGTCGCTTAGACAAGTTTTTAACTTGTTTATTTTATGACAGTCACTTGGAAGAGTCTGGAGACAAGTTCGCCTTTTCAGTGCACATGCTTCCAGGCTATAAGAATCTCATGCTGCTTGTGTACCTCTCATCTTAAACACTCATTACACCCTGTGACTTATTGATGCCATTTAAATGAGATCATTAACGGTCTGACCTTATCAGCCATATTGTATATAACTTTCATCAATAGACACAAGACTGGGGAATAATAAAAATAATATTGAAGTGATAGTAATAGGGCCTTACATCAAGTTTTCCTGGAGGTGCTTCACATGACACAGGTTGTGTAAAACACTGATCACGACACAAGGTGAACTGGTTAACATATAAAGGACAGCATGATGCCGCAATGCGAGTTAGTCACCCAGGCTACATGCCAACAAATGTAATCTTTTAGTGACATCAACTCTTACGGGTTAAAAGCCTTAACATTCATTACACCCAGTGACTTATTGACATGATATCAACTATGTGACCTTATACACCATCAGCCAAATTGCATGTGACCTTCATCTATAGAAGGAGGCTCATGTAGATAAAAGCAAGCTGTGCATGTTGAGGAAACACCTCCATCTTTACTGATATCAGTGGTTTATGTATGCTACTTCAACACTTGATGTCAATGATAAAGCCACAATAACAAGATCTTCCCAGGCTGCAATTATATTCCTTACATGGTCTTATTGGTATTGCCATGAGGTTCCCTAAAGCACCTCGTCCTAATATATATCTGCAATTATAAGAGACTGAAAATATGCAAAAGAAATTGCTGCATATTACGCCTCTTTTCTGTCACAGGCACTGCTGGCACCCCTAAACATATGTCAATATGTTTTACCATGATGATCGTTAGCTTCTTAAACTAATGTAAATTTTGCGTATAACCCACGGGTTATACTCGAAGCAAACCTGGGTTATACAATATTCCCAAAGTCCAGGTGTGGGTAAAACGAGGGTTTTTAGCAGTATAGTATAGTACTAAGTGGCAATTTTCAGACCCCAGGTGCGGATTATATGATTCCTCCAAAGTCTGGGTGCGGGTCATATGCAAGATGTGGGTTATATACGTGGGAATTTATCACCACAAGGGAAAGCAAGGGAAAGCTACCTAGATCCACACTCAGAACACATCACCCATATAGATCTAGGGAGAGTAGAACCATTAAATGATTGCTGTGATTTAGGGAAGCATCTGTTGGTTCCATAGGGAGGCAGGGTGGCTTCGTACAGAATTACTCCGGGATTGCAGCTTGATAGAGTAGAACCCTGCAAGCAGGGTTGGGAATCACTCTGCTCCCACCCATTGGTTTTGCTTAAAAGCGCCCCTTGTAGATGGTGAAACCAATAAAATAATCGAAACTCAAACTTGATTCATTAACATCTCTGTGAACGAAGATTGGTGTATATAATTAACATGGTGGGAACTAACTAATGCTGTTGCTATGCTAGGGGAATGTGTGAGTAAACTTTGTAATATAGACTTCATAATGTACATTAATTATAGGGTTGGATTGCTCAGTTGTGGCTGTCATACGTTACCCCATATACGTCTGCATGGTCCATGAGTCTTTAATTGAGGGGGTTATAACTGTGCAGTGCATAATCATCTAATTACTATCATTAAAGTTCATTTGTTGTTTTAAGTAGAAAGAGCAAACTTGTGTCAGAAAGATATGGAAATATAACCTGCCGCGAGGGACAAAAAACTGATTGTTTGAAGACATATAATACTCCCCTCCATCTGAATAACAGCTGGATAACCTTTTAATAATGAACTGTGCGGAACACCAACTCTTTGAGGGTTGCATAGTGCCTTAATGTCCTGTGCATGCTTCCATGATTACAAGTCTTCTCCATATACATGAACACTTTAAGGAATCATATTTACACTTCAAGATCACAAGGCTTCAAGTTATTATGTTGATATAATGCACAAACCATTACCTCAGCAAGATGCATTTCTGCATCATGTTGACCCCTTATTGTATCAATTCTGTAGGATCAGCATGATGCATTCCCACAAAGGGCTAATTAATCTGAAGCATACATCTGAAACAAATGTTTGCGTCCATGTGTCATTATGAAGAAGGTCATACTGCATTAACGCACTATGTGGCCCTTCAAAGGTTAATCAAACTGTGGCATTCCTTTGCATCAAGTATTTGTAGCATTCAAAGTTACATGCTCCACAACATGCCAATGTCACATCTGAATGTGGAAATTCTGGCTCCTGAAATTATCTTTGGTCATGCATCTTTGAGTAATTTGTTCTCTTCAAAAGCCCTTAATTGCATCTTAAATAAGCCAAAGTAGGCTGATGGTCATGCAAACGTCCATGAGTTTTGTCAATTTGTTGCAAAGTGCTTGGTCAGCTTGAAATTTTGTCAATTTTTAATCAGTTTTCCATCACAAAATACTCATTACTTAAACATTTTAAGACAGCATTCAAGCTTTATCCTGACCCTGAGTGGTTCAGAAAACCGGCAGAAGGGTCGGCATGATGCACCAATGCAGCACCAATGAGTTACTCGCGGAGGCCGGCAGAAGGGTCGGCATGATGCACCAATGCAGCACCAACGAGCTACTCACGGGGGCCGCATTGGTGCATAATAATGGCAAATGTCATCTTTTAGCAACATCTGTCCTTAAAGGGTTAACCACTTAGGGTTGACAAATATTTGATTCATCCAGTCCTGGCAAGTTACTAGCCAGGGGTCCGGGTATCTTTAATTTATTCCTATTGCTAAGGGAGTGTGAAAATAGCCTGTGCCCACAGTCTAGAGCCTGCGTGAAACTTTGGCCCCCTTTGAACTATGATAATACATGGGCTGTTTTGTGAAAAGGAGGCATCGGTTTTATCCCTGCCCCCTCAAGAGGGGTTAATTCCACCCCCCCCCCCCCCAAACCCATATACTCCCACCTGTGATTGATAAATGACCACACCATAATAGCTGTTGCTATGAGAACAAACATGGCCTTATCAGCTGCTCAGTTGACTGCTCTGAGCCACTCACCTACTCCTTAACCATTTAATGGCAGCTGACTGCTCTGAACTAATAGTAAACCTACCCTTCACCCACTCCATTTGATGGCAGCATACATGATACATGAATGCAGCCCCGGAGAGTAACTCTAGTGCCACATTCAGGCAGCATGTTGACTAATGGTGCATCATGCTGGCTAAGAAATGTAGACCTAGCTGTATCATCCTGCACCTAAAGGGTTACATATAAACATACTTTCTATAGAACAGTTTGTTGTATTTCCACACTACTAGACCTGTCAGTCTGACTTATTACATTACCTCCTTCCCCTCAGACTCTTCCCATGGTAACTGATATTGCCAGGTATTAAGAAGTATTGCATGCCATATTTTTATATACATATACCACATGCTCATAGTCTCCCATTTCTATGCCTGTCTTCCTCTCTCTCGCTCACACTGCTCTGTCTGTCTGTCTGTCTGTCTGTCTGTCTGTCTGTCTGTCTGTCTGTCTGTCTGTCTGTCTGTCTGTCTGTCTGTCTGTCTGTCTGTCTGTATGTCTGTCGGTCTGTTGGTCTCTCTCTCTGTCTCTCTCTCTCTCTCTGTCCCTCTGCCCTCTCCTCTCATTCTCAGATACACAGACCTAACTTTACATTGCAGCATTGTGTTTTACTAGCACCCTGTAACATTGAGGTTTTGGCCTATATCAATGAAATAATCCAAACCTTCCTCCGACATATATTTCAACATATTTCAACTTGCACCACACCCCAGGTTGGCTGTCAATCATTGTCTTCCTTCCCATTGGCTGCTGCATATACCCCCCCCCCCCCCCTCACGTAACAATTTTAAAGATGGCATGATGGATCAAATGATTGTCATGTAATGCATTGGGCCATTAATGTTACCTTAAGGAGTTTATCAACCCTGGACAATCAGCATCATACATGAAGCACTGGCAGGTTACGTACCAGCATTTAATGCATACACCATGCTGACAAAAAGTCCTCTGCTGCCCTTACAAACCATTAGTCATTAGTCCCACACAGTGGTTCCACCATGCTGTATGTACCCACATACATGCATCACACAATGTATACCTCTGCCCCCCTTGATGTACCTGTCTTATAAATTGGGCAAGGTTCCAGTAGTATATAACAGACATTGCCTGTGGTTAATGAATAGGGCCACAGTATAGAACACCATAACAGTGTTGGGCGGAGTTGGTGCCAAATAAATCAGGGAATTGAAATGTAGTGCAGGCCTCCCCAGGTCCACATTTGGACAAACCTCAGCTGAGGTTCTGTAGCAACATGGACAAGGTGGGGTAGTACTAAGGGGTAGTGTTAGCCTCATAATGCCTCCTAGTAGACCAAGATCTGTGTCTGGTACTGCCTACTCAGGAGCACCATGGTAACAAACTTAAACATTAATCTCCCAGGGACCCTATAGCCCATATATAGGGCTGAGTTCCTGTCCCGGCTCAACTCTGACTGTCACTGGAGGGTATACTGAGATCTGCACCTTCAACAGCATTAAGGGTTGAATCAATCAATCTTTCTGAGTAAAATGTTGGATCTACTTATATATATGTATATATCAACTGATGCAATATTCATTGACACTGGTTGAGTGACATTTCATCTACAAACAATGTGTCCACACTTTACGAGCCCCCCACGTTATTGACACTAAATAGCGGAGCTTCTCATAAAATGTTCTTAGATACTTTCTATTACATGTCCATGATTTAAGACGAACCTGCAGTGACTGGGGTCAGGGTTAATTAGGATGATTGATGAGAGATGGTTGACAAAGGTGAACTCTGCCCTTCTTCCACTAACTCGCTGCTTCCTTCTTCAAATAAGATGAAAGGGAAAGAAATGGGGCTTGAAAGCTGTAAACATGGATCTTAAATGAAGTAAAGGAATGCAGAAATTCAAAGAAATCAACTGACTCTCAAGTAAATCTAAAGTGAATAGTGAGAGTGGCTCTACTTATCATATAAAAGTGCAGTTTGATATCACATGAAATTTTAGATACCTCGGGTAACGCCGGACACCATCTGCCTGCATTAGTAATGGGCTATTAGCAGTGGTATCATTAACCCTTTAAGGACGGCATACATCATGCCCATGGTCGTCAGGATGTATGAATGCAGTTTTGGCAAGTAACTCACCAGTGCTGCATTCAAGCACCATGCCTACCCTATGGGGTTGAGACACTCCAAAAGAGTCGACAAGATACTCACCAGGGTTGCATCATGAGGACAAATGTTGCCTTTTAGTCACATCCGTCCTTAAAGGGTTAAACAGAGTAGTGCAAGGGGTAAGTCCAAAGGGCTATTAGGTTTTTATTTTTTATGAAATACGGCAGTGCCATAGATTTAACCAAGGAACGTCGTATTGCACACACCCTATGAAATAACCCATGGCCGTATTTCACGGCCCTGTGACATCATCAAAATGGCGGTTTGTTTACATTTGAATGGTGTAGAGAAAAGCTATTTTAAGCCCTCCACCCCCCTTTAGGCCCTAATAATTTGATTTGAATCGGAAAACATAAAAAATAAACACAAAGGAACACTCGTTTTAGTCTATTGACCGGGTTATTTCACTTGTTGCATGTCAGGCCGCATTTCACTTGGCCTACGGCCTCGTGAATTACGGCCTGACATGCAACTCGTGAAATAACCCAGTCAACAGACTAAAACTCGTGAACCTTTGTCTATGTATCAGACTCTGATGCCTTAAAGTTTTTTATGGGTTCGTTTGAAGAGGTGTAATGCTTCCGTCCTGATACACCTCTTTTTCAAATGAGCCCATGAAATCTTTTGTATAAAATAACCTTTCACACTCTCATGTGGATTCATTGTTTTGATAAACAAAAATGGTAATGGTTTTAAAATATTGGCGTTATTGCTGTTTGAAATGTGAACTGCACCATGGTTTTGTTGCAGCTGGATAAATATCTGCTCTCTGGAGAGAGGGTCATGTTGCCAAACTCTTTAAGGACAGCATGAACCCTCAGAGTAATATTTGTCATCATGATCCTCCAATGCAGCGCCAGTACTGTTGACCCTTTAGTCCCATTGCTTAGGCATGACGCTCGTATACAGGACGTGTAAATTGCTCATCATGTATACTTCATTAATCATGATGACAAAGAGTATAATGCATTCAAGCATCAGCACAGATATGATATAAGTTATTTCTGCCCCTTGGGCCACTTAATGTTGTAATGGTTGAGCTTTAAAACTTTCTGATCTGAAGAAATCACACCATGATTGGACCGGGCAGCCAGACATGATTATCAGTGTAATGAGTAAATAACACTGCTCAAGGTGCTTTCCTCTTTTCAATGAGATTCCGGATGCATGACATGAAATCTGCCCAGCAAAGAGGAAATGAAATGTGGCAGAAAACATCAGTGAGCACCACTGATTTGCAGTGTTTTATTGGTGATTCTTTAGTGGTGTTAGTGCGAAATAGGAAATGTGAGCACCTGATGGAGCAGTGCAGTGGGTAGTGTTCTTGGAGGGAGGCATGCGGAAGAGGAACAATGGCAGGGGAGAAGCAGGCGGGGGAGATAAGATACAATTGATCAGATTTATTGTAGAAGAATTTGAAATCAAACAGGGAGAAAAACAACAGTAACAGAATCTCGCCAATTCAGTTGGTTAACTTCTAAACCAAAATAAAATACTTATTTCTTTTAGAATACCAGCTTTACAGCTGACATCGGAGGCAGAACAATGGGTAGAGCAGCACATTCACTTATATTGCCTGTGATAGCTTGCTCGTTATGTGCAAGCGTTTAATGACTACATTATTACAAGAGATTTGTAAAATATTCTGATGTTGATTCATCATAAGCAAACTGGGGTACATTTTGGGTTTCCACATGGTGCCAAACACAGGAGAAAGTAACTTGAGGCCTGTGAGCCCCCTCTGGTGGAGGTAGTAGGGAACTAATGAAGGAGACATCTCCAGTATGAGGCTTGGTGATCACATGACCAGCCTCATACAGCCCCACACTGACAGTCACTGACAGACGCTAATAGGTCTACTGTACAGATACATTCTGATGTCTGACATGCCCAGTAAGATAACTACACACAGGACCCTTCTAGTGTAGCGTATAGGGTGTTGCATTAACCACATGTAGGCAGCCATCTTGTCCCCCCACACACTGACAGACACTAATAGATAACTGCACACAGGACCCTTCTGGTGTAGCGTATAGGGTGCTACATCAACCACATGTAGGCAGCCATCTTGTCCCCCCACACACTGACAGCCACTAATAGATAACTGTACACAGGATCCTCCTGGTGTAGCGTATAGGGTGTTGCATCAACCACATGCAGGCAGCCATCTTGTCCCCCAATAGCCACACACTGACAGTCACTAATAGATAACATGATAACAAATGATTATTAAGTCTTAAATATGACCCAATCATAAAGGATAATTAGGGCCCACG
Source organism: Harmothoe impar (assembly GCA_947462335.1). NCBI lineage: Eukaryota > Metazoa > Annelida > Polychaeta > Phyllodocida > Polynoidae > Harmothoe > Harmothoe impar. The sequence goes on along the minus strand of OX381706.1, from coordinate 84,357,438 downwards.
GTTACCCACTTCGACAAGTTAAAGAGATAATGTCCTGTTATATGAGGAGAAATGCAGCCTAGCACCATTTAATTGTGACTGATCTCACGTTTCAGTCATTCAACTGTTTACATCCATCAGGATTTAAACAAAGCAATTTAGACAATAGAAATTCAATATGGCCGCTGTTGTCAATTAGTGTGTCCTCACACAAATCATCAAGATGCTTTCTGAGACTGGAGTCTAGAGAAACCTCAGTTTGATACTTTATCCATGTCTGCCAGGCAATAACTACATCAGTGGTGTAGGAAAAGGGGGGGCAGGGGGGCCCGGGCCCCCCCAATCACTGAGGAGCGGGGGCCTGAATATGTTTGGGCCCCCCCAAATTTGTCAAGACCGTAATAAAATTCTCACAATTTCCAATTCTCTCGCCTAGGAAAAAGAGGAGACAGAGGGGTCTGGGCCCCCAATCAGAACTAAAGGGGGCTCAAATACCTCTTTTCTATGCAATACAATATACAAGTGTGCATATGATACATCATTCATAAAGGCCGATATCGAAAGTTGGTTGGAGTAGGCCCCCTGGGCCCCCACCCCCCAATGAAGATTTGCCCCCTACGCCTCTGTACATAGAAGGTATTATTGGAGATTTGTTTCAGATAGGGAGACCCTGTGGCTGCTGCAAAGTTTTAATGCTGGTATCAAAACCTGTTGAGTATATTTCAATTTAATCTTTGCTCAAATGGTATGGAGGATAGAGGTCCTGCACATGACATAATTCATGAGGTTGTGAAGAAGTGTAGTATCTGAATAGTCATTGGATTGAAATAGGTCGGCATGTAAACTATTGTAGAATGGTCCATCAGTCAGCAGTTCCTGATTGGTGTATAAGTCTTTTGCCCATTCATACCAGACTCAGCAAGCAGCAGTCTGAGGCCATGAATTATTTCTTGCTGCTGCCAGGAAGCGGCCAATTAAAGGGAGATCATTTACAATTACACCGAGATGTAAGGGGGTAATACCCCTTAGTAGGGGCCTGCAGGCGATCATTGCCGTGCATCAGAACAGTAATAAAAGCACTGAGCAATCTTACTGAAACCACCTTGCAATCTCAACTATGAACTGACAGAACTATAGGATTGTAAGGGCGTGGTCATTTTTTAACAACAGGGGGGGGGATTGGTTGATTTGGGGAAGATCCACTGACCACCCCCCCCCCTTTGGTTATAAAATGACCTCTTCCTAATATTAAAATGCAGATTTTTATGGTTTGTGTTGGTGAATTTACTGCAAGAGCAGCATTGATGCATCATTAAAACAAAAGGTTAGGGAGTATTAAAGCACTTTGCTGCCCATAAAGAGCAACATCATCTGTTGGATTCCTCTGTATTAAGTATTTGCATCCAAGAAGAGAAAGCTACACAACATTCCCTCGTGCACAAGAACATGCAAAAGTTACATCTAAGACGGAAACTCTGTTTCCTCAAGTTGTCGGTCATGCGTCTTGGAGTGATTAGTTGTCTTCAAATGCCTTAATTGCATCTCAAATATGCCAAAGCAGGCTGTCATGCTATGAGACGTGAGCTGTGTGAATAAGCTGCAAAGTGCTGAGTCAACTTGGAATTTTGTGAATCATTTATCTGTTTTCTGTTACAAAAAAAAGAGGATCCAAACCATACCACCCATACAGTTTTGATATCCTTTTTGATCATATGATGTGCCAATGCACCACTAGCAATTTTTTTTGCTGTTGCTGCATCAGAGCATTATGCCAACCCTTCTGAGATGTATCAACCTTGTATAGTCTGCAAGTCACTTGCCAGTGTTTATGCATGATGCAGAAAAAGGGTATAGTGCAGTGAAATCATATCCTCCTAAAAGGTTAATGTGCAACCCATTAGCCTTGTACAGTGGTCCCCATGTGACCACATGAATCACGCCATTTACACCTCTGCCCCACCCGGTGTTCCTGCCAAATAAATAGGCCACAGTTTCAGCAGTATAGAAAATCTGTGGTGTGAGAATAGGGCAGAAGTGTAGAGCAGAAAACCCCACTCAAGTAGTGTTGGTAGAGCCACACAGGGGTTTATATGGTACTCAGCTTTTTTGCATAAGGAATATAAAGAAAAATACTAAAAAAACTATAATGGTCTTGGACCTAGGCAACTGTGGTGTATAAATAGGTCTAAAATGTATAGAAGCAAATCACTGTAGCAGTGTTGGAAGGGCAACAACGGTGTTTTATCCAGGGAACCTGAGCCCAAGAAATATAAAAATGCTCTCTAGTTTTTTTAATAACTATCGGTAACTCCACTAATTGCCGTACAAACTGCCTAGAATGTACATATCACAGCTATTGTTAGCCACTTATTGTGTAATTTATTAAATGTTATTAAATTGTTGTTCATACAGTATACAATTATATATAATCACCAGTTTATAACACTGCAACCAGTTCCCAAGAAGTAAACCAAAATGTATACAAGTAGTTCATATAATTCTCACCAGAGGACACCACTGTCAATTGACATCCCATAATACTCATCACTATGACTACGGTATCTTAGCAATCAGCAGGAAACCAAATGACATTTCATGATCCCTGATTGTACCTCAGCTAACCAAGTGTAACACAAATCATCCTGAAGAAAACTAATGAATTTAGTCGAAACATCGATATCAATCAACTAAACCCACCAACTCAACTCTATTTTCTCTACCTTGTACATATTCTCAGCAATACAATTCCACATAATTGTATAAGACTGTGTCTGGTTTTTCGTGCATTCAACCACCTTAAGTATCTGCTCTAAAATGAATTGACAGAAAGAAAAACGCTAGACAGTGCCAGACAATGCTGGTATGCACGGACCTGTAGGTCTGACCTCTTTAGGCCAGCTTTAGGACAACTAACAAACTGTTGGTGCTGTCTATTTAGTCTATTCAGCAGGTAGAGGACTAGACCAGTGATACAGCCTGGCCTGTATTTCAAGGCAGCCTGCTAATTCAGGCTGCCCAGGCTGGTTTAACAGGCTGGGAGTCTTTACAGGCAGGGTGTTTATACACGTTGTTCACACTCTCCCAGCACATGACCCTGGTACAGCAGGCTGGGGCTCAGGCATTCACACCTTCTCCAAGCAGAAGCAACTGTTATGCCTGCTGTTATGGTTGTCCCATCAGATAAAATACCAATTTAAACATGTAATTATTCAAAAATGCAGTGGACCAGGCACATACTGCATCCATAAGTTGAAGGGTGATGTACTGATCTTTATCCTCTATATGAGTTTATTCTTAGCAAATATCACATAAAAATTGCAAATATGATTATATAAAAGCTATAGTGAAAACACAGTTCTGCTTATGAACAGCCCTGTATTCCAGGCTGAGTGAACTGTGAAAACGGGCTGGGTGTGTTATGCAGGCTGTACTGTAAGTCCAGGCAGTCTTCCACCTGTTCAGGTGACATTTTACCTACAATGTGTCCACCCTTACTGTGAGGCTCCCCAAGATAACAAAGTAGAGGAGCTGCTCAGTGTGGGGGAACAAGATGTTTACATTTTATGACCTGTCCTTTTTTATGACCTATCCATGATTAAAGGCAAACTCTGAAGCTGCTCAGGTCAGGGTTAATTGGGATGATCTATGAAGGACCGTTGACAAATGTGAACCTTTCTCCTCTCACCCTGCATCCCCTGTGCTTTCTCCCCAAAAGAACAATGGAAAAGTGGTAAATTGGTGGTAAATAACAAATAATAATTGTGGGAAGATGCAGACATGGTATCGTAAATGACACTCATCTAACACCATAACGCCTATTAATTCAGTAGATGAAATCCCCTCAGTGAGTATTTCCCAGTCACATGTATACAGTATCTTACAGTTCTCACAATGTATCATTCCATTCCATTGTGTGAACGAGGCAGGTAACGTTTTTCTTTTTTTTTGTAGAATAGGGCCACATTCACTTAGTGCTAAAGATTTGTTATTGGTAACGAGACTTTTTTGAATAGACAGGCGTGTTAACCGGTTGATGTTCATATCATCAAAAGTTCCCTCGATGACTCATTGTATAGTTTATTATTCAATTCTGTAGGGGAAGCAGGCTTAGTATGTTTTTGTAGAATATGGCCAGATTCACTTGGTGCTCAGGTTTTTTTAACTTTAAGAGTAGACACATGTTTACGGGTTGTGGTGTGACATTACTAACACTGTGTGCATGTTTAATGATGTGTGCCTGGGGTAATGGTGGTATAGATAATGATGCATGTATGCAGGCCCTGGGGGTGTTTACTCAGACTGGGACCAGTTACTAAGCTTCTAAACATGTCACTTATAATGTGTATAAAGAGCATAACATAATCCGACCCTTATATGGCATATATGGGTTACGTAAATCTTTAGCTAAAGAGAATCACCAAAAAGAATTCCGGATGATTAACAATTGGTTGTCTAGATACCTTGGGTGTTGTGAGATTAGGTCACAACAGGCCAGCCTTCCTTAACCATATAAACATGTTTGCTCAGGTTACAGGGTTGACACTAGGGAGGGGAATGGGAGTAGGGAGGAAGGGCTGTGCTCAGGGGGTGTGCTTCAATGCCTATTGCCCCAGTGTGACGAGTGTTTGATTCTACAGTTGAAGATGACAGAAAATGTCGGGTTTTGGTCATTATTTAAAATTTCCGTAAGTCTGACACTGTAAGGGAGTGAAATATTTTTGACCCGTTGTGATGACCTCTGGGCTCAGCCGTATTAGAGAATTCAACTAAGGATTTAACATGGAAGCCTGGTCACAACACTATGGCCCCTAGGGCCTAGACACCTCATCTAACCATATCCCTATCAAGTGTGAGATGAGGCCTCCCTTACTCCCTGTTGGATAGCCCACAGACTGAGTAGACCCTCTCTGGGTGAAGTCATCCAGCAGCAATCTGTCATTCATGAGAACACAGCTCCCACCCAGTGGGCACAAAGCATTGAATCAACATTGACTAATGGTTGACAATGCTGATTCAATGTTAATTCAATGTTGAATCAACGTTGAACAGAATTTTGTGCCCACTGGGCAGGGGCTGAAACGACACCTCCAGCTGTGTGTATTGTCTAAATGTACCATAGCCGCTTGCGCTAGGAGGAATCTGAATGATATATTCACAACACTGAGTTTAGCTGAATTTATCTTTAGAAAACTTTTATGGATAGCATGATATATATTCCAAAGGAACATACATGTTCCCTCCGAACAATCTGTACCAAAAACAATAAGTAACTCAACTTTGGTAAGTGTATCGACCCAGTGTGGTAGGTGTGAAGCATGAATGCAACACTGGTGAGTTACCCACCAGCTCTGCATTCTTACATTACATTGACAAATCGGCCCGGTTTGTTAAAGTACTGTACGCTCTAAAGTGTTAAACCCAGCCAACCTTGGGGTGATTGGTGAGAGATTATCACTATGGGCTGGGTTTTTCAAGGACAGATTTTCCTGCTTTCTATTAACCTTAATTACTCTGTTTTAAATCTAGGGTATGCCTCAATCCCTTTTTTTTGGAGTTTTCAGCATCAGCACCCAGACATCTCTCTGCAAACAGTGTCTATTTCAAAACCGTGGGAAAGTTGGTTTCTGTAGTCAATGAGGCGGAGCACATATCAGTCCCTTATCCCCTAAATCAGTGAAATAGGCTCATCAGGTAATTCTCATGACCCCAATTTATATCATGTCACCCAATGACCAAATAGTGTCCAGCATCAAGGGATAATGATTTCTGTCAACCATTAAGATCTGCAGTTTTATCCAATGCATCCCAATGCATCCTAGCAGAAATGACACTATAAAGATGGATCACCCTGACTGCTTCAACATGTCTAGGATGGTAGACAGGTTGGGGGATAGGGGATGGTTGTGCAATGCATTTATAGCCTTTACATTTACTAAATTATCAGATGCAATAAATGCATCCGAATTGTTTTGAGATGAATATTTCTTCACTTAGCAGTTCTCAGGCAGTATTTCACTTAGCAACGTCTCAACTAACTACTAACTACTAAATGAGCAGTTGGAAGCACTTTCTGTGGCCCTGGGTCTATATTTACTCCTGTGGGTGAATCTGGAAATCAAACTTTTCTAATTCTATTTCAAACCATATCACATTTCCTGTAAGTTGGCTTTTTCCTGGCTTCTTCCCTTACTTTGATTTCTGCTTCCTTCTCTGAAAAAGCTCTAAGAAGAGTGGAAAGGAATTGCACTCTCCAGGCCAATGTTTGTTCACTGTCTTTAAGTTTTTGATAGTCACTTAGGATCTCTGGGCCAACCCCCCTGTGAAATCACATTGGTTTTACATTTAGGACAGACTTTATCCATAACTTAAGTGAAGGAATCTGCATTTAAATTGTGTTTAAAAGCAATGATTCTACACTGAGCCTCAGCTTCTAGTTTGATGGTGGTTGGTCTCCAGACCTGAAAGTAATGAAACAGTGTGAAAGTATGATTTTTTTATTGACTTATGATTTGAGCTGTGACACCCTGGCTTGGGACTTAACATATAGAATGTGTAGCTTTAGTTGCTTTTCAGCCATTTAACCCTTTAAGGATGGCATGATGCCCTTGGTCGTAATGATGTATCATCTTTTAGCAATATCCATCCTTAAAATGTCAGGACACATGAATGTAGCTCTGGGGTGTTATCCGGCTGCATTCTAGCATCATGGAGTTGAAGCAATATAGAAGGGCTGCCATGATGTAACAATGGTGTACCAGAAAGGTACCTCCAGATTCTGCAAATTTGTGGCATTACATCAGTTCAATTTATGATTCACAAAAGGGGTTTAAGACACCATTTTACGCTGACCTTTGACCTCTATAATGAGCATTTTATCTTTAAAAACACATGAGAATTGCCTCAGTATAGAGATAATATTGCCCAATTTGTCTTACCTCCACACTGTTCTTAATTTCCACACATTCATGTTCATGGTATCTGATCAGCGGACTAAGGGCAGGGACCGGGGACTCCAGAAAAAGCCCCGTGAGACGGATATCCGAGTGTGATGTTAAGGTGACTCCACAGCCACAGTAAAAACATCACCAACCACTTCATCACCCCCCAACCTCCAGATATCAGATTAAATGCCAAGGCAGGTTATTTTATGCAGATTATGACAGGTTATTTTTTCAGTTTTCTTTATAGCACCACAGGGGCTGTTTCATGAAAGCTAGATCTAAGAGACCTGATGTTCTTTGTGAACAGGACTTCCTGGGAACGAGGCCAAGAAAGCTTGCCCCACATTCATATTTTATTGGTATCATTTAATGGTCTAAAGATATTGACTTATAACTATGTTAATACTCAATTTCATATAATCATGTGTAGCCCATGTTTTCCATCAGAATGAGAGAAAATATTCAGTGTTGTATTGTATCATTAGATTTGAAAAAAAAACACAGAATGACCGGTAGAACTTGAATATCCTCACTCGTCTGTGGTTCAGCAATCACCCATTGTCCGTCACGGAGAGCCTCTTTACCTGCTGACTGGGGCGGGGTTGACTCTGCCACTGTCCTACTCATGGTGGCAGCACCCAGTCCTGATCACCAGACAGTAATGGGTAACACTGACAACAGGACAGAGGAGGGGGCTGTTTTAAACCCCAAGCTCGGCTATATAAGGCCCTGAGTGCTAAGGCCCTGAGTACCAGGCTGAGCTGCTTTTAAAGATGCTCGTATATTGAGTAATCATTCAATATTCATGTTATTGAACTTTATAGTAATTAAATACCAGTCTTCTTCCGACTCTGACTGTTGGGGTTGCCAAGGACAGTGTTTTCTGAGGATAGTGTTGCTAAGGACAGTGTAACTTATGTCTGTGTTGCTAAGGGAAGTGTTCTAAAGGACAGTGTTGGTTGTAACAATAATTAAGTATGCAACACCAGTTAGTAAAGTTCATGCTGCTAAGGAGAGCGTTGTGATGACAGCATTGCAACTGACAGCATTATAAAGTCTAAGAGTACTGGTACCAGCTGACCAGGCAGAGATATGGAGATAGCATGGCTGCCTGTACATGTACAGCAGCTGGTAGGGAGACCGGGTGACCAGGCAGTGATATGGAGAGATCCCCAACATGGCATCACTGCCCCGAGGCCTGTATCGGGTTACTGCCTCCTTGTGCTGTCCTCACGTAAGGCTGTGTAAACGGTGTGTTTGAATGAGGGCACTAACAGGAACAGTGCATGATGGGAACAGCTCCATAGAACCCGGCCCTAATACCAATCCTGAACCCTCCAAGGGTCGTCTAGTGCTTTAATGTATGCATCTTCTCCCATGTATCTCTCTCTGCCTGTGTATCTCTCTGCCTGCGTATCTATCTGTCCAACCTTTAGTGAGCATCACCCATGAATGTAGTGCTTATGGGAGACTCACAAGTGAGATGGGTAAGTTCCTAGTGCTTTAATGTATATACACCCCTCAGTCACCATCAGTTTTTTGTTGTGGGATAAGTAACTTACCAGCGCCATCTTATTGAGAAACTCACCAGTGCTGCATTTATGCATCATGTTGACCCTACTCACAAGGCTCATGGTGATGCACCAAGGGAGTGCTGACAACTTACTTACCAGGGCTGCATGAAGACCTATGAATGTGAAGGCTTTAGACCTAATGTGTCAGTGGAGAAGATGTGCTCTGGGATCAATGGTGAAAGAGAAATATAAGCTGGCAGATGAGTCAAGAGCTTGGAACCTGTCCCTCTTAGCTCACACTGGAAACTGGTGCCATAGACATTTGATTGAACGTGCTCATTGCTGCCGTATCTGTGCATCATAGTGCATCTGTGCATCAAGAGTATGGAGATCATTTGGTTCTTAAAGACTGAAGAGTCTACCTTTTCTACAGTGTGTACCTGATGTGCCTCTGTAGACAGGATGCACCTGCTGGCAGCTTATATACACACAGGTGAGGGTTATCTAGCTCCATGAGCACCTCCCTGAACACTTTTCTGAGCAGCTCCCTGGCAGCCTTTTTAACTGAGACTCTGCGTCTGGTGTGTATAAGGTCTACACTACACCAGCATCAGATTCACTCATTCAACTTTTGTTATAAACTCATATTGCTTTCTTCACTTGCTTCAGGCAACCTACCCTTCATAAATGTTGGAATTTAAGGAACTGCATTTCAAGATTCAGAATCAATTTTTGTAACTTGAGTTGCAATATATCACATGTGAATGTCACCAAAACTATATTTCCATGGAATTTAATGGACTTAAGCCCATGCGGTTGTGTTTTTACCTTCTATGTATTTTAAATCTTTAGTTCCCGGAGGGGTTCACCTTCGATAGATGGCTCGAGTGCACATTTTTCCTGAAATTCCAACAGCCATGCAGGGCTCAAATACCCATATGCAGGTGAATGCACTGTACAGTCATGACCCATGGCTAGTCGTGGAAGGTGTCTATAGCAGTCTAACAGCTGTGTGCTGTCCACTTACCACCACGTGCCTCCACGCTACGTCAGCCACTCAGCTTCATGGTGCCAATATTGGGTTAATTATGGGCGGGAGGAGGCAGGAGGAGGCTAGAACGGGGCTAGGGGCAGCAGGATGACTCCATGTGGCTCCATATAAGGAGGTCACTTAACCCTTTAAGGGCTGCAGAGTGCATTTATACTTCATGGCCATTTGTTGTCATAATACAATAGGTACTGGTATCTCCCCTGCCTGCATTCTATCATTGCATTCTTTTGACCCTGTTTGATTGGTACACTCCTGAAGGGTCAACACGATGCACATGACAAATGAATATGAAGCCTTGGGCATGATGCTGTTCTTAAAGGGTTAATGGAGAAGTTGACCTGGGTTGATTGTTGCAGTGTTTCATGCAGCAACAGGGACCTTTACCATGCCAATATTTGGTTAATCATTGATGAGAGGAGGCAGTTATAATGGAGAAGGGGGATGCTTCCAGCGTCGTAAGGGTGTCCCTAAATAATGTAGTACTTTGACAGGCAAGATGTATGTGGTTATAGAGAGAAAGAACCCTATAACCACTGAGTTGGGGAAATGATCTTTTAACTAACCCACTTTTAAAATTGTGGATGAGCGGTGATCAGCCTTTGATTGGTCTGGCAAAGTAGAAACAATTACTGGCCCATCTCTAATTGGACACTGCCCTCATGGGATTATTCCCGTTTTAAACATCAAAGAGTGAAGGAATCAAGCCATTGGCGTATTGTTGCTGGCACTTTGGTAAATCTCCCAGGGTTAGGGTAATCGCTGGTAATAAAGCCCCACAGCACCGCCATCAGAAGTCAAACATCCCCCCCCCCTGAGGCCAACATCAGAGACGACAGGTCAAGTGGGGAGGCAGCCTTGAGCCCTCCAGGCCCATCACAGCCGTCAGGCTGTAATGGGCCTGGACAAATTTGTATCTTATAACTGTGACCTAGTTAGATAATGATTTCTTAATGAGATAGCTCAACCACTGATTGGTTAACCATGGTCACATGACCATGAATGAGGTTGTGTATGGCCTCATGGGTTCGAATCCCACCTTGGGAAAACGTAGGTTCGTTTTTTTTCCATTATTTATTTGGCCTTTTTTAAGCAAAAATACCCCAATGCCGGTACAGTAATAACACATATTACATATTAGGATAGGGACAATAGTGTAATAGAGGGCCATTGAACAGAAACCAAAATTACTACCCATTGTGCCATGGTGAGACTCAAACCCATGATGTCCAGATTGGTGACATCCATTACAACCCAATGCATAAGCATTCTCCCAGACTGTATACATACAGTCGGGGTCCGAGACTGGTGGGGAGGGCGCTAGTTAGGCGTGTGTTCTGTTGACAGACATTGATCGTCCACTCCTCGCCGCTGACCATGTATCACACCACTGAGCAGTAGACACTGGCATAGTAATTGAAAGCCGCATTCTCTCCAAGAGTGCATGGGTAATGTTCTCCAGTACTGTTCAAGTCTACTAATAGCTGAAGACTTGGTGGTGAGAGCGAGGCTTTAATACAGTATGCCCATATGTCGTCAAAATGCATGAATACAGCCCGAGTGAGCAACCAGCAAAAGAATCAGGATCTTGGGCCAATATCAATTGACCTTTGTGAAATCAAAAGTGAAATTTCCACTTCCAATATGCATCATACCAACATCTGCCTTCTGCATGAAAGTAAGACTGGTGACAAAGGCAGACAAAGCATTAAACAATGACACTGACATTGTAATTGAATTTGAAGGCCCTGAAAGTGTTAAAGACCAAAAGAATCAGGATCTTGGTCCAATATCAATTGGACTTTGTGAATTCAGCAGTTGGATATCCACTTTCCGAGTGTCACATCAGCCGCTAATGGTCAGTACAGGTCAGTCAGAGAGGGTGGTAGTTAGGGGCATGTCGTGTTGGCAGACATTGATCGTCCACCCCCTGTGTAGACAGCTGACCATACATCACAGCATTGACCACTGCCACTGGACAACAGCAATATCCACCAGGTTGCTGCTACTGCCATGTGTCAACCTCCAAGTCTGTTCTCTCAGGAACTAGACTTGTCTATAGTTTGCAAGGTATCCTTGGTAATATTACTTCTGACTGCTGTACTAAACACTATGAAGCATCCAATACAGCAGTCTAAAGTCACCATATAGTGTAATTAAGCTACATATTGTGACATTGTGATAGGGTTGGTTGGCTCATTATTAAACCTGCATAACATGTACACAATCAGACTTAACAAAATGTCTTGATCTGGATATTTGTCTAGGAGTGCTGGGAGAGTCCTGTGTCTTAGGCACTCTCTAATTCTTAAAGCCGGCACTGGATGATAGAACGACTCTTAAATTACCCCAAAATGACCTAAAGTATGAATAATTTTTCAAAATTGGATAAGAGTTTCTAGGGTTGTCCCTGTTTTGCTAGGTAGGGTCGGGTAACCTGAAACACACCCTTTTTTATTTGGCCATACTACCAGTGCACTTTACTTCCAGCTGACCCTCTAAGGGAGTGTTTATTTTCTAACAACAAGGGGTGGGGGCTGTGAGATTTCCTGCCGAGCGTTCATGACCCACTCTTTTGTAGTAATGCCCAGGCTTTTTCATTCAAAACAGGTAAATTTGTTCCCTCCCCTATCACCCTCTGCCCCCTGATGAGGAGTTGAGATTTTTACCCCATCTACCCCGGTGAAGGAGGTGAATGTTTTACCTGCTTATCTATAAACAATTCAATTCATTCATAAAGTAACCGTCATAATCAATATCACAATTTTAGAGCAGCATAGTGATAATCTACTCTATGTGCCCTTATGCCAGCATGATACAAGAATGTAGCATTGGGGAGTAACTCACTGCTACTCCTGTCATGTTTCATGCCCAATGGGTAATACACTGACGGGTCATGAAGGGTTGACATGATGCAGCAATGCAGCACTCACCAGATACTTACAGCGGTGATAACTCTTTAAGGATGAATGATGCCTTCATGCATCCATCGCTTGGTAATCCTGATGGATGAATACAGTCCTAGTCTGCAATGCCAATCTATAAACCTTAAATTCTCACTTAGAGGTTGAGGCTTGGACGCAAGTCAGACTCATATTAGTTTTCTTTTAATATCAATCATGCCTTATTTTTATGTGTATATGACAGTACCGAATTAGCAATTTTCAGAGCGCCTCTGGGACCTATACACTTTCTCAAAGTTAGGGGTGCTGCTTATACACAAGTTATATACGTAAGAATTGATATTTCATCAATACTCTTGGATCACCATACAGAATTATACAACGTGTGCCTTGGCTGCCAGAACATAAAGATGGCTGTGAGACCACACATTAGGGGTAAGTGGATGTTGATGATGGAGTTACATAAGTTACATATTGACTCTTGTTGTGCCGATCGTTAACCCCAGAGCAGGGCAGCACACATGCCTCCTGGTTATGTAACACATAGACTATGGTTATGAAGGGTAAATAGAATTAGATGGGGCCAGACAAGGAGAAAGCCCAAGTTGCCTTACCAGTCTGTTGGGGTTAACCCCTTCATAACCATCATCTATCTGTTTTAAACCATGGTATGTGATATAAGCAAGGTGTGAAGTCTATTCCTGTACCGCAACATCGTGGTTTGATAACTATTATAAATGAGGCAGTATATTCACTTGGGTGGATCTGGACTGCAGAATCATTGTTGCTTTGGAACTAATGTATTAACATAGACTTGTAATAAGAATTCATGAGGCGTAATAGATCTGTTCGCTCTTCATCCAAATGAAAATAATTAGAGAGTTATTGACGTTATTGTTTGGTGGTGAATTAGCTGAATATAGTAGGCATAGCCAGATGGAGGAATACATAGTACAATATGTTAACAATCAAATACCAGAACTACTGGTGTACAAAGTATGATGGATGGGACATCCCATGGCTGGCGCGTAGAAAAACCTGTCAATGATTATTTCAACTTTACAGTGCAGATTATGTGGATATTAAAAGACCCCAATGTGGACGAATAGAACACATACCCTCACTAGGACCAATAAATAACGTTATATCATCAGACACATTAACCATTGCACAAGTATAGCCCTAACACTATTGTTGAGTTAATTCCTCATGTACTAACACTCCCCCTCCAGCGTCCTAAGTGGTGCTAACCGAGTTAACAAGGACTAAGGCGCCCTGTCTTATTGACTTAGGGTACATTCACCATGAATTGGACACACACCTTTAGACACACAGTAAAGTTTCAGGTTTGACATATACAATAGGATCTTGCTTTTTCAGGAAAGGACAAACTTGAACTGTACCATAATTCACAAATAATGAACTTTGAAATAAAATGCTTGAATAAAAATTGAGTGCCGTCTCAAGGTATGTGTCTGACTGCAGGTGAATCTACCCTCACTATCTGGGTCCCTCATTTCTCCTCACTGATCCAGTTTCCCTCTGTGAACCCCCACCCCTTCCTCCATTCACTCTCAATCACCAACCCTCGCCTCCCTCCTTCATTTCCTTCCTCACTCCTTCCCTCCATCCCTCCCTCCTTCCCCTCGTTCTGCCTCCCTTCCTCCCTGCTTCCGTCACTCCTTCCCTCCCTCCCCCCATCCCTCCCTCCCTCCCTGCCTCCTTACCTACTTCCCTCCCTTCCTCCCTCCTCCCTCCTTCCCTCCTTCCCTCCTTCCCTCCTTCCCTCCTTCCCTCTGTCCCTCCCTCCTTCCCTCCCTCCCTCCCTAGCTCCCTCCTTCCCTCCTTCCCTCCTTCCCTCCTTCCCTCCTTCCCTCCCTTCCTCCCTCCTCCCTCCTTCCCTCCTTCCCTCCTTCCCTCCTTCCCTCCTTCCCGCCTTCCCTCCTTCCCTCCTTCCCTCTGTCCCTCCCTCCCTCCTTCCCTCCCTCCCTCCCTCCCTCCCTCCCTCCATCCTTCCCTCCTAACTCCCTACCTCCTACCTTCTTGCCCCCACTCACTGTATTCTACCCTCTACCTACCCCTGTTTACTATCAAAAAGCATGACAATGGAAAACCTGAAAGCAAGGCAAATATGAATCTTTATTTTTCTCCTAAGACTAACAAAACCAAGAGTTCACCTACCTATCTTAGCGCAGGTAAGTAGCGGGAGACGAGGCATGTTACGCGGCTCATGTCGGTAGTGGTGCGTCCTGCCGTGTCTCTCAGGCCTCCTCCCACACCGCAGCACGGTATCCACCCCGCGGGCTCCTGGATGTGGTACTATAGGTACTATCCACTCGTATAGATCCTGCTGGTATCACATGTATATAAAACTGCTAATCCACTTTCTGCACTATACTACTGGTATATAGTAGACTCCTGCTTCTCTGTACTATCCTTACGGCCAATCTACAGGTGACATGGTTACTCTCAACACTGCACTAGTGGTAAACCTATATATGAACATGATTTCCTCCTTCTTCAGTGCTATTGCCTCCAGGCCTCTGAGAGGGTGTAGTTGGGTGTGGGTTGGTCAGGGGTGGCAGTAACCCTTAGGGTGTCCGCCCCTGAGGTACTGCTGGTGTACTGTAGGGGTATGCTGACTGTGGTGGTATGCTAACTGGTAATCCGCAGGTAATGCCTTAATACCTCCAGTTAGCGGCACAGATACCTTACCGCTCCACAAGTCAGTCTTCCTGGAGGGTCCTGTACCACTCCTACACGTCCTCTAGTGTGTAGATCCCACTAGGTACAGTGAGACAGCACTGATACAAGCTATCTCTATGTGTACAGACTGTGAGTTGAGAATCAGCGACTTATCTCTCTATAACTTGTTGCTACAGCTTGTAGCCCATGTAGTAAGCTGAGGCCGATGCTTGTGTTACTGCATCTCTGAGTATATGGCTCCATATGTGGCTTCAACACTTCACTATATAGTATATCTACAAGAAGCACTGTCTGGGTGTTCTGCAGGGTTTGGTTTCCAGATTGGATATATGTACGAGGCGTGGCCTGTATCTATACCCGCACTGTGAAAACTAAAACCAAAAATACACCCTTTTATACTGTAAACCAAAAGTATGTTCTACTGCTCAACCACCTTTACTTTTAACAGTGTGAGTGTTTTAACGCTATGTGGCTCTAGGTAAAACCATGTGACCTTATTAGATAAGCTTCAAATGGCCTCTTTTCCACCCAAGTGGTTGCTTTCCGCTGCTCTACTTCCTTCCCATTACTGCTCCTGTCTTCTACCACCCTCAGGCTTAGCTCCATTCATCCGGGGTAATCCGTAATCCGCCGTGTGGATGTGGGAATCATAATTAGAGCGAGGTGCACACAATGACAGAGATGGAGGATTCTTCGGATTATTCTCCAGGAATTGTAGATATTCGACAGATGGAATTTGGCTTTGTGTGATTGCTGCAAGGTAAAAGGAACCGGTTATTTAGCACCTCCAGGAACAGATAATTCAGGCATTCTTCAACTGTTTAAACTCATTGCGGTTAGCACTAGTTTCATGATCAATTACCCGCCTCGCTTTGTGTTTCTGTGGTTACAATTACCTGAGTCTTCGCATGTCATGTGGGTGTAATTAGCACTGCCGGTGTTAACCTGCCGGGGGCTGACGGGGCACCAGTCTGCTGTGTGGGGTTTACCTTAGGGAGTGGTCATTTTTTAACAACAGGGGGGCGGGTCAGTGGATTTTTGTGTGAGTGGGTCAAAAAAATGTTGGTTCCCCCCACATGAGGGGTCAAATTTGTTTTGGTTCCCCCCCCTTGGCAGTTTGAAATTGAGCATATGGCCGACCCTTTTGACCTATAGTAACGCGCTGGCTCTTTTGCTAAAAAGGGGTGCAATTCTATTGGTCCCCCTCCCCACAAGAGGGGTCCAAAGTAGTTTGGTTTCCCCCCCCCCTAAATCCACCCCCCCCCCCTGTTGTTAAAAAATGACCACTCCCTTAGGGGTGAGCTGGGTGCAGCTACAGTAACGGTGTGTATGTTAACAGCTAACTACACCCACGTGTGCGGCACACCTCCACTGTAGAGGTACTCACCCCTTAGACACTCTGTATAAACAGCAGCACGTGCCCGCTACACACCCCGGGAATCAATTATGTCATGTTCTCACGGCCACTGGGATCCTGTATAGAACACTGGGGTGTGGGCTATCATGTAGAAAAAGGTATAGTGCTGTAGGAGGTGCTTAATCCTACAAGTGTGCAATACTCCTACACTGTATATCACAGTAACAGGGAAAGCCTTAGATCAGGCCTGCATTGGTCACGTGTAGTATCCTCCCCACACAGCAGCTATCAGATCCCCCTCCTCCTTCTTATAGCAGCACCACAGGAAAACGTTAAAAGAGGTAGTCCTTATGCATCCAATCTGAAGTGTGAACTCCTCCTCTATTCTCTCATTGCTTATAACAGAGGGTATTCCCTCCCCTTCTTCTAACAAGCCTTTTATAGCTCAGGACTCAATGGGAGATCCCCCTACCGACAGGAGGAGATCTGTGCTTAGCTTTATTAGCTCCAGTGTTCTCTGCACTCAACAAACAACAACCATAAACCAGTAATGTCTGAGAGTGTTGGTACCAGAAGAGGGTCAGCTGCTCCTATAAATGAGACTTTGATTTTTTTTAATTTGAATGGTGTGAGGATATGTTTATGAGATATGACATATTAATTAAAGTTTATGAGATATGATTACACATATTAATTATTGGGCATTATGCCCTCCCATCATGAGGGCTCAACAAGTTATCTTGTATTAACTATACCCCCATCACACAATAGGTGCTAGATCCCCCCGCCCCTGCCTCTTCCTGCTTATACCAGTGGTAGAGTAGTCCCCAGGTATCTCCTGTAGGGAAGCCTGCTACAGCCTACAGCTCAGTGGGGGATTGATCCCTCCTGCTCCTACTGCGTCTACTTACAACAGATGAGTCCCCTCCTGGTTCTCAGAACACAATAGGTGTTTGTTAGATCCTCCCCTCCTGACGCAGTAACAGAGAGCTCCTCACGTAGCCCCTACAGCTCTATGGGAGATAACTCCTCCTGCTCCCGCTGAGGACTGATGGGCCTCCTCCTGTGACTGATCCACCCCCGAAGCCAGATTCCTATACACTCCTCCTGGGTTACTGGTAACTGAGGAGGAGTGGGAGGGAGAGCAATGCAGGCAACGCTGCTTATAGTTAGATTAACTTCACCTGAGTTAACTTCACACACACACACACACACACACACACACACACACACACACACACATATATATATATATATATATATATATATATATATATATATATATATATATGTATATATATATATATATATATATATATATATATATATCCCTGTGCTAGATTCCTGCAGCCCTCCTGCTGAGGAGGAGTGGGAGGGAGAGCAATGCCACCAACGGCTGCTAATATAGTGATACTAGTTAGGATATATCCTAAAGTACTTTAGTCAAGATATATCCTAAAGTACATATCCCGGTGCTAGACTCCTATACACTCCTCCCTGGTAGCTAGTAACTGAGGAGGGGTGGGAGGAGGAGCAATGGCGCTAACCCCAAGCTGCTAATTATAACTTATAGTTATATTAATTTCACATTAGTTGAAATGCATCCTAACCTATACATCATTCCTGTACACAGAGAAATTTATGTTTTGGTTGTAAAAACCTCCACATGAAAGCAAGATAACTGCTGGAAACTCCGGGCTACTTATTGTGATACTAGTTTCACGATAGTTAAGATATATCATAAAGTAATATCACCCCCGGATCATGTCTCTGCTGGAAACAGGGACTCCTGGCAGTAAATTCCTCCACACAGAGGAGGGGTAGGGGGTGATCAATGCTGGAAACTCCAGGCTGCCCACAGTAATACTAGTTGCACTTCAGTTAAGAGATGGGCGTTCTTTGTGTCTGAATCCTGCTACTTCCAAGAACAGAGCAGATTCATTTCCTGGTGATGAATCCTCGCTCGCTCCCCGTGACAGAGGAGCTCACAGTCGGGAGCCGTCATCAATGCCGGGAACCCTTAATGCTGCAACACCTTCATCAACTCCATACCCCTTATAGATAGTTATTCTAGTTTCACTGGAGTTAGTTATCCAACAGGCTCAGTATTTGAAGCCTCCTGCTTCTGAGAACAGAGGGATGGCGTTTACCTGGTGTTAAATTCCTCCACACTGCTGGCGACACTTCCGCCCCCTATTGGTGAGAACTGGGATCTGTGGAGGAAATTGTAGCCTGTGATGCCTCTGTAGAACTGAGACCCAACCAAAGCCAGGGTGTGAAGAAGTCCATGAGAAGGCTCAATTCGTGCTTTAATAGAGCAGATGCTACTTGTGGAAGGCAAGCTCCTCCTATTACTGATAAGGCCAAAAAAAAGTTTGTTTCAGATGACATGGGCAGAAAATGTATGGTCGGTAGGTCAGATTTTTTGTCTTTTTAGCTATTTTAATTTTTTCATGGAAGTACTAGCCGACCGGTCCGAAGACCCTAAAATTGACCAAAAAAGGGTAAAAATACAAAAATTCTTCAAAATTACATTAAAAAACATAGGGTCGGCCCTGTTTTGATAGGGTCGGTCCGGTGACCTGAAACAATCCTTTTTTTTTCTTTTTGGCCTAACTCCAGTCACCCTGAAGTAGAGGTAATATGCCTCATAGAAGGGGTGGCTCCCCCTGTCTGTAGTAACTCCAACACAGGAGGTGCGGCCAATGGTAGAGACAGGGGCCGCTTACAGGAGGTACACCCCCCATCTGTTCTCTAAGTATCAGGAATTCATCTAGAAGTCTAGGAGAAGTCTCTATTACTGTGTCCTGGATCCCCCTAGCGGTACTTCTATGTACTACTGATAAGGCATAACTCCTGGAGTAGGAGGCTTCATCTGCCCCCCCCCCCCAACAGCTGACAGGGGGGCCTCTGTCTGCTTATTGCTAGTAGGAACTCCTCCAAAGTCCACTACAGAGGAGGTGTTGTGTGCACAATATGTATATCGAGGACACTTGGTTCCTAAGTTAATGTTGCTCTTGTGCTGTAGGCAGTATTGGGAGTATAACCCCTCAGGAGGTCCCCTTTATGAATGTCTGACAGCACTTAGTTGAATAGCAGTTATAATGATGTGACTTCACTTGGTATTCAAATTATATATGAAGCGGTAGGTTAATCACCATCCATGTGTTCTGCCCATCGTTTTCTTAATAACTCCAAGCCTGTCACTCCTCTTGATTGGTTACTCACTGAAGTTAATAATGCAATAATGCAGCTATATTATGACAGACGCAATAAGAGGTTCTCCTGCATGTGGTAGCAGACTCACTGCTCACACTGCTGTGGTCAGCTGTTCCTCCTCCTGTCCTGCTCCCCCTCAGCTGCTGGTGCAGCCTGCTACCTAGTCTTACTCCCGGCAAGAGACTTGCTGGTTTGGAATACTAGGCAGCAGTGTTCTAGTATGATTTCCGTTAGTGAAAGCATATCTTTAGCGTTGGGTGATCATAATCTATGTGTTCTTCCCAAGGAGTATTTCCCTTCCTAATAACTCCAAGGCTACACCAGAACAGGCGCTGGTGCTAATTAAAGTAGCAATAATACAGCTATATTATAAGATAAGTTTACTGCTGGTGGTGAGCTGCACATGTTCCCTACTACATGCTGGGCTGGTGGTGCAGCCTGCTGCTCGGTCATGATCTGAGCAGCTCCCCTTACTCACGGTGTGGTGCCGTGAGCAGCGTCTCCCCCAGCAGGCAGCCACCCCAGTATTGTATTTGTCCCCTCAGAGTTTGCAGCCTCTAGTATTATCGTCGGGACACTGTCACACGCTGGTATATTCAGGCTCCCACTGCATTCCCTGAGTATTTTCAATAATGTAAATTAGCTCTTAAATGTAAGCCACACACCTAACTACTGACCTGACATTTCAAAAAAATAGTTGATAAAGTTTCTGAACATTTCTGATACATGACTGACAAAAACATCTATACAACCTCAAAATCCTGACTTTTAATATACACCTTTTGAAATATAGTTGTCCGGTGAATCTTCTGATATGAGATGTTCACAAACGTAGCCATTACTGACACTGCTATGAGTATTCCAATAAAAGCAATGTAAATACAACTTTATTTTGAACAAATCTTAATGCATCCGTCTATAGACAGAGGTGCCGGAGCCAGGTGTCAGAGGAGGGTGTCAGAGGACCACGTATGGAGGTGACCCGACACGTAATTGGGGATCGTGCCTTTGTCCCTTTGGGACAACGGAAAAGCCAGGTGGACAATGGAGACAGGGAGAATTGCCTAGGTAGGTAGGGCGCCCTGTTGTAAATACCTCCACATAAAAGCAGGATACATGCTGGAAACTCTGGCCTACTTATTGTGATAATAGTTTCACGATAGTTAAGATATATCATAAAGTAATATTACTCCCTGATCATGCCTCTGCTGGAAACAGGGACTCCTGGCAGTAAATCCTTCAGCACACAGAGGAGGGGTAGGATGTGATCAATGCTGGAAACTCCAGGCTGCCCACAGTAATACTAGTTGCACTTCAGTTAAGAGATAGGCATCCTTTGTGTCTGAATCCTGCTACTTCCAAGAACAGAGCAGATTCATTTCCTGCTTATAAATCCTCCCTCGCTCCCCGCGACAGAGGAGCTCACAGTCGGGAGCCGTCATCAATGCCGGGAACCCTTAACTCTGCAACACCTTCATCAACTCCAGACCCCTTATAGATAGTTATTCTAGTTTCACTGGAGTTAATGATCCTACAGGCTCATTATCTGAAGCCTCCTGCTTGTGAGAACAGAGGGATGGCATTTACCTGGTGGTAAATTCCTCCACTCTGCTGGCGACACTTCCGCCCCCTATTGGTGATAACTGGGATCAGTGGAGGAAACTGTACCTGTGATGCCTCTGTAGAACTGAGACCCAACCAAAGGCAGGGTGTGAAGACATCCATGAGAAGGCTCAATTTGTGCTTTAATAGAACAGATGCTACTTGTGGAAGGCAAGCTCCTCCTATAACTGATAAGGCCAAAAAAAAGTTTCTTATCAGATAACATGGGCAGAAAATGTAGGGTCTCTTTTTTCCTACATGAAAGTACCAGCCAGCCGGTCCGAAGACCCTAAAATTGACCCAAAAAGGGTAAAAATACGGAAATTCTTCAAAATTACATTAAAAAACGTAGGTTCGGCCCTGTTTTGATAGGGTCGGTCGGGTGACCTGAAACAAACCTTTTTTTCTTTTTGGCCTAACTCCAGTCACCCTGAAGTAGAGGTAATATGTCTCATAGAAGGGGTGGCTCCCCCTGCTGGCAAAAACTCCAACACAGGAGGTGCGGCCAATGGTAGAGACAGGGGCTGCCTACAGGAGGTACACCACCCATCTGTTCTCTAAGTAACAGGAATTCATCTAGAAGTCTAGAAGAAGTCTCTATTACTGTGTCTGGGATCCCCCTAGCGGTACTTCTATGTACTACTGATAAGGCATAACTCCTGGAGTAGGAGGCTTCATCTGCCCCCCCCCCCCCGCCCACACACACACACATACAGCTGACAGGGGGGCCTCTGTCTGCTTATTGCTAGTAGGAACTCCTCCAAAGTCCACTACAGAGGAGGTGTTGTGTGCACAATATGTATATCCAGGAGACTTGGTTCCTAAGATGATATGTTGCTCCTGTGCAGAGGTAGTATTGGGAGTATAAACCCTCAGGGGGTCCCCTTTATGAATGTCTGAGTTAAATCCTGCCTAGTGTAAGGTCCTTAATCTTAGTAGGAACTGCATTACTCACTTGAGCACAACAGATGTTCCCTTGAGCTCCCTCAGGCAGCATTAATCCAGCTATAGTATACCAGACTTTCCCTGCTGTGGTATTGTAAGTATATAGACCTTTAGGTTATCTTAATCCATGCCATGTGTTCTGGTCAAGGAACTTTCCTCTTTAATAGTAGCATCCTCAGAACAGACTGTTAATCCTCTAGTTCTGGTAATCCCTCCAGCAGTAATGATATTTAATACATCTACATTGTAACACAACTTTCTCTGGTGGACTTAATGCATATGCTCCCCTGCTCCCCAGGCTACTGGTGGTGGTGCAGCGTGCTACTCAGTTATATGAACTCTGAGAAGGAGACCTCCTGGTTGTGAATGGTAGGCAGCACTTAGTTATATAGCAGTTATAATAATGTGACTTCACTTGGTATTCAAAGTATATATGAAGTGTTGGGTTAATAACCATCCATGTGTTCTGCCCATCGTTTTCTAAATAATTCCAAGACTACACCAGAACAGCCTGTTACTCCTCCTGATTGGTTACTCACTGAAGTTAATAATGCAATAATGCAGCTATATTATGACAGACGCAGTAAGAGGTTCTCCTGGTGGTAGCAGACTCACTGCTCACACTGCTGTGGTCAGCTGTTCCTCCTCCTGTCCTGCCCCCCCCCCCCCAGCTGGGGGTCCAGCGTGCTACCTAGGCTTACTCTGAGCAGGAGCTGGTTTGGAATACTAGGCAGCACTGTTCTAGTATGATTTCCGTTAGTTAAAGCATATCTTTAGCGTTGGGTGATCATAATCCATGTGTTCTTCCCAAGGAGTATTTTCCTTCCTAATAACTCCAAGGCTACACCAGAACAGGCGCTGGTGCTCACTAAAGTAGCAATAATACAGCTATATTATGAGGTAAGTTTACTGCTGGTGGTAGAGCTCCACATGTCCCCTACTGCATGCTGGGCTGGAGGTGCAGCCTGTGGGGGCCTGCTGCTGGGTCATGCTGTGAGCAGCTCACTGCGTGGTGTGTGGGTATGTGAGCTGCTCCTCCCCCTGTAAGCAGCCCTGGTCTGCAGGTGGGAGCTGCTCCCTTACAGGTAGCGGTGCTGACCAGGCTTCAACGCGGCTGTACAGGTACCCCATTAGCACAATATCTTATGCTTGAAGAATAAGATTTCAGGGGATGTCTTCTTCTTCATGCAAAGACAGGGACTCCCCTGGTCCCCCAGATAGATAGCTAACCCTATGCCTTTCCCTAACTGTAATCAGAAAGAACTAAGCTAACCCTAACTCCTACCCTAACCATTGGGCAGGTATCCGGTGTAGTTGGTTTCTTTATGAAGCATCCCCTGGGGGACAGGGGGATGATCAAGCATGATGGCTTCTTACAAAGCATCCCCTGGGGATGCAGGGGAGTCCCTGTCTATAGTTTAAGCATAAGATGTGGCCAAAAACATTATGCTTGAAGAATAAGATATTGTGCTAATATGGTGCACCTGGGAGGATATGGGCCAGTGGATAGGTACAGTGTGCAAAACTACTACTAGCCGCACTATATGATGCCATTACTCAGGATTCCCTCTTTGAGCAGTTTGGGATCCAGAGTCTTCCCAAAGCAGAATGCACTGATGGGTATGAGACGTAGTTTGTTTCATTGACTATGGAGCTGACTAGGTGGTGTCCACTACAGTGGCATGTATCATTACAACAAAGAATTAGAGAGAATGCTAGGTTAGTTGCCTTTAGGAAAATTACTTTGTAATAATTAGTTTGATTGATTTCTTTGCCAAGTGAAAATTAACAACATAAAAGGATTTTCTCAGTAAACTTTGAAAGAACTTTTAATTATGTAAATTAGCTCTGAAATTTAAGACATAACTACTCAAAGTAGATGACACAAAGAGCCAAAACTAAACAAAGGTGCCGGGGCCAGGTGTGAGAGGACCTTATATATGAAGGTGCAGGACATGTAATTGGGGATCGTGCCTTTGTCACTTTGGGACAGCAGAAGTGCCAGGTGGAATATATGAAAGACAATGGAGACAGGGAGAACCTCCTTGGTAGGTAGGGTGCTCTGTCAGACCTATCTGAGCGCTGTACCCATGTAGCTCGTGTAGTAACCCTCTGCCATTTTACACGGGTGAGTAACTCATCAGCGCTGCATTCAAGCATCATGTGGACCCTATAGGGTTCATATACTGATGAAGGGTCGGCATGATGCACCAATGCATCATGGGACTGCATTGGTACATCATGACGACAAATGTCATCTTTAAGTGACATGCATTCTCAAAGGGCTAATCTGGTATTCCATCTACAGTTTCATGAGTTCGCTTCAATAGGTCAGGACCACAAAAAGATAATCTCTGAGAAAACTATGGGCCTACACCATTCTGCACACCTGAATTTAATGGACCCTCAGGGTGGTTAGCAATAATAGTACTGTAGGTTATATATAAAGTCAGCTGCAACATGATGCTAAATTAAAAACAAGTTTTGTTTCAGGTAACATGGGAAGAAAGTCTAGGGTCGGTAGGTCGCTTTTTTTCCCTTTTTTTTTACAGCCCTCTACAATACCCTTAAATTGAACAACAAAGTGTAAAAATGGAAAGAAAAGTGTATACCTAAAATTGAGCCTAAAAAAGTGCAAAATATCAAATTTCTTCAAATTTCAAATTTCTTCAAAATTGCATTAAAAAGTAAGGTTAGTGCTGTTTTACAATAAGGTCGGTCGGGTTACCTGAAGCAAACCTCTCTTTTTTTGGCCTGACCAGGAATCCATCGTAAACTGAGTCTACCTGTAGGCGTCTACCTGACACCGTGTACATGTATGTTGTGTCATCATGTTACAGTTCACAGAACATTCCCACATTAGGGAGTGATCATTTTTTATCAATGGGGAGGGAGGATGGTGCATTTGCGGGAGGGCGCGCCAAAAAATGTGGACCCCTCTTGGGGGGATAAAATAATTTTACCTGTTTTGAGCCAAAAAGCCCACGCATTACTATCCCTCAAAGGACCCCCCTGCGTGCCAATTTTCGGCCCATAAGGGGGGGGGGAATTTGGACCCCTTGACCGGGGGTGTAAAAATGTTTGCGCACTCTGTGCTAAAACACACTGTCCCCCCTGTTGTTAAAAATGATCACTCCCTTAGCTGGAGAACTAGAGTAGCCTGTACATGGGAATGGAACTCTTTTGCCTCAGGGGATTTCTATAATTATGCTCCTTTGCCTTTATATTGCTTTCGCTCTGGAGAATATTAGTTTTTCCAAGTACCAAAGTTAAATTTGGTAATTTGGAACAGTGGCTACAGGGCATCGTTAGTTGAATTGGTTTAATGGAGAACTCTTCCACTATACGTCACTCCAATTCTGTTATAATTTTGGCATAGCCTATAAACGGCATTGTATGCCTCCCCAACGCTACGTGATGGGTTTTAAAACGAATCATCGTCATAGTGGAGAATGGACTGAACACCCCGTCCACCGGGGAGCTACAAACCCCAAACAGAACTAGAAATATCCAGTACTGCTATGAAGAGAATCCATTTTCTCAATCACTTGACATAGAGTTAATGCTTATTGGAGCAAAACACTGGGCCCATACAAGCAACTTTAACACCTTTTTCTTTGATTATTCTGATTGTCGATGGACAATGCTAACCCATTGGATGATACCTAAAGTCGACCCTCCTATTATTATTTGCTGACATATACACTGATATTTGTCTACTCATTCTATGAGATAAATTGTCTAAGAATATTTGGTGTTAAGTTTACAACTCCTTGATCGATGTATGTATTATGTATGAGAAGGATTTGCCAAATAAGAATATCAAACTTCAAACACCACCAGCATCAAGGGGAAAAGAAACAGCGTCCAAAGGGAGTCCAGGTTGCCTTCAGAAAGACTTCCCTCTTAGGCTGCCCAGGGGGCTTAGGCTGCCTAGGGGAGTCGAGACTCCCTGACCGACCTAAGGGAGTCACCTGGGGGAGTCACATAGCTCCCTGACTCACCTAAGGGAGCCAAATAAGCACCTGGGTTCCCCCAAGGAAGGAAGTCATTCTGGAAGCAACCTAGACTCCCTTTTGACGCTGTTTCTTTTCTGTGTATAAGTCCCCCCTGTGGCTGTTTTTGCTGGTGCCGGTTGTATGTATGGATCCTGGAGCTTGTTGCCGAGTACATTACCAGGTCCTAATCAATACACCCGGCAGTTCCACACCCACCCACCAGGGCGGCGGCTGATGTAGGCCTGAGGACACACCTGGGAAATACAGGTTTTTATGGGTTGTGAGCGAGCAGAAACTATATATTTCCCACAATAAATAGCCAAAACTCCACGCCATTGACATACATGTACAGCATACCTCACGAGTTGAAGCTGGGTCATATCACACAGTGCCGAAGGCTGAGTGTGATATGACCCAGCTTCAAAAAGTGGCAACTTCTTAAAATCAACTAACTTGGAGGCCATGGAGTATGGCTACACCGTACTCCATGGGGGCATGGAGTACAGAGGTCCCATAGGCTTAGCATAGCAAGGCCGTACCACCATGTAATAAAGTTTTGTCTATGAAATAAGCTGAATGAAATTAATTAGCTCTGCCGCTTCCCCCCTTGATTTCTATTTGTTGTCCAATCCTATCTTTATGACAAGATTCTCTTTACTTTTGAGAGGGATAAAATGTATATGTAATAAAGCAGAACACCAAAGTGTGGGAAGTGCTTCAACCCAGTAGGGATACCTCACTGGTGAAGTACTGGCCAGTGAGGTATCCATGAATCATAGCCCAAATGTGGCATATTGCATCAAATTCTTTTAGCTACCTTAATGTACACAGATGATCTGAATGCTCCGGCCTCCAGTATGTAGTGGCTATCCCAGGTTAGTCATAGGGACAATGGTCAGACATTACCAAGTGCTATTCAATACTGACTGAGGCAAAACAACATAATGACTATTGCCTTACTTAAAAAAAGACTCAAAATGACTCATTGACATGGAGAAGACTAAGGTGAGTTGATCAGTGCTGACCACCCTGACAGTATTGCCTAACCTAGGTTGGTTGTATAGAGAGCCAGAAATTGACTACTGTAAAACCTCGCATATGTGCCTAGCTCACGTATAAGCCGCACCCTGACTGTGGGCCAATCCTATAAGCCGCACCAGATATATGTGTATGGTGACTTTTAGTACTGTACCATAGGAGCAAAAACTCATGTATAAGCCGCACCCTGACCCTGGGCCCATCTGACTTGCGTACTAGCCGCGGGTATACGCAAGGTTTTAGGGTAACTTGGTTGGGAACTATTGACTGATTTATTAGCCAGTACTGACTAAGTTCTGGAGCCTGCTGGTTATCAGTGCAGCCAGTAGCCGGCCGTGTAGAGGTAGTTATTGATACATCAAAGGGCAGACTAATGTATAGCGGACCTGGCCACACAGACAGAATCAATCCCCACCCTCAAGTATAGGGACCCACTCCTAATGAATGCAGCTAGGGTCAAAGCTGTCAGCCTATAGAGGACATAACACAGCAATGCAGGGGTATAGGGACCCACTCCTAATGAATGCAGCTAGGGTCAAAGCTGTCAGCCTATAGAGGAAATCACACAGCAATGCAGGGGAATATATATATATATATATATATATATGGTGTTGTGGTTATTTCTATCAAAAAGAGATGAATCAAGTGTGGAATGGAATATTTGGTTGTTTCAAATTATTTTAAAAAGATAATTTGTTAAAAATGTAATACCAGAACCTTATTCTGAGTCAAATTTCCTCTCTGTTGTTTTTGTAATATATCAACATTTTGGTCCAAAGCATCAGATTGGTTCTTGCTGATGAGCGCAATCTAAGCTGCTCTAAGGGACGGATCCAGTGGGAGGGAGTCCTTGGGGCCCCAAACACCCTGCCTTATGAAAAAAAAAATCTAGGGGTTTCTAAAAATATAGATCTTAGACTGAAGTCGACCCCAGCTGCATAGATTCCCATACATAAGCAGACTGTGAGCTGTGGGAGGACATTCCTCCACACAGAAGGATGGAAGCAGTAGGTGTAGAGTGCTTCCCCCTCGTGGCTGAACTGGGAACTGAAGCTTGTTGAGACACCTCAGCAGTGCTCTCACATCATATTGTTGTAAGGGGAAGCAACAAGGAGGTAATCACTGGTTCCAAAGACTGCAATTATCCATCCACAATCCTATAATATAAATTAGCTAATCATGGCAACAGCCAGTTTTTATCTCTCCCCATATAGAAGAGCACTCCCTCTAAACAGCATTTGGGATTGACACAAGAAATGTCTCATGTCTTACTAAATGAGTTGCAGTAAATGAGAGATTCTCAAAAACAGTGAACATGTTTAAGTTCCTTCAGTGAGATGTTAAATGGTCAGGTACTTGTTTTTACCTGAGTAATGACGAAAGGGGGATGAAGGTAGACCATAAAAAAGCTTTGCCTAATACATTTGTTTTTATAAGACTATTAAAAAGGTTCTGACCTCGGCTGTCACTTGCAGTGCTCCCTGGGCCCTATATCATAGGCTATATATATATGCTGGTATGAATTATGGTAGGGTTAATTCATAAAGAAAGCAAAAGGCCAGAGGTATAGATTTCTTTAGGCCATTGACCTGACTCAGCATTATGCAGTATGTGAGGAGACCATATTATAATTGATGAGAACAAAACACCTTCACTTCTAAGAGGCAGATGGTGACAGACAAACCTCTATGTAGAGATAAGATTAGGAATGCAGTATGGGCTGATGGAATCATATACTATGTGTGAACACTGCAAAGTGCCGTCTAAATCTACCTGTCGATCTGACTTGCATACTATACAGATAATCTAAAAGCCCCGTCCCTTAGTCTGTAATGGCTATCCCAGGTTAGTCATAGGGGCATTGGTCAGGTATGACCAAATGCTATTCAAGAATGACTGAGGAAAAACAATATATGACTAATGCCTTACTCAAAGGGACTTAGCCTAAAATTGAAAAACTAAGGTGTGTTAGTCAGTAGTAGGTTGGCTGTGTATAGATAGGCAAAAATGACTAAGATTAGTAATTACTAAGCATCAGACCCTAGTCACAGATACATATCACATTACTCCAATTACCCCTCCTTGTACCATCCACCATCCTACTGATGTCCTCTGTGCCTCTAAATATTGCTAATCTAGAAACACAATACATAGAGGTATACCGTTGCATAAACTTGAAACTAACACTTTAATGCATCATATATCAGTGTGAATTTGTAAATTTGAATGCAGCACCAGCAGCCCGTAAGGGTCAGCATAAAAGCAGTCCAATCATTTCTACTCATTTGTATGACAATATAAGTCCTGTTGGGTTGGCAGATGCTTGAATGCAACACTGGTGAGGTACTGGCGAGGAACATTACGATAGAGGGCATCATGCATTAAAGCACTATACAGCCTTTAGTGGGTTTAAAGCAGCATAATCACTGAGTATGTCCCATTCAAAATTCTAGTACTGTTCTAGTCTACTATGTGGTAGCTGCGCGAGTGGTGATAAAGCGCTATTGTCACACATCAGCACTTGACATCATTAAGGACCTCCAGGTTCATGTTAGGCCTTGAGACTTTACCACAACACACCCTTGTTACAATGTATAAAGCTGCCTCAAAATATGCAGAGCGACACACTCATTAATCAATTTTTGCCGCCATGTCTAAGAGCAGCAGACATTTACCAGCGCTGGTTCTGCTGGTTCTGCTGGTTCTGGGTGAGTTGTCAGCATCCTCCACTCTCCAAACACATCCAGGCTTACCTCTTTATATTATGGTTGCTAAGAAATTTTAATTTGTTATACACTTTTTTAAATTGAGACTTACCTTCTTCAAAGACATGGGAAGCACTATCGTTACTAAGACCCGTGACTAGACCAAGCTTGCCGCTTCTCTGCGGGAATCCGGCCCTCTAGCGGCTGGCCCACCAAACTAACAGACGCCCCATTCAGTTGCACTGTGTCCAACATTTGGATAACCATTAATTCATGAAAACGATTATTATTAGGGTTTGTTGACCTTTAACATCATAATATTGTGACTATTCAACGTACGCAGACCTTATCCAAGGATAAATGTAGCTATAATTCCCGGGAAATAAGCTCTATTCCGCCCATCGGTAAATCTGCATCACAGGAGCCCAGTGTAGCATGGTTTTGCAGCAATGGTGACTCGGAATAAATGTAGTTATTTTGTAGTTGATCTGATAAATTTTGTCAATTACAGGTATACTGAGATGAGATTATTATAATTCAATAACAAAAAAGGCTGTATAAAATTATCTATGGATAATCTGCGACTTTACGACATCCTCGCGCAGGCCAGAACTACACTGGCTACCTGCACCCCAGCCAGCGGCAGGTGTTTGAGCTTATTTCATGTAATATCCTGCATTATCTTGAAATCTGAAACGTACTATCTTTGAATAAGTCTTTGACGATGATGTGATTTGAGTTAGAACACTAGAATTGGAATATATCTTGAAATAATAAGCCAAAATATGTGCATCACGGGAGGCCTACATAGCTTCAGTACTAGAACCGGAGTTGGCTTGGTGGGCCAGCAAGATGGCGGAACATTTCCCGCGTAGGTTCGCTGGTTAGCATTATGTTTCACTTCTGTATATCTTTCTTCTGTGCCTTCTTCCAAAATGTTATTTTATATTTGACACATCATGATTATTCTCAATCTTTAAGACAAAATGTAATTCAATTAGAAGCGTTGTAGCATACATATGCGTTGGAGACTACAGTCTACTTCCACATACAGACTCTGTTGGGAGAATGACAGAGCCATGTTGAACACTCTCAACAATAAAAAAAGGACACAACCCGGTTCCCGACAAAAACACTGCTTGTTACCTTCGACAATCAAGTCACGCCAACATAGACTAATTCTCAAGCCCACGCAATTTGACAACCACGACACCTAAATAACGTTATGGCTTAGGGAAGAGAAGGAACAACCCTATGTGTCTAACTTAATACCATTATTTAGGGACTTTGTTTTACAGGACAGACAGGCTTAGAACTGCCTTGTAGTCAGTCGCATGGTTAGTTTGTGGTGGTATAGTGGTTTAGTCTATTGTGCCCTTGTCTTTTCATGATGCATGGATGCAGCCCTTTAAGTAAGATGTGGTAAAATATAACCGGTGCTGCATGAATGTATCATACAAGCTGGACGTGGTGTATAAGTTGCAGCCGGGTTGTCATGCTGAAGGCCGTGAGCCATTGTGAGACCCCTACAGGGTCAAAGAATCATGAAGTGGTAAAAGGTCATAGTGTATTTAAGTACTAGTCACACCATAGCAGGCGGATGTGGTAGCATGAGGACCCTTAACTAAATGATAGATGGTATCGCCTCGGGAATTTTTAATTGGTCTTCAGGACATCACACAGGTCTTGAGAGAGACTTTTTGTTATACTAGCTAATGATGTACATCAATCATTTACTTACTTAGTCTTAGTCCCACCCACACCTAATGGATAATACCTTTTTATTCTGGTGGGACCTTATGTTATCTATTCTGATGGAGTAAAAACATATGTTGGGCACTTAGCAACAATATGGTTAAAGCCACATTAACTATCTACTATGTACAACAATGCATAAAGACCATTAACTGGATGTATCATGATCCCAGGTCATTGAACTTAATACTTTCAGTATAAATAAAAGAATTTACAATACAATACAATACAACTAGGACTTTCGTATTCATAATGTTAGCATAGGACCTCATCAGAAAAAGTCAAACACTGATAACGGAGGCCACACCAGCATATGAGTCTTTACCATATTTGGTCATGCATTTATATTAGACCTGTCTCTTTGCTAACCCCAGGACGCCATCCATCCTGCTGCCTCCTGGTTACCATGGTAACGTCACTGTCGTCACATGGGGAGGTAACCATGGTTAATGGGGTCACACTATGTCTCTAAGGACGTTGTTATCAGATTGTCACCACCACCGACTGACATACCGGTGCCATGCTGACCTGGACAGAGGTCATAGTGCAGAGGTCACAGTGCAGTAGCCATGTTAGTTGTGTACCAGGGTCCCAATAAGGTAGTATTCATTGGTTGGTGATTGGATTTGTACACATTCCTCCAGACAGCTGCCACCACTTTGGACCAGTGCCAACTATAATGAGTCAGCAAAACTGTGTCTAGACATCAAAGACCTACATGTATACTCCTTTATGTGAAAGAAGGAAGATGAATCCAGAATACAATGTTGTGTTATCATGATTTAATGTATTATCTAAATCCAAATAGATGACAATTAAATTAAAGTCATCCAATCGGGAAAAAAAATATTCACTAGAAATGGCACAATCCATTCACAAACTTCAACAACTTAATCCAAGCAATAAACCCTAAATTAGTGAAATTAGTGACTGATAGAACCATTAGAATAGCTATAACAAATCACATTATGACTTGCTTGGGGGGGGGGGGTAGGGGGGGCAGAAGTACAACAAAGTTGAGTCTGAAGAAATTACAGGGGCTGTGTGATCCTCTTTAAATACAAGCCATGACAATGTGGCAGCCCACACATTAAGTGCCCATTAACCAATTGGATTTCCCCCATTAGCTGGTCAAGCAGAGAGAAGTTTTATTAAATCTGAATAGGAAATAGGACTATTTTCTGAGAGAGGCTGAAGCACTACCAAAGGCAATTGCAAAGAAGGTGCAATGAAATGAATGGATTACATATAAAAGTAGTAATTGTGGTTTGAGGCAACAAAGAGCTTAAACTTACATTGGAATAAGGGGAAATTTACCACAAACCCTCTTTGTGTTTTCATTAGCTCCACTTCTAATATGGATTATATCATAGAGTGAGCCCCTAGGCACTGCTAATGTTTGTTTGATAGCAGGTTTTTTGAGCTTTATAAAATGATATGCTAAAACACATTCTAGTGGGAACCCATCCTCGCTTTTTGAAACCTAGTTTTATTGTCTACCTCCCTGCTTTATGCTGGTCACAGTTAAAGGAGCGCTCATTTAGTAACAACAGAATGGGGGTGGTGCAATTGGGGCCATGAAGAACGCCCTGTGAAGAACACCCCGTGAAGAACACCCAGGGGAGAACGGTTGCTTGCTTCTTGACCAAAACGTTGGGAGAAGCTACGGCAATAGTTAACAAAGTGATTACAATAGCTACAATGTTTCAAATATATTATTTCAAGTAAATGTGTCAGCTTATAGCTGCTACCCTTTGCAGGTCCCCATCTTGGCTATGGAAGAGGCTGTGTCTCACCATATTGATACAAGTTGAAAGCCTTTGACCAGGTGCAATCTATGACCAGCATGAAGGAAACGGCTACTTTAGGTCAGATGTACATATAAATGGACAGAAAAAGTTAATAAATGTTTTAAGACTTCATGATACTAATTATTTTTAATTTCAATTCAAAATTCATGCTTGCCAGTCATAAATTTCCCTCGGTCATAAACTTTCAACTTGTATCCATTTGCTGAGACACAGCCAGGTATTAGGAAGTAAATTTAAGAAAAACATTGATCTGCCTAAAAGCCCACTCTCTGTGATTTCATCAGCCGCATTTCTCATATGGATTACAGGGTAGAGAATACCCTGAGGAGGTACTACTAATGTTAGTGAGCTGGGCGTTTTTCTGAGCTACTGTAAAACATACGCTCATAGAGATCTATCTACCTGGTTAGCTCTGCATGTGGCCACAGTGAAAAGCTGTCGCTGTAATGGCAGCATTGTGGTGCTCTCGTGTAAGAACTCTAGTCACAATTATGTGAGAAGGAGAAAATTAGCTTGTACTGGTCCTGCAGTGGCAAGCATACAATTCCATAAAATACAATTGGCGTTTGTGTACTGGACAGTATGTCTTCAATCTTTGAAAAACAAAAACTAATTCAGGAATGCATTAATCTCACAGGGTTGGCATGATACTTGGGTGCACACTTATTGGTTCCTTACTAGGGCTGCATTGAATTATCATGCTGATAAAGACCGATGTGCACTCAAGGTATGTCACCCTATACAGTAAGTTTATAAACTAACATCAGAAATCTTGCCATTAGATCTAGTACTTTCAAGAGACTCATCTAGTTGTGCAGAGGTCTGGTGCTCATGCTTTTCATCTATGTCACGCAATGTGGAAATGGCCAGAAACTACTTCTTTGTGAGACGGAGACGACACTTGATGAGTAACATGTTGTTCAAGCCCGGTCCTCCTCACATTCTCCAAGCAGAGGCTTCCTCACAGTGACAGGTCATGCAACAGTCTGATAGTGTGCGGGTAGTACCTGGATACTTATACAGAAGATGCCTCCCACTGTATATCTATCACTTTTGTGATATCTAGGATGCCTGGAGATTTGTGCAGGATACTTTTTGCATTGGCACCACATCTTATTACATTAAAAACAAGCTGGTTTCTAGTAAATCATTACAATAATTTTTTTAAACTTAAAAGGAACTTAAAAATGTGTACGGATATTGTGGAAAAAATTTCACATTTATTGGCAGTTAAGATTTTATTGATCTGCAAAAGCTGTAGCTCACTGTACTATTCACACTATAAGCTTTCCCAAAACATAATAAATGTGATGTACATTGGAAGAAGCTGTAAAGATGAAAAGGCAAAAGCTATAACATTCTTGCATTGCTCTTCAATCCCAAACTCCCTGTCTGTTTGTAAACATTAACTTCCCCTTCCCTTCCATTCTCTCTCTGCTCAAGTTGACAATACAGTTAACTCTGCATTTTCTATCTAGACTATTGTAACCACAGAAGTTCAATAACATAGAATAAATACAAAAGAAATGAAAACTGTGCTTAAATACAAAAGAAATGGAGACCATGTTGTATTTGCCTAAATAGAACATATGAAACTAGTTCTTCTTCTCAGTCGAAGGTGTGGATTTCCTAAAGGAGATTTGCAATTATGTTAACACCCACTATAGCTAGTGCATTTCCTGGTGAGAGTGAGGCTAGGGTAGATGACCTGTATAATCCCTGTTTGTTGGATCTGATGTCCAACACCTATTTCTCAGCTCTGCTGTCACTCGCATTCCTCCATGCAGGGACAGCCATTCTATCAGAGAGCACTGTTCTGTTTGATGTAAAAAAGGGTGGGTAACCGGGTCCTATATATGCTGTTATGAATTATTGCTGGGTCAATTTAGAAGAAGGGTAAAGGGCCAGAGCCGGAATGATGTATGTGTTAATAGGACATTGACCCCACTCAGCGTAATGTAGATAGAGGCTGGTAGATATACGTTGATACATGATACACCTCCACCCCTATCCCAACCATGGTGTAACACTTAACAGATGAAGAGTGATGACAGACCGACAAAGAAAGATATTAGAAAGTGTTAGAAAAGATCGAGACTGTGTTGATTGAGGAGAGATTCATGGAGAGCTAAGATATACTGTCTGAGTTGCTCTGGGGAGATGTGGCAGGCTGATGGGGGACTGCTGTATGTGTCTGTAGGACAATGACCCCACTCAGCCTCATGTAGATGGGGTTCTGGGGTCTCCACTGTCCACTCAGGGTCAGCAGGATCTGTACAATGACACCATACTTCATGTGGCGTGTCCCACAGAGTGCACTGTTATACAGGTCACAGTGCCCAGAGGCCCAGAGGGGCCTCTCAGAGCCAAGTTATAGAGGAGGAAAAGGGGGCACCGTTTTAGCACACAACACCACATACATGAGATGTGAGAAGGAGTCCTAGGTAAACAGTAAATCATTGTCTTCTTTAAAGGCTTCTGCTGGCCCTGCCTAGTCCTACTGTTCAACCATCAGCCCATAATTATTGAATAGCCACCCCTATTAGCAACCGAACCCAAAAAGAAGCCGAGCTGAGGCGGTCTGCAAATAGGTGGCATATTGCACTAAGCCCACGATACACACTGTGGTGAGTAACTCATGACAACTGTTTAAATGTTAATATGCTGGATTCCACTAGTAGTCATGGTGGGTTTCTGGTCATTGTATGTCAGCCTCATGAGGGGCTACTAAACCTGTGCTTGGTGGTGTACCTCAGCTGTGCTGGGTGAGTGATGTGAGTGATAATAGGGGACGGACAGGTTTGGTTGGTTGATGTATCTAGGGGCGGCCTAACCCTATTAGCATGATAAATACCAGGATGTAGGACCATCTATAAGGACAATAATAGGGAAGCGGGCTATCCTCTTTGTCATCTACTACCAAGTTAGCTCCAAAGGAAAACTTCCCCAAATGTAGTTAGATGAAACTAGTTTAACCGTCAGGTATTATTTAGATATCAAGGATCATGCTGTGACTCGATGTGCAGAAATAGGAAGCAGCAATACATAATGAAGCAGCAGTTGCCTCTTGATGTATTGGCTGCAGATAGTATAGGTGTCACGTGTAATGTCAGCAGTAGGACAAGCAGGCTAATGCATAATGCATGCCTACCAATATACCTGTCAGGGAGGAGGGACCACTTAACCCTTTAAGGACGGCAGGTCCCTAAAAGATGACATTTGTCTTAACTATTCACCAATGCAGCCCCAGCGAGTGACTGATGCTTGAATGCAGCTCTGGCAAGTTACTCTGTATTCATGCATCATGACGACAAAGGGCATGATGCAATAAAGCATCATGCCGCCCTTAAAGAGTTAATGGTGTATGAATACATGTTTTTCTGATCACATGTTCAGCACTAGTGTGGTGGAAGTGTCAGTCAGGAGGAAAATGGTGCAGGAGTCACTCTTGAAATGGAAGAGTTGGGTTTCATGTGTGGACTGGTTCAAAGCAGTTAACACTTTTGAGTGACATGAGCCAGACACCAAACCTGACCTTGACCTTCAGAAGCTCAATGAGATAGAGGAGGTGGCATGTACTGCCTTTATAGACGTTAAAGGTAACAGTAAAGGTCACAGAGCTAAGGTCAAAGGCATCAGACACCAGTTTTAACTCTACTTGGAAGTTGGTGTACTCCAGTATGTACCAATCACAGTTATGCACTCAGTAAGACCGTTGGAACTACTTTATGCATTACCTACTCATTAAGAATGGGAGAATTCAAGTTTAGTTTACTGTGTTTTGGGGGAAAATGGTGGTTGAAATAAGAGAGCCTGCTTTCTAAGGATACAGTAGACCTCAGAGATTGGGATGAGTCGTCTTTAATGTTTACCATAAAACAATATAAAATGATTCATTATAATATGTTTCAGTTCATGATTGAATATTGGCAAAATGGTTGAAATGGAATTCCGGAATAATCAATATATTTATGCAGGCACCAGGGCAAACAATGATTATGAACAATACTTGTCTATGTATGTGGGTGCACAGAATATGATTCCATGGTTCTGTTTGCCTTAAAGATAAATGTTTACAATTCATGATGGATTATGCATAGCTTATTTACGCATAGAGCAATACATGCATATCACTATAAATGCATGTGACTCCAGATCCATAATATATTCTCATGCCATTTGAGAAAAAGGTGTCTTAGAAAAAATAAACTAACGCTGTAATATATCATACCAACCCTGTTATGGATGTGAAATTTAGTTCTGCTTAATTCTGCGAAAATAATGAGACATGTACATATCAGACTATTTTAAATACAAAACCTAAATACAGGATGCTTTAGTTATCCATGTACTCACAAATAGAGTTATGTTATAGACGTGTGTTTAGACTCCTCTTTATTTTTGCTTCCATGCCAAAATGGCTTGTCACAGTAAAAACACAAATAAGTGCTTGACTCAACCGGGGCAAACATTTTCAACAAACAATGCGATTCAAGGCCTGATGGAATTGAAATATTACACCAGAACGTAGGCCATGACTGCAGTGAGCCACAGATTCAAGTCCAGTCTTCATGCCATGCATTACCAGAATCATGAAATTTTAATCAAATCCCAGGAATCATACCAAGTCGCATTCCCTGTTAAGATGCGTGGCCATTAATTGCATTTTCCTATTTCATAAAGTTCCTCCTTCCGATATGGGAAATGGTCCCAACCTCATCCATCCCTGTCTCGCAACGATGTGTGTCCGGGAGATGCTGTTGGCTTATGCAAGGGATTGGAAAGCAATGGTTCCATATTCAATAGATATAAACTATCCTAAATTATTTTAAATCTTGGCCAGTTTCCTGGTAATCATCATGTATGAATGCAACATGTGTGAGTAACATGTGCAATATATTCTGTAACTGTATCACACGCAGCTATTTGTGGCATATGGACTGGCAGCAGGCATGGGGGGGAAGCACCTTTCATCTGTAACAAGTAATGTGGAAATGGCGGGAGCTCCCTCTGTGTGAGATACAGATGACACTTGGTAAGCAGAATGTAGTCTGCACTATTCATATCCTGCTTCCACATTGACAAGTCATGCACACGGAGGGAAGTGCTAAGTGTACACTGACACTGCTGACCTGTATATGTGTACCATTGTCTACAGCTTTATCAAGCTATCCCATCTTCCTTCCCTCACTCAGTCTGCAAGTTTTCCCACTCCCTGTCACTCAGTCTGCCACTTTTCTTATGGCCACTTGGTCTGTCTACCATTTTCCCACTCACTCATCTCCTCTATTTTTCTTTCCTTTAACGTGTTTTATCATCATAATACAATATTTATGTTAAATAAGATGCTGCTTGGCCGGCAATGCCGCCTTGATGCCCAGTAAGTAAGCCCTGCAAACAAGATCTCAGGCAGAACTCGTGCAGTTCTTGAGTCACAACTCGGGATCCCTGGGAGAATTGTGCACGTATCTGGCACGAGAATATGTGAACAGCTTTTGACTGTGTCATATTCTGTGGAATTCCACATTATTTATATCAAACAGAACTTGGGAATTGAACGTTCGCAACTGAGTAGAATCCAGGTAGGTCATAATGGCACAAGAAAGGCACGAGATATTCCCAAGAATTGTGAACATGTCCTTAGTACAATCAGAACTTGGGAATTGAACGTTCGTAACTGGGTAGAATCCGGGTAGGTCACAATGACACAAGAAAGGCAAGGAAATTGAACGTTCGCAACTGGGTAGAATTCTACCCAGTTGCGAACGCTCAATTCCCAAGTTCTGATTGTAATAAGGATATGTTCACAATTCTTGGGAATATCTCGTGCCTTGCTTGTTATCAAGTGCAAATTGTTTTGAGTGCAACGTTTTCATTTTTTTTACTGCAGATGACATCTATGTAACAGGCCCTTAATATTTTCCATGTAGTCCTTTATAGGCAGACTCTCGGTGGGCCTGCTTAGTGAACCCTTTTCTCATTGTTCTCATGTGATGGATAGAGTCACTGGTATATGGAGACCTTATTAGTTGTATGGAGACCCCACTTCATCTATCAGTCCTATATGGTATACAAGGACAATGCTTACAGCATGGAGACAGAGCTGTGCATCATCATGATGGGTGACTGCATGTATAGCATTAGGATAATGTATGAAACAATCGCTCCTTTAGCCTCTTGATCTAGATATTGCTTTCAAGTTAGAGAAACAAGAATATCAATTTACATTTGTAATAATTTATGACCCATACATTCACTACCCTAAGAACTGGGGGAAGGAACATTAGAAGATACCAGTTCTGAAGCCCACCGTATCAGTACCCTGGTCATGTCTATACTAAACTCTCAGACTATGCCATACACCATATGGGACTATCGGCAATATCTAGGTCAATGACTGAGTTCATGATCTTCAGTGAGCAATTTAGATATGATCTAATCCCTTCTTAACAAAGTCATGAATATCATATCCATGTATCAGACTTGGACCATGTGCTATTGCAGGGTGAATTATGTCAGCTCATTCTCCAACAGTTTATCAGTATGCTGCCCATGCTCAGGCAACCCCTCAGAAGGAGCCTGACACTGCACTTAATCATCCAAGGGTCACAAACTGACTTACCGTGAGGAGTAATGTCAATATGACCCTCCCAGGTTCATAGCCCATAATGAACCTCCAAAACAACATCATACATATTAGATCTGCATCAGATATAAACCTGATATTGGTTAGACTCTGCCCTCACTACCCCTCAGGCTTAACCTTAAAGCACTTAC
Organism: Harmothoe impar; assembly: GCA_947462335.1. Classification (NCBI taxonomy): domain Eukaryota; kingdom Metazoa; phylum Annelida; class Polychaeta; order Phyllodocida; family Polynoidae; genus Harmothoe; species Harmothoe impar. The sequence goes on along the minus strand of OX381706.1, from coordinate 84,317,140 downwards.
TGTCACCTCCTAGGATTATTATTTTATGGATTGTTTATACCCTAACCTGACTGGTGCAACTTTGAAAGTGATGAAAATATTTCACTAGAATATTTCACCAAAATCTCACCTGTTGAGTTTGTATCAAAGGTTCTTTCGCTAGCAGCTATTAAGGAAGAATCAGTCATGCTGAATACAGTGAAATCTGACCAAGTGATCACCTACTTTGTATTCAATTTCAATGGATGTAATAAAGCATAAGGTTAATAACTAGCAGCCTTAACTTGGCTGGAATTCTTTTGTAGATATCATGCCTGGGACTTCTTTCCATTTTTTTCAGAAATACAAAAAAGTGTCCATGGCTTCTAGACATCAGCCATAACTAAAGGTGTTGTTTCAGCCCCTGTGAGCTGTGTTCTCATGAATGACAGATTGTTGCCGGACGACTTCACCCTGAGGGGTCTAGTCGGCATGCTACTCAGCTGTCTGAGAAACGGCTGACAGGGGGTGAGGGAGGCTCTCTGCTATCTACTTGGGGTAGAAAGGGACATAACACCTCCTTATTTACCTATGACTCTTTGGTCACTTTTTTCTTAAGCAGGAGCCACAGCAAGGCTCATCTAAAAGACATTGAAGAGCTGTCAACTGCATATGCATGCCAATAGCCATAAATCATCCCATGTAAAGGACTCTATATAGGATGTGATGTGATGTGCATTCACTAGGATGATATATAAATGGGATGGATGATGTATTTAATCACCTTAAGACAGTACCAAATACATATGGGATGTACAGAGCAACTTTTTCCACTGCTGAGAAAGGTAATCGCAGAAGTCTACATAAAGTCTACAAAGGGATGACCTTTTTCAGTTGGCTGCAGGTGAACTACAGCCTTCTACATGACACCAACATACAACACAGCTGTCAGACCCAGGGAGGCTGCTGAGGAGAGCAACAGCCACTGGCATGAGCAGTCAGGAGGTGTAAGGCACATGTGTACAGTGTGTAAGGCATACTCCTTGAGATGCCAACCCAGCTCATAAGCTTGTAGACATTTTTAAAACTCAAAGTTCTGAGGTAGGACTTGTGGTGCATCATGACCACCTTACAGGACTGAGACACTCCTGCAGCATTGGAGCTCAGAGCAGCTCTACAGTATACTGTATGTCTATAGAGTGGTGAGGTGGGGGTGGACTGTAACTGTGTGTGTGAAGCACTCAGCTGAGCGGCTGATAAGGCCGTGTTTGTAATCATAACATGAGTTATAGTAAAGGAATCAATGCTGGGAGGGAGGGAAAGCTGTCAGCCATTCTACAGGTAGCTGTATATGAAGCGGTGAGTTGAGAAGCTGATGAGGCTGTGTTTGTACTAAAAACAGGAGCTATTGTAAAGGAATCAATGTGGGGAGAGAGAGAGCTAGAAAGCTGTCAGCTGTTCTACAGGTAACTGTATACGAAGCAGTGAGTTGAGAAGCTGATAAGGCCATGTTTGTACTAAAAACAGGAGCTATTGTAAAGGAATCAATGTGGGGAGAGAGGACAGAGAGACAGAGACAGAGACAGAGAGACAGACAGAGAGACAGACAGACAGGGACACAGACAGCTACAGACAGACAGAGACACAGACACAGAGACAGAGAGAGAGAGAGAGAGAGACAGACAGAGACAGATAGAGACAGAAAGACAGTGAGAGAGACAGAGACAGAGACATACAGAGACAGAGACAGAGACAGACAGAGACAGAGACAACGACAGGCATCACAACAGACATACAGACAGAGTGAGAGACAGAAAAAGAGCAGAGAGAAAGGGAGACCGACAGACAGACAGAGTGTGTGTGTGTGTGTGTGATTGAGAGAGAGAGATAGTGACAGCCAGACAGCCAGAGTGATAGCGAGAGAATGAGCAACATTGATTGACAAAAATTAGATTACTTAGTTGACTAATATTACATGCTAACCAAGTCTGACGAAGCACAGTTCAGCCTTCCACATACAGCTTACACACACACACAGAAGTAAAAGAGTCGCTACGACTCTGACAGCCAGAGTCACAGTTTGTCTCCCACGTGACACCTGTAGAGGAGAGTCGAATGAGTTTGACTCTCCATTCCTGAAGAGTCAACCACAGTTGACCCATCAAAGGAGGGGGAGTCAAAATTGATACTTGAATACATGAGGGCATGCAGGTCAGGTGGATTGTGTAATTATGCCAGGCTAGGCTGGGGGGAATAGGTCTATACACTTAGTGGACAGGCCAGGTGAGGCCTGTGAGAGAAGTGAGTAGGTGAAGTTATTGCCCTAGAGAGGTCAATAGCAAGACATGTTCTCATGTCGACCACTTCTCCATATGTAAGAGGGCTAAGTTATATCTGCCTCACACTACACTATGCAGACCATTGGCCACAAAGATCAAATTAGATGCCAATATCACAGGTCCATGTGTAGTATTAAGCAGTGTTTGGCAAGTACCAAATGTCTGAAGTATTGAAAGTGGCTCTAGCCTGTAGTTGCCACTGGTACCAAACAAGTGCAGGCTGCCCCATCATATGGTTTCATATACAACTACTATCAGATTCAACATAATAGAGTTGACTATGGTAAAAGAGTCATGGCGATGCCTTTACTTCTCTCTGTGCAATTACATAACGAGTGCAGCACGCTGTGGCTTCTTTGAGGAGCAATTAAGGTTTTCAGAGAAAAATGGTTGCAGAGACTCGTCTCCTGGCGGCAGTGTTTCCTTAGTTTGATGTGACTTTTGCATGTTGTCATGACACAAGTTGGAGAACTTTATTCACCTGAATGAAAATACTTGACCCAAAGGCATCTCATAGATTGATTAGCTCTCTGTGTGGGCTCTTATAAATCATTATTTAATGTTACATTGGGATCTAGAGGACATAACTTCTTGTTTTTGTGAGAGGTGGTATAGGGACCTCTAATTGTGGCAGCCAGAAATGGTGGTATAGAAAAGTGATATGACTGTAACCTCTAGTGGTCAAACTCCCCATTCCTATTCATTAGGAAGAGGGAGGTACAGAAAGTAGAATTAATTGGGAGGGGACTGGATTTGTGTCATGGGTGGCGGGATATGCTCCTTTACACCCAGTCCTACACATCCACACCACTCTGTATAAATATCATGGCTGCTACCCGCTCACACTATGCCTCACTGCCTTATTCATCATTATGACTTTTAAGAGGATTGTACATTGACAGGGTTGAGTTTCAGTATCTAAATGTTTGATTTAATTAAATGATTTAGTAAACTGCATTAACATACATTACTCATTTGTCAACAGAACGCATACCTGTACGCATATCTGTAGTGTTATATCTACTCCACCCTTGTCTAATTCAGTGTACAGTCATCCAACCTCCACATGGGGCAAACAGATGCCGCTCTAAAAGAATCATCAAACAGGCCTACTTCCCTTTAATATGGATACCATCGGGTGCGGGTTTTGATGTTGCTCCCTGGTGGTTACAAAGATGGTCATTCATCATAGCAAGGGGTTCTTATTATATATGGGTGGGTGTTGCTCAATTACAAATGTGAAGGCAGGGGAGGCATGGGACAGGGCGTATATATGAGGGAATAGTATTTGAAAGGATAAAAACGTGGCAAAGAGCCACTTAAAAACATGTTAGTACAGATAGAAGACAGATAGGGAGAGAGGCAGGTAGGTGGGGAAAGGCAAAGAGGCAAGGGGGGCTATAATAAGATAAGGGAGAGGATATACATTGGAACTTTAAGCTACTTCCAGCTGATTCTTTTGAATTCTCCTTCATCCTTCATTCTTCATCCCAGACCTCGTCCTGCCCTCTCCTGACCTCACAGAGGCTATAGATAACCTCACCACATCCCACAATCCATCACTCTGTGTAATGGACTTCCTGTTATAGCACCAGCCCATCCTACAGCTGTGAAATTGAGGAAAATCTCTTTTATCTGTCATCCTGTCCCTCATGGAGATTTGATGGTGGTAACAAAGTGATATTGCAGAACTAAAAGGGGAAGTTATGCTATATGTCTATATAACACCCTTATAGATGAATTATATACCAGATAGAATTATCAGAGGAGCTCCTTTAACAAAATAACAACAGATTTATCTCAAGACCATTAAATTCCTGTGCTTTGTGACCTCTGTAATATTTAACCAGGAATTCAAACACCTTGATAGCACAACCCTGTATGTCGATCCTGAGGCAAACGTCCTACAGCCTGAGCTACTCCCCACCCCAAAGGCGCACATATACCTATATCATTATACTCACAGATCGGTCACATCCACAGCCTTTAAGACACCACATATGTGGTGGTTAATGGTAGAGGATCTATAACATCTTTGAGTTCCAAACGCTCATTTACCATAAAGCTTTGTGGTGGACATCAGTATTGGAATATCCCAAGGGCACAACCAAACTGGAATTAGGGTTGCTGAATAGGGGAATACCATCATGTATTCATAAAGAAATGTAGCCTAGTTCAAAGACCTTCAAAGACCTAACCTGATTTCAGTTATATCAAAAGGTAGCTGTTACTTGAGGATAGCTTCCGGTTGTAGAGTGGAGGAGAGCTAGCCAAATATGGAGCCACATTCAAGGCGTGATAAACCTGATGATTAATGCTAATGAGTGCAGGACGTTAGGTGTGTCATAGGTTGTTACATGGTGTATCAAAGAACTTGCTCTGATCAGTGTAACAACTGACTCTGATACTGGATGCTGCCCTACTGAAGGAATATGAAGGGTTGCCATGCAGAGTAAAGTACTGCAACTGGTCTTTCTGTGCAGGCAGCCATATTGTTTTCTTGCCTGCTCACACAGAATGCATTATAGTTGTGGCATGTACAAGACTAATTGCAGGTCATACAAACAGGTTGAGAAAACAGTCAGTCCCTACACTGCATACAATTTGGCATTTAAGCAAGGGTTGGACTTCCTATAATAACACTTCCAGCAAATACAACTTCATGACCGTTCCATGATACTTACATAGTAAATGATGAACTTGAGACATCCTGCAGTCCTTCAAAAGTTAAAACACAGTGCAGTTTGGTGCCTTTCTCTGCTATCACCACTGCCTCATTGGCATTGCAATGGAACTGCTACAAGATCTAGAACGTTGCATGGTGTGCGGTTATTTTTAGTGCTCTATGGGAATGATTCTCGGTCTTTTAGTCAGTTGCATCGATATCATCAGTTGTGAGTACAGTCTATAGTTCTGAAGCACAGCAATGATTGCCTGCAGGCCCGCTGCTAAGGGGCATTACCCCCTGACATCTCAGTATGATTGTAAATGATCTCCCTTTATTTGGACATGGCCCAGCAGCAGCAAGAAACACTTTATAATCTTCCCAGTAAACAAATAACGTTATACACCATTTTATAACGTTTCTCTAAGGCTCTTTATTATGGCATAACATTATGTGAAGTTTAAAACGTTATTTTGACGTAAAAACCCTTCACTCAGCTCTGTGCCAGAGCCCCCCAGGCTACCACCGGTAGCCATTGTCTGTCCATTAAAGGACTTCCTGTTCAGTATAACCCGAACATATTCCCGAACAATTACCTTGTTCTGCTACCTTCACTGCTACTGGTCACGGCACCAGTGTGGTGGTTCATGGTTACTCTAAGTTAAGGAACAACGATCACGGCAGTTTCCAGGTGCGAGAATATATCCGTCTTTATTCACAAGAATAACAACTCCAGTTCCTTTACTAGGGAACGATCAGTGTAGAATCAATACACACAGGTAAATCAGGTTTCTCTATAAATAGAGGAAACGGTCAGTATAATCTTAGTATACAACTACGGTTGGACATGTGAAGTCTATCGTCAGTCGGGCCCCAACTCAAGCCCCAGCAACGCTGTACAAGGGATAGATGAATATTGATGCTGCTTGAGGGAAATTATATCCTCATCAGATAGAGTGGCTTTTATCTTGTTTTTCGCTGACATGATTCCTTTGTAGACAGTGAGAAGATTACCACAGTCATCTAAAGATGTAGAATAATACATAAAATAAGCTGTCAATGGCAACATTATAGACTATTGCACAGACAATTGGTATTTAGACAGTGTTCAGAAGTTAGCTGCACAATGATACTTTATGGAGCCTATGGGTCTGATACTATGGACCCTATTGGACTGATACACTCCCAAAGGGTCAGCATGATGCACCATTGCAGCATTGGTTAGTTAACCGCTGGGGCTGTATTGCTGCACCATGACAATATATATATATGGCCTTTTAGCTACATGTGTCCTGCAGGAGGGAAGCAGGCTCTGCGGGACACTGACCAGGGCTGCATTCATGCATCATGACAACTAAGGACCTGATGCATTAAAGAACCATGTGGTCCTTAAATGATTCAAAAGTTACTGTGTTACAGGTGTTGAGAGATGCCCCAAGGATTAACAGTAATTTTGCAAGTGTCAGTTGAACAGCGTGGTTTGAAAGATTAAAGAGAAAATTAATGTGCTACAGTCTAGTTGTACTCAGAGAGATTGCAATCGACTGCCGCATGGAGACTTAGTCCTGCCATATAGGGATGGGGAGTCTGCAAATTATCCACTCTGCCATATAGGGATGGGAAATAAGTGGATACTCCACTCACTGCACAAAGGCATGATGCTATCTAGATAAAGGTAATTTACATATAGCCTAAAAGGCCTGATATTGTGAATATCTTTCCAAATTCAATAAAAAAACGTCTGGCCTTGTTTTGCTAGGTAAGGTCGGGTTACCTAAAACACTTATTTTTCTTACTTGGCCTAACCATCCCCTAATCCTGGCATATTTAAGAGCAGATACTTTCAATAGTAAGATATATTCCAGTGAAAACATATATACCATTTTTCACTGAATCACATATTGAAAGTTGTATAATAGGTACTGTTATTGGCTTGTATAAGCTGTTAAGTGTACCATTACCCTATCATTATAAGACCAGGGTACAGGGCATTCATTTATTTAAATTACTTCCTGTGCTCATTCAATGCTAGCAGTTATAAGGTAATGACCCTTAGAAGAGTCATCATTTTTACATTTGTTCCTCATTTGAAGGCTAACAATAAACAAGAATTATCGAAACTGTTGAGAAAAGATCTTGATTATCTTCAGTCCCGCACTCAGGACTGCATCTATTTGGGTTCCCTTCAGAGAAAAAAACCCTTTAGGAGCAGCATAGTCAGATCATTATGGCATTTGTCGTCATGATGACTGTTGAAGCCCATGGATCATTTGACTGCAAGATTCAGGGGTGAGGCAACTGGGGGGTTGAGTTGAGTTTAGAATTTTATTGGCAATCGATTTACATTACAATAGGGACTTTTGTAACCCTGATCAGTAAACTCACCTTTGCTGCGTTCATGTTTCATGATGACAAAGGGCAAAGTGCATTGAAGCACTATGTGGACATCGAGCTACAGTAAAGGAATGAAAGCGATTGAGTAGCCAGTTACTGGGGGTAGACGTTCAGTGATAAGTCTCCATTATCAGGGTGAGGTTTTAAGTGTTGTGTGTAGAGCGGGATGGGGATGGGTTTTGAGTAAGGGCTGTGTGTAAGGGGCAGATAAGGAGGAAGTCAAAGCTGATAACACAACCTTATGTCTACCTTTAAGGTTAATGTAACACTTTAATGCACTTGGGTTGGGATGATGCAGCAAAATATAGCAGTGATGAACAACTTGTGACCCTTGAAGGGGTTTATGATAATAATACAATAAAGCCAGGTTGCTGAACAGATATACAGTTACTGTCGACAGGTATAGGCCACAATCCTATTCCTTCTGATAAACAGAGCACCGCAACTCTGGAGCAGCCATTTCCATGCAGAGTGATTTAATGCACCTGCTGTATTCATATACACCCATGTGAGATCCTTGTTGGTGTATCATGATGACAAATTAATGTATCATAGCCTTGAGACAAATTGTGGGTCCTTAGGGGTTATTCTCTGCCCTCCCCCTGCCTCTGTTTTCAGCCTGATGTAGTAGCCGGGTGGGTGTCTGAAACAGCAGCAGCTGGTTCTAATAATTGCCCTCACCCAGTGCTACAGGCATGGTGGGCATAACACTTTAAGGTCAGAGTCATGCCTCAATAGCTAATTTCTACTTACCATCATAATTCTGTTGTGAGTAACTTGTTAGGCATGTTTTTCTGCACCTATGCCAACCCTTTGGGAGTGTATCGATCCTGCTTGGCATGGTGCATGCTTCAGCACTGGTGAGTAACTCACACGATGATCATGATAGTGTCTCAATACCTGAAGGTACCCTTAAAGGGACTTCAAAGTCAGTGCGCCTTACCCGGGTTACATGTGGCTGTTTCCCCCAATATTTGTGCTGTGGCTACATCAGCAGGACTGGGGGAGTAGGAGTGGACAGGATGTTATCTTGTGGAATACTTGTGTTTGTTCTCAAAACTCAAGTTCACTCAGGCTGCCTCTCTGTCAGAAATATATATGTCTATATAGTGATGTTATCTTTAAGTTTCCTGAATGATACTCATCGTAACCTTGATAATAGTTTTAGACATTATATAACAAGCACTAATAGACATTTTAAAATGAAAGGCAGAAACACTGATAGAGGATAAATAAGCTATATATGCAGTCATTGTGTAGAGTGTCTGCGGCAGGGTAGGGGGAGTCTTATAAGGGAGGTATGCTTACTGCAGAGGTTGAGGGTACTGCTAGAGCAGCTGATAGAGGAGGTTAATGAGGTTGCCATGGTCACCTGGAGTCTCCCCACCCATCCTTAACGACAGACAGAGCGGTCCCCAGGGGCCTTATTAAGGGCCATTACAACCCGGATACAGAGTCCATTTGACAACTTCATCCAATAAAACCAGTCAGTATTTTACTTAAATTGTCAACTTGGTGACGTTTATTGTGATATAGCCTCTACTTGTCTTAACTTTGATTACTCTTAGTTTTATCTGTAAGACTATGCTGTCTACATGGTTAACAGTTAAAGGGTCAATTTATTTGGCTTAATTATTTACTTGTGAGAAGCATTGTTTAGTAAGATCACAAAAACCAAATGGCACACTGATGTGACATGCCATCCTTAAAGGGTTTAAGTACTATGCTGTCCTTAAAATATCCGTTGTGAAACAGACAGGCTGACAATGGACAGAGACAGAGAAAGAGGGATAATTTCCAATCTTTAAATCTTAAGTTTGTATCCTGTGTGTCAAATCTAAATTGCACCACCTCAACCTGGACAAAGTGAACCAGGACAAAGGGCACCTTGAATAACATGTAATTAAAATATATTTCCCCACTTCAAACAGGGAGTTAATTGGTCTGGTTTGTAATTGATCCCCTTGGGATTAATTAATTCTGGAAACCAGAGCATTCTGACCTTATCAAACTGTATGTTTATAAATACTAGTTTTTATACTTTTATAAGAAACTGACCAATACCACGGTTAAATGTTAGATCAACATTTAACCAAGACAAAACATCTGTTCTTCATCTTGAAAATACCATTTTCCATATGGGTAATAAGATCTATCTCTTAGACTAAATAAATTGCCTTTCTCATATATATCTCACTGCATAGTGCTATGAAACCTTTTAATTTCATTTAGCCTAGGGAGCTCCCAGCCATGAAAGCCAACCATAATTATCATGAGAGAAAAAAGGATAGTTGAGAGGGACAGGGGAAACAAAGGGAGGGGTGATTATTTAAAATATTTTTGTATGGGATATTGACTATTTGTCCAGGAAATAGTCTGTTCCCCATGAACGTCATCCATATTTATGAGCAAGGACAGGATGAATGAGGCTTATTTCAACAAATGGGCAATTCTCCCAATTACAGACCACAGACTGGTTCACAGAATTACTCACATTTCTGCAAGAAATAAGAAGAGTGGTAATTTAGAAAGATCATGTGAAATTTAAATGGACAACCCTCCTTCCTGGCTGTTTTCCTACAAATTATCAACCTTTAGGTCCTGAGGGATGTTCTGAAAGCAATTTATGACAAATGTCACATTGCTTGAATGTGTTGTTTCTCATTGGTTTTTGAACACATTGAATTGTTGTGTTGTTTAAGCGTACTTTGGTAATAAAACTTGTTTGGCATTGATTTAAGATGCTGTTCTTCATTGGTTTTTGAACACATTGAATTTAGTGTGTTGCTGCAGCCAGGCATGGAGGATTTTCTAGAAATTCAGTAGTTCTGGAATAAAATTTAAAAGAATCCCACTAAACTTTGATAAAGATTTACTTGCTAATACACTGATCATCTTGAAGACATATGCCCATGAAGCCTTAAAGTATCGCCCCATCCAACATGTTGAGGGTCCAAGAACTTTCTGACCCAAAGAAACGACAGCTTGAGTGGACCGGGCACCCAGACGTTATTATCAGTGTAATGAATAAATAACACTCCCTCAGGCATTTCCCTCTTTTCAATAAGATTTCCGATCCATGGCATGAAACCTGCCAAGGAAAGTGGAAATGAAAAATAAAGATCAGTGACTAAAACTGATTTGTAGTGTTTTTATTGGTGATTCCTTGTTTGAAAGGCATGTGGAAGGAAAACAATGGCAACGGAAAGGTGCCAGAGGAGATAAGCTACAAATAATCAGATTTATTGTAAAATTGTTTGAACAGTGGAACAACATGCTGTATAACAGACATTGACAGAGAGCTGAGGTGATGCAGATAGTTCAAAGTGTCACTGATTAGGAAACTGAAATATTGGAAGCTGTTTAAACCTTAAAGGGCATCATATAGGTACTTGTCAGTGAGAACATAAAACTGGGATGTCTTACTTGGCAGTATGATGATGTAGGCGACCCAGAGAATACGACCCTCTCCACTACCTGCCCTACATCATACATCACACATCTACTGCTATATCTCTGCTCCTACCCCCCTGATGGTGATATCTCCCCCACATACCCTCAACTCTTCCTCCCTTTAGGCAACATCAAACCATGGCTAATTACCCATCACCTTTAGAACTCATTAGGAAGATAAGGTGCCTGTCATTAATGTGATTATCACCCAGCCATGGCCCTAGGATCAAAGGCACTTTAGACTAGGGTGGACTATACATGTGCTTTGTAGTTTAAAGCAAATGGACCAGGAATGCATGTAGTATTATATAAGGCCTACATACTCTCATTAGTTTCTGCTGAAAACCATAGTATGTTATTGTTGATGAATTGTAGTAAATTGCTACTGCAGTTACTAGGATATTTTGTGAACAAACTACTGTGACATTACCATCTGAGACTGGTTTCTCACCTGGTAGGAAGTGCTTGAACATGGATGATTGACAGGCAATATATTAGCTTTCACCTGGTATTAGCCCACTGCTACCCGCAGATATCCAGCGTAGTTTCAGCCCTTCCCATCACAAATCTGGATCCCCTCATGGTGAGCATCCCTGCTGCAGACTGTGGCTGTGACCAGCACCTTGCTGTAAGTTGCAGTCTGTCAGCTCTCATTTACTAGTTATCATACAGTAAGTGGATGTGATGTCTGACTCTGTGAGGGTCAGACAGAGGCTGGTTAGTGATGTGAAGCAGTCATAGGCTTGACACGCAGAGGCGGAAACTAGTCTATGAAGGGGAAATATTGTCGATATGAAACCTAGAAGAATAACTCAAAGGAAAAAGTAGGCCAGCCACTCATGGTGGTAATACTGTTGTAGGAGAGGAATATATTACCAAAATGAAGCCCAGATGAGTGATCGTTTTCACTCAGAGGAAAAAGAGAGCCTTAGGCTTAACTCACTTTGCAGTCCATGGAGGGTCAACATAAGAAGTAATAACTGCTCTGATGTGAGCAGAGACGAAATTTCCGGGGCATTCTGAGAATAGTCCCCATCCAGTCCCCATCCAGTCAGAGTGGAGCTGGAGCTGGTTCTCTGGCTGCACAGGGCGTACAGAGTTTTAGTCAGGGAGGTGTCAGTGGATGTGACAGTAAATGTTGGACTAGGCCTGTAAGTGAAGGTATAAAGGGTATTGAAGCTGAAAGCTGTCAGGCTGTCTGTAGTGGTTCTGTAGGTGACTAACTCCTGTGCTATGGTGTAACCACACAAAATAGCTGTGATCCATACATTGGTACTCTGGTCATAGATAGGGAGGCTGCACAGGGCGTATAGAGTTTTAGTCAGTAAGGTGTAAGTGGATGTGACAGTAAATGTTGGACTAGGCCTGTAAGTGAAGGTATAAAGGGTATTGAAGCTGAAAGCTGTCAGACTGTCTGTAGTGGTTCTGTAGCTGCCCAACTTCTGGCAGGGAGAAAAAGAGTTCAAGTAACTAAATAGCGGTGATCCATACATTTATCCTAGCACGGAAACAGAACAGACAAAAAACAGACACCTGAAGCACACATTATGTATGTCTACCCTAGTAACAACATTTGTGGCAGGGGAGGGGACCAAAAAGACCTGTAACTCCCAAACATATGGTTCAATTTGTGTTTTTCAAAAGGATGAAGATAATGTTTTTCTATTTAGCATTGCATGGAAAGACATCAATAAAGAATACAGCTGTAGCATACATCGTATTTTTTTCTATTTGATCTACAAGTTTCCTTTTGAACCTTTGACGTGGTAAAGCTGATACTGCAGACACTTTTCTTTAACTCTACATTTCAAATCAGACCGGAATTGAATTTCCCTGACTCCTTACCATACAGGCATAAAGCCACACTACGCGAGTTTAAATCCTGTCTACAGGACCCACCAGTGTTGATAGATAATTCTGCTGTAAAGAACAGAAGTAGGGGTCCTCTCTGTCTACATTATCTGTGTCTGTGAGGATGTTGATTCCAATTTTCCAGCTCCATATTGGATTTGAAGACAAAGCTATGTGTGATACATAGGGTGGTCTAAGGCCCTACTGCTATATAGTACTGCTACATTATGATGAATCGTTTTAAGGCCCAGCATGTAGTGTTGCACAGGTGCACAGTGCGGTTTATAGGCTACATGAGGGGCATACAGGGTGATGATTCAAGGAACCTTAAAAACCTGAACATTCATTAAACCCTGTGACTTATTGATGCCAGTCTAATGACATCATCAACCACCTGACCTTGGATACCATCCACCATATTGCATGTGACCTTCACCAATGCAGACAGAACTGGAGATTTCTGAGAATAGCTGAATATCATAGACATAAACACTTGAATCAGATTTGGGAAACTATATATAGATAGGTCCACATTCAGGTTCTAGAAACACTACAGGACCAATGCTTTGTCACTTTTATTGCTTCGCAAAATAGCTTCCTAATTATAGCAAGGTACGAGCGAACCCGCTCACGTGTTATCACCACATTGCCGGACACACCTCACTGTGTGGTGATGCCTGTGATTTACATAGATAGTTTTAACAGCGGAGGTGGTAAAGTAAAGACAATTTTTACAGAAGCTAGTTATCTATAGATAGAAGTTTACGTTTGCTGCTTGAACAGTTGGCATATGATAGTGTAGTAACATGGATATACTTTCTTCACATGCTGTCATTGATGGAAACATCTATTTATCCTGAAGCTAGAAGCTAACAGTTAAGTATTTGGCCCCTTTTACCGTGATACTATCCCTTACAAGCCTACACATTTATTCACCATACCTTGTTTGGAGAATCTTATCCCATTTCATCACCTCCCCATTCTGCAGTAATGAAGAGATATCAGAGTGTTCTGCAGACTTTGATGTTGTCACTGGTGCAGGGTGATATATGTCTCTGATATGGCAGAGACACATACAAGGCTTAGACCTTTATTGGCCACATGGTGCCTCAAAATGTCACATTTATTTGATGATGCAACAAGGCAGCGCTGGTTAGCAACTTGCTAGTGCTGAATTGCTATATCATGTGTACCCTTCAGGTTTGTATTAACTCCATATTTCTTTTAAGATTGGTGGTTGCAACATATTCTTATGCTGATTTATCATAACCAAAGTGAGTGAATTTAGGGAATGTAGAGAGACTAATGAATCACCCACACTCCCACAGGTTCACTAGTAGATAACCGGATGCACCACACTGCCAGTCATTGATAGATAACTGCACATGGGATCCTTCTGTTGTTGCATATAAGGTGCTACATCAACCACATGTGGGCAGTTATCTTGTTTCCCCACATCCTGATAGATCCTTCTGTTGAAGCATATAGGATGTGTCATGTCAACCACATGTAGGCAGCCATCTTGTCCTTTCCACGAGACAGGAGTGACTAAGTTCTAATAGTTAGAGTAAAGGAGGGGTTCAGCCACATCCTTCTAAATGTCTTTAACTAGTAGATAACTTCTTGAATATTGTTACTCTATACCACATCATTGCCCAGAGAGGTATCCACCGATATTATCACGTCAGCAGTGTTTTGAAGAAGGTTCCCTGGGGAGAAACCAGGAGTACATTTATGTATCATGATGACCACATTTGGTTGATCAAACATGGGGTTGGCACAATGTACCTACAAGACTCTTTTATAAAACAGTGCACCATGATGACGAACAAACATGAATTCTTGAAGGTCAAGTCATTGCTAATGGATTAGCCCAGAGGACTCCACTCAAACAACCAAATGAGATAATTCCATGTCAGACTAAAATAAATGCAGCCTGGCTCTCTTAAATTGTCACTGATCTCAGGTTTCAGTTATTAAAAGTGAAACCCACCAAGAAATACACAAAGCAATTTAGACTACATTAATTTGTTATGGCGGCTGTCAGTCCTTACATGAATGATAATGGAACTGGTCTGAGCTTGTTGAGGCAACCGCAGTATGGTTGATGTCTCAGTACTCTATCTATGTCTACCTGGCAACAACTACCTCATCTGCATGAAAGGGGCATAAAGCAATAGTCCAGCTCTGGCCTTTAAGGGGTGAGGGAATATCCTAGCAGGTCTACTATGTCGAATTTCACAGATAAAACGTTCTGTGGGCTTCTAAATTCTCAGTGCAATTCAAATGATTCCAACCATGGCACTTTCCCCTAGATTTAACAATAACTCTTCTTAACCCTGCTACATTTTAATCCAATGGAAGTGACTATAATTGTTGTAGGAGGTCTCTTTTAGGTTGTGCACACTTGTTAAGTAACTGCTCAATAAAAGTTCATGAACTTTTGGGTTTGGGTTTGAGTATGAAAAGTTGATTACTCTCTCAAAGTTGTTTTAGTTCTTCTAATCAGAAAAGCAGCTTACAATACAAAAATATAATCTGCCTCTGCAGGACGAGCAGCTAATTGGTTGTTGTAACATGATACTCCACTTCATCTGAGTAACAGCTAGAAAACTGTTTAGCCATAATTATTGATTGTCCTTAACATTAGCTCTTTATCACAAGAGGCACAAAATGGATAAATGTGTTATGCTGGCAGAACTGGCTGCCTTCCCCAATTACATAGACCTGAATAACTTGTCGCTCCACAGAAGAGGATAATTTGATGCTCAGCTATTGCAATCATTCCTCACATATTAACCTTGTAAGGATGGTACTGTATTAACCCTCTAAGCAATTTGGACTTCAATATATTGCAGCTGTTGTCTTAGCTGTATGTTAATCAAAAGGAAGTGACTTAAACTGTTGTTGCAGTTTTCGTTTTGGAAAGTAACAGCTCAATAAAAGTTTATATCTAGTGTTTCTTCTTCTAATCAGAAAATACTTTCATCAGAGACAAAACAAAAATATAATCTGCCTCTGAGGGACAAGCAGCAGATTGGTTGTTGTTACATGATACTCCATTTCATTTGAATCACAGCTAAATTATTGGTTAGTCACAATTATGGATTGTCCTCAACCTCAACCCTTTATTACAAGAGACAGGGAATGGCATAATGTGCTATCCTGGCACAACTGGCTGCCTTTCCAAATTACGTTGTATGGAATAACTTCTTCACCAACTGGGAGAATTCAATGCTCACCTACTGCAATTTTCTCCCCATGTTGACACTTTAAAGTTAGCACATCCAATGATTGGGGCTTGAAAATAGATTTCCTTAAAATTGGACCAGGATGTTTTAAAATGCAGTGCTTCCCTTGCTAGCTATTCCATTCCTTTTCATTTTGGTCATATTTCTTAATCCCAGGTGTATGGTCAGTATGGAATGAAATCGTTTATGATTTTATTCCACCAATTGAGAAAAATGGCTGGGCCCACTGCACTCCCTTTATAACCTCTAGGTAATCATGGATAGCATTTGATAACCCCAGGATATAATACTTTTTTGGAACCACTTCAAATAAGATTTAGAATTTGAAAAGAAAATTGGATGTAGCAACAGAGAGGATAGTACAGTATCAACCCGGTACAATGCATAAATTCCTCTAGACATCAAGTATTTCCATTCACGAAAATCTTTAAAGTTTCACAACATTCCCCAACATGCCAATCTCACATCTGAAAACAGTAATCTGGCTCCTAAAATCTTGATGCATGTGTCTTTGAATGATTTGTTCATTTCAAAAGCCTTAATTGCATCTGAAATCAGTCAAAACGATCTATGATCATCATGCAACCTTCCATGAGTTGTGTGAATTAGGCGGGAAAGTGCTTGGTCAGCTTGGAGTTGTTTGAATTGTTAATAAGTTTTCTACTGCGGAACACTTTAAATATTAATGTTATTAGTGTCATGAAACGTTAATGTTCTGTGCTCCTTGCTGTTTGATGCATGCCCTCAGCCCTGGGGAGGTGCTTGCAGTGAGAGTGTTGGAGGTGAAACTCTTTCATGATAAACCTATAAATACCTTGGTGAGCAGTGTTTCTATTGTCCCTGTGTTTCCTTCTCCCCTTCTCTCTCCTCTACCCAATAACAATAGCCGGTGTTGTTATAGGTACCAAAATGGCATATAAGCTACTCACTGACTGCTTCACGCATACAGCTACCTTTGACAGCTGACAGTCCTCTGCCCCATGTCACCCACTCTATGTGTCTCCTTCTTCCCTTCTCTCTCCTTTACCCAATATCAATAGCTGGTGTTGTTATAGCTACCAACATGGCATATAAGCTACTCACAGACTGCTTCGTGCATACAAATACCTATAGAACAACTGACAGTTCACTCCCCCATGTCACCCAATCTATAAACATAGAGTTTACTATAGAGCTGTCTGAGCTGCCTCACTCAATCATTCCTTCACAATATCTGCTTTTGTTATGAGTACAAACATGGCCTTATCAGCGGCTCAGCTCACTGCTTCATATACACAGTTACCTGTAGAGTGGCTGACAGATGTCTACCTAGCTCTCTCTCTCTTTCCCCGCATTGATTCCTTTACAATAGCTCCAGTTATTAGTACAAACACTGCCTTATCAGCTGCTCAGTTGACTGCTCATAGCTGTTCACTTACACCTCACCCACTCCATAACCATTTAATGCTGGCATGCTGCTTTCCTCTGCACTCTAGTCATGCTTGTACATGGTTGCAGCCTTAACATTGAGTGCTTTTTCAGGTAAGATGCTGCAGCATGATGTATCAATGCAGCACTAGCAAACTAATCCATGTCTAGTGGTTTAAATATCATGCTCAATAAATGAACACGAACATAAACACATACACTTTTCTATAGAAAAGTTTGTTGTTATGTTTCAACACTAATAAACTTGTCAGCATGTATCATAACATCAACAACTTCCCTACAGATTCCTCTAGCCAAAGCTTATATTGCCAGGTATAACAGAGTGGTTCATTGTATTACATGTCACATGATCTAACTTATAGCTTTCCTTCTGTCTGCCTTAGTCTACTCTCTCTCCCTCTTTTTGCATCTTTCTCCCTGTATTTCTCTCTCACTTCTTTCTCTGTACACAGAATCCAGACCCCTTTATATGCCCCCCTCGACCACCCTTCAGTCCATATACAAGTCTCCTTCATGTTGTATTGTCTATTCTTGGCACCACTCATTTCTGAACATCAGCCTCCCAGACCTTTTCCCAGACCTCTTATTAACCCTTAAAGGACTGCTTCATGCCTCAAGGCATATGTACAATTTCAACTTTCACCATTGACATAAATAAACAGGAGCATGGCGGCAATCCATGGGGCCATTATGCAGATCCTTCAGCAGTGTATCAACCTTGTAGAACCAGCTTGATGACAGAATAGCACATAAAAGGACATAGTGTATAAAAACCCTATGCTGCCCTTACAGGGTTAAAGTAGAACCACTTAGCCCCTGCAATACAGTGTTCCACATGCTGTACATTACCACGTGAATCACACCATTTACACCTCTACCCCAACCCGGTGTTCCTGTCTGCAGAACAGGCCACAGCTCCAGCAGTGTAAAACAGAAACATGCTGTGGTTTATGAATAGGGCTAATGTGTATAGCAGTGAAACACTGCAGCACTGTTGGGAGGGCCACACTGAGGGTTATACAGGGAGTGAGTGTTCGTGCCTAAGGAAAGTAAAGATGGTTTATAATCGAGAAGAAAAATTCCACTATATAAGTGTCAAAGTGATTTATATCTTATATTATATATAGAACAGTTCTTTTATCAATAATAATACCCCCAATTCCAACATTGAATACCTTGCAGTTTAATGAACTACCATAATTCATTGTTTTAGTTTACTGTGTGGGTGAGCCAGGTGAAGTATATTTTGACAAAATATGGCCAGATTCACTGAGTGGTCCGTGTTTTATCTAGTAACAAAGCCCACATGTTTATGGTGTGGGTGTGACATTACTTTACAGCTTGTGTATGTTTTATGATGTGTGCCTGGGGGTAATGGTGGTATAGACACTGTGATGTCCCTGTAGGGTGCTCACTAAGAGTAATTGGAAAACTGCTATACTACCATCTCAGAGCAGCTCTGGGTGCCCTACAGATGCTGTTTTCTGATGCCTGAAAACACCATCAAAACACATATTTTTAAAAGACAACATAACATCAATATAATGTAGCAGACAAACAATGCTCCGTAAATAACTCACCAGTGTATATACAGTCATCAATCAGAGATTGAGCCCTCAGATGCAAGTCAAGGTGAGAAATCAGGCTCTTCATTCTAATTGGTTCATGTTGGCAGTATGCCGCCCTTAAGGATTTCATGTGTCATTGGTCGCTTCTGTCATAAATTGGGGATTCAAGTCTTTCATAGTTACGGATTGTAACTCTCAGTAGGACGCCAGGGCTATCTGAGAGTTACGGAGAGAAGGGTCAATTTTCTACTGGATGTGCCTATCCTGACCAATCATGTAGATTTCTACACCCAATCAAGACGGGCCTTGAGTGGCTGTTTACTCTACTTTAGGGCCTTGATTGGATAATGTGAAATGTACAAATTGCTAATTATAGTCATGTCTAGACCAATCAAAGGGTGGCAGCAATGCAGTAAAGAGTTTACCTTTACAAACTACCTTCTTGAAAGTGGCATAATCTGTAGAGATAAATAATAAACTGTAAATTCTAAAAATGTAGCATTGTAAGGGGCATATATACGATCCCCCCTGTGTAATTTCAGCCCACAGAACATTATATTGAGCCCATGGGAGTGTGAATCAAATCAACCTCGCATTTGGGCTAATTTTCCAGTGATTTCTACACCCTAAACTTCTACACCCACAGCAGTGCGCTGTGGCAGTGGGTGTAGCAGGCTACACTAGTCTTTCAGGGAAACAGAGCACGTTTGTGCAGTATACTGGTGCTGCATTAGTGCATCATCAGCCCGGATGAGTAGACCCCCTGAGAGTGAAGTCAACTCTCTCCATAGATACTCAAACAGAAAGCAGACACTCTCAGGGTGAAGACGTCCGGCAGCAATCTGTCATTCATGAGAACACAACTACCACAGGGCTGAAACAACACCTCCAGTTCTCTTCATTGTCTTGATGATGTGCACTCTTCTGGATTCAGAGTGGAAGGGTGAGGATTTTTCAGTTGAGTTCATTTCATAGCTTTATGCTATTGTTCATTGCTTGCCATGATATCTGCTGTTGTGCGTTATCATACCCAAAGTTTGGGACTATAAGAAAATATGCTGTTAGCAGGATGCATGCACACAACACTAGTGTGTTTGCCAATTTATGCACTAACCTGACATATCTTTAATCATTTAATTTCTGCATGATACATCAACACATTCTCGTTAGTCTGCAGTATTCAGTGGCAGTTTAAACCCGATACATTATGAAACACCCCAGCCATGGTGAATAACCTAGCGTTACTTCATCCATGATATCCCACTATCATTTTAATATTTTCAATATTACCGCCTATTCACCTCCATGGAAAGCCTTGTCAGTTGCAAATATTACATTATTGATGAAAATGTGATTACAATGACTGACAGATTTATCCTGCTGTTACCTGAGACTTGCTGCAGTGTGTAGTTGTACTCACCTGGAACACAGAAACAACGAGGAATAGTGAGATACAAACATTGTGTAAAACAGGTAAGAAATGTGAGACACCTCAAAAACAGGATAGCTGGGGCATGGGATTGTCAATACCAGAGCTCTTAGAGTAGGTCTAGCTTCACCTCCTGAAACAAGAAATTTGAGACTTGATTTATGGGTATGTAATCTGTACACCTTGAACCAAGCCCCATATGACCAAATCGAAGCCTGACTCCATTACATGGTGTTCAAAAGCAAATGAATACCAGTCATTAGCTCTAAGATTTGTGTGAGTTATTTAATCTTTAATCTCAAAAGTAATTAGTGTTTACAACTGAGATTTTTTAAAGCCTGCATTACTAGCTATGATGTCAGTATAACCCAGCTAGGAAGATCACTATCAGTTCTGCATGGAACTATTGAAGTTTTGTCCCAGAAATTCTTTGTTCCTAAAATATGACATCCAAATAAAAATCTCCAAGCCAGGACAGGATGAATAAGGCTTATCACAACAAATGGGCAATGCTCCCAATTAAAATCATTTTACATAAATGAACAACTGACCTGCTAGTTTTCCATCAAACTATAAACCTCTGGCCCTGAGAGATCCATGGCGAATGATTGATTGTGTTGTTTGTCATGGTTTTTGAGGGTATGCCATTATTTTGCTACTGCAGGGAGACATGATTGCCTGCTTGAAATTGACTACCTCTTAAATAGAATTTTAAATGAAATAAAATAAAATCCTATGAGTGCTGTCAAAGAGTTATCCTTCATTTGATGCTAAGTTTGAAGTGGGCGTAAAAAAGCTTGAAGGTGCAAAAAGAACAAATCTTGCCCCCAGACGTAATCATTGATGGGCGTTCTCTTCCCTTGCTCTCTTCCCCTGTCGTTATTTCTATGACTCTGCTTGGAGAGTGACACATTTTTCTGACAGGAAGTTAGGTCATTGACTGACAGGCTACTCTGATTGGCTAAGCCCAGGAGTAAATATGGTAGCAAATATGTTTGGAGACCCAGTCTTGGGTTATTCAAGTGCTCATGATTGTTGGAAACAGTAGCATTTTCCCTCCGTTATTTCTATCTGACCCTTGTCTCTATGTGCCGCTCATTGTCTGTTGTATTTAAAGTGGGTAATAGACCTTGAAGGTCCAAGAACTTGTTACTTTCTGAAGAAATGACAGCTTGAGTTGACTGGGTATGGATGCAGATGTAATTATTAATGTAATGAATGTAACACTGCCCCAGGCAGTTCACTCTTTTGAATGAGATTTTCTTCCGGATGCTTGCCACAAAATCTGTCCAGGAAAGAGGAAATGAAATGTGGCAGAAAATAAAATCAGTGAGCAAAACTGATTCTAGTGCTTTTATTGGTGATTTCTTATTTGAACTATTAGTGTGAAATAAGGAAGTGTGAGCCTCTAACATTGGAGTATGGTTGGATGGAGGGATGCATGCAGAAGGGGAACAATAGCAGGGGAGAAGGCTCCAGCGAAGAGGAGGTACAAAGATATTGAGGAAGACTTTGAAATCAAAGAGGGGGAAAACAGACAGCCACTGAGTCTCATTGATTTAGGAGCCTGCTGTCACAAGGCCTTTAACCAATTATGGGATGCATAGTGATCTATACATTATGCCTATTGTCTTCTCTGCCTTGTTGAATTCCTACACGGAAGGCACTCATATCCCCACTACATTAATATAATTAGTTTATTAAAACCATGACCAGTGATGTAGATGCCTCAGCCATAGTGAACATGTCCCTCAAAGACCTGAAATTATCATAACATGGAGTGAAGGCACAGATGCAACAGTAGGACACTGTACACTCTAAGAACAGTGTGTTGCGGGAACACACATATTTGCAACACACCTTTGAGATCAACACACTTTTGGAAAAGAGTGTGTGGTGTGAAGTGTGTTACATCAAAATGTGTGTTAAAATTGGCTGCAGAAAAGCGTGTTGATAAGTGTGCAAACGTAACACACTGTTCTTAGAGTGTAGCCTCTACATATCCTTGCTTCATCAATATGATAGAAATTTCTAAAAAACCATAACCAGCCATGTAACTGACTCATCCATAATGAACATGGACCCTCCTACTTGCTACTCTACATCCTGGTACCTCCTCTGCTTCCTCCCCTCCCCACCAGGGGGCAGTCAGAACATCAACCATGGCCGATTAACCCCTGCCTGCAGCCCTCATTAGGGGGAGATGAGTCCAGTATCATTAACATAATCAGCACACAGCCAAGGCAATAACATCAACCCACTTTATATCATATAGGGCCAGTGTCATCTAGCAGTCAGTCACTATGATCTAAGATGTAATATGCATGGCAGTAACTGTGTAGTTTGGGTTTATACGTACATGTAGTGTAACATAATCAGCACACATCCACGGCAATAACATCAACCTACTTTAGAGCAGGTTTATATGTGGTCAGGTCAGGAGATGATGTACCATGTTTTTTTCCAGCTAATACACCAGCAAAGCATCTAGTTTTATAAAAACCATATTACCGGTATATGTTCATGGTAATTTCTATACACCTTCCTAAATCGTCTTCCTTCCTCCCATATTGAATTACTGTTTCTTTAATTTATTTTTTCCTATATGAACAATGCATGACGTGATACATGTAGGCAAACCTAGATATTCTGAGTGTTTCTGGACTAAGTGTACGTGGTGTAGGGAACTGTAAGGTCAAAAGGTTAGACAGTGGAACTGTTTCCTGATTATATTAAGGAGAAGTGAACATGAGTCTAGCCTAGCCACCCCTGACCATAATGAGATCATACAGACACGGAAATCTAATAATGGGGAGATATCAACTAGCTAATAATTTCCACAATCCAAAGCGAAGTCCCATGACCAAAATTCATGTAAAGGAAGTAATACAATCGACCCTCATCTCCTTGAACACTGCATACTTTGGATTCCTCAATTCTTTAGACAGAAGCCCTTGTAACTGCCCTATATATACATTGCATTATATTTGGACTCAGATCATTAGATAATTTGCTCCCGAAGAAATGTTTTCTTGCATTTTCCATATCCAATGTATTAAAGCCTGTATAATATAAAGGAGTGATGCAATATGTCAGCTGGATTATAGCCTGTGTCTGGGTAAAGTGGCCATTGACCCGCAGACAGTTAACTTGATTTAGTGGTATCACCCCATGGTGGAGGGGTAGCTCCCACCCCAGGCTGATTCATTAACAGAACGTGATGCTTAAGTCCCATGTTACTTGTCTGGCATCAAGGCATATTCTGCATTTAAAACGATATGAAACTTGAAGCCCAGAGGTGCTAAGGTCTCCCCATATCCACCCACTTTCATTCTCTTTAAGGATGGCACTATTATCAGGGCACATGTCATTGTGATGGACCCTTTCAGGCTGTGTCTCATGAGATCTATACAATTGAAACGTCTTTGACTGGGTGTAGATGTTTTAATACCATAATATAACAAAAGGAAAAAGAAAAGTTTCCCAGTCAAAGATTACGATTGGTCAAAGACATTTCAATTGTATCTATCTCATGAGACACAGCCTGCAGCACCAGCAGGTGCCATACTGGCATCGCATTTGTTCATCAAGCATCAAATTCAATTTGCCTGTGCACAGGTTCCACATTCGTACTGGAACACCATGCACAGGTGCATAATCATATGGGAACCTGGTGTGCACATGCTTGTGCTAACCTTTAAGCAAATTGAACTTTATAATCATGGCAACCTTTGAAGAGGAGGATCAACTTGAGCTACTCACGAGTGCTGCATTTATATATTATCAAGCACAATGCACCCCCAGAGAGTCAACATAAGATGTGATAACTGGCCTGATGTGAGCAGAGGCGAAATTTCCGGGGCAGGTTGACTCAGACGCTGACGTCGTTCATGAGGGGGGAGAGTTATGACAACATGTGCCGTAATAAACTGAGCCGTGTAAACAGAGCAGCCTGGGGTGGTATTCAAGGTGGTAGTCATCTGTCAGCAGCCCTTAACACTTTATGGACGGCACGTCGCTAAAGATTACCTTTGTCGTTGTGTTGCACCATTGCAGCACTGGTGAGGTTACTAGCTGGGCTGCATTGGTGCTTCATGTTAGTCCGTTGAGAATGTCTCATCCCCATATGGTCAGCATGATGCAGCACTGGCCAAGAACATGATGCATATATTCAAGAAAGTCAACTCATGCAAAACATCTTGTGACAGGCATCTTTTAGCATGAGGAACAATCTCATGGTCAGAGGTATAGGGGTGTAATGGGTGCATCAGCTTAGAACTATCTTGAATATATGCTAAAGTGATGGCTGTACCCTATATTATTAACTTCTATTATTTCTGGCAACTTGCTACAAGGGATAGTTAATGTGGTGAACTCCAAAGATATGCCCATGAAACAACATAACTTCTAGGGGACAAGATGGCTGCCACAGGAGGGTGAGCAACTACCTTCACCTCCCGCAGCTGGTCATATTGAACAGGCACTGCTGGCACCCCTAAACATATTTCAACATGTGAAACATCATTTGGACAGAGTTGAGGTATCGCACCTGCTTTCTTGTTTGAAGTCCCTTTCCCCTCCTGTGGCATATCCGGGTGGTACATACTTCATTACAAGGTGGTGCTGGGTGCAGACATTGCCATGCCCAGGAAGATCATTCACAGTTAATGACATTCAGCATAAGGCCAAATTAAAAAAAAGGTTTGTTTCAGGCAACATAGGAAGAAACTCTAGGGTCGGTAGGTCGGATTTATTTTTTTTAACTTCTTTTTTTACATACTTAAAATCGACCCTAAAAAGTGTAAAAATGGGAATTTATTTTTCAAAACTTTTGTAAACCTAAAATTGACCTAAAAAAACTGTAAAAATATGAAAATTTCTCCAAAATCGGATAAAAAAAACCTGGGGTCGACCCTGTTTAGATAGGGTCGGTCGGGTGACCTGAAACAAACCTTTTTTTTTGGCCTAAGGGCTGAAGGCAATCATGGCTGTGGCTGAGATCTACTGAAAGCTCTGCATCCAGACAGAACTAATGGAGCTGTAACAAACACATACAAACTGCATCAGAGGTTGTAGTGCTCTGTCAACCTTACGTTTATATATACTTAGCCTACACCCACCCTAGCACCCTACCTCCTACCAGAGTCAGTGGAGACAATTTTACGGGAAACTCTCTGGTATCGTCCAGTAGGGGTATAGATATAAATTAATATCTCCCGTAATCACCAGTATATGACCAAAGCACTTTTTTTGTTGATGCCTGGACAGATTCTTGTGTGCCCATGAAATAGATCTACTGACCCCACTCCCTTACTTACACATCCACAGCCATTTAATGATCATGATGATCAATAGCTTCTGCTCCTTAAACTATCATTAACACCACAAGGGAGAGCTACCTAGATCCACACTCAGAATACATCACCCATACTAAAGGGAAGTAGAACCGCTAACGATTACTGTGGTTTAGGGAAGCATCTGTTTGTCCCACAGGGAGGCAGGGTGGCTTCGTATAGAATAACCCTGGATTGCAGCTTGGTAGAGTACAGAGAGAAAATAAAAAGCATCAAATGGGAGTCCAGGTTGCCTCCGGAATGACTCCCTTCATATAAGCCTGGGTTTTCGGTGTAGAACCATTACATGATTACTGTGGTGTGAAGCATCTGTTGGTCCCATAGGGAGGCAGGGTGGTTTTGTACCCCTGGATTGCAGCTTGATGAAGTAGATCGCTGCAAACAGGGTTGGTATGCTTATTGGTGCGTGGGAGAATTCATGTTCAGATTAGAATATCTCGTTCTGTCCAAAATAGCTGATTTTAGCTGAAACCGATCTATTATACAAAATATGAATATTTTATCAAATATAAGCTTTTGCCTTTAACAGTTCCCATTCCCTTACATTCCCTCACTTTACCGACTGCAGAGATTGTGTGTGAGTCTTGTGTATTTGTCTGTGTAGTTGGGGTAGGACGCATGAAAATTGGCATGCTACATCCCATTGCCCGCTCCTTTAACTTGCAGACTCACTCAACCACTACCCTTTTCCACCACAAGGGCTTTGAATGGGACTGGTGGGACTGCTGTACTAAGATTCTTACTTGCTGCCAGGCTGTGAACAGGACTTGGTGTACAGGACTTCATTGGTAAACTTGTGAAGAGAGGTTAGTAAAACAAGTTTTTTATGTGAGTTTGCCCAGACTCTACTATTATAAAGTCCGGGCCTGAGACTGTTAACTTGGGGCAGAGAAGTAGGAGAGTGTAAGGAGCAGAGTCTGTGGTGTGGCTGCCTGAAGGAGGGAAGCATGTACAGGGGAGCAGCAACACGTCAGAATAACTCTTCAAGGGCAGGGTCTGTGGTGTGGCTGCCTGAAGGTGAGAAGCATGCGCAGGGAACAGCAACATACATAATAACCTCTTGAGGATGGCAAATCACTAAAATGCAACATCTGTTGCCACGATGCATTAATGCAGCCCTGGTGAGTTCAGTGATGCATTAGGCAGTGTTGAATTTAAGCATTAAATCTAGTACTTGCTACTTACTCCCCATGGCTGCATTCATGAATCAAGACCACCGATGCATTAACGCACCATGTGGCCCATAAACGGTTAAAGCCTGTGAAGCCAAACACATCACTTTACTAGTTGAAAAAGACTTCCATCCAAATTACCTTCCCTATTCTGTACCAGAAAGGGGATATCCCCTTGGAAGGTCTGGGTGTTTGGGGAACTCCCTGCCCCTCTATTGTAGTTGTCAACAGTCAGACTAATATGAGGAAGCAGGGGGAAACTTGCTGCTGATGGGGGAACGGCAGTTACTATGGGTCAACGTCTACATTGGTTTTGCTTAAAAGCGCCCTGTGTAGATGATCAAAGCAAATAATATAATCCAAACTCAATTCATTATCATCTTTGTGAATGAAGATTAGTGTTATAGTTAACATGATGTGAACTAACTGATGCTGCTGTCATGCCTAGAGGAATTTGTGAGTAAACTTTGTAATATAGAATTCATAATGTACATTAATTATAGGGTTGGGTTGTTCAGTTGGGGCTGTTATGTTACTCCTTACAAGTCTGCTGAGGCGGCTCTAACTGTACAGTGGATGATCATCTAATAACTATCATCAAAGTTCATTTGTTGCTTTAAGTAGAAAGAGCAAACTTGTGTCAGAAAGATACGGAAATATAACCTGCCACGAGGGAAAAAAACTGATTGTTTGAAGATACACAATACTCCCCTTCATCTGAATAACTAGTTAATCATAATGAACCTCAACTCTTTACGAGTCCAATGTTGCTTTTATCCGCATATCCACATTATAACACGGTAAGGAATCATATTTACACTTTAAGATCTCAAGGCTTCAAGTTCATGATATGTCGACATGCACAAACACAGCCTCAGCAGGATGCATATCTGCATCATGGTGACCCCTTATTGTTTTAATTCTGTAGGATCGGCATGATGCATTCCCACAAATGGCAAAGTAATCTGAAGTATACATCTGAAACAAATGTTTGCAGTCATGTGTCATTATGAAGAAGGTCGTACTGCATTAATGTGGCCCTTCAAAGGTTAATCAAACTGTGGCATTCCTTTGCATCAAGTATTTGCAGCATTCAAAGTTACACGCTCCGCAACATGCCAATGTCACATCTGAATGTGGAAATTCTGGCTCCTGAAATTATCTTTGGTCATGCATCTTTGAGTAATTTGTTCTCTTCAAAAGCCTTAATTGTGTCTTAAATAAGCCAGAGTAGGCTGATGGTCATGCAAACGTCCATGAGTTTTGTCAATTTGGCTGCAAAGTGCTTGGTCAGCTTGAAATATTGTGAATTGTCAATCAGTTTGTCAGTGCAGAAAACCAACAACTTAACCATTTAACTGTCTAAGGATGCTAAAAGATGACATTTGTCATCATGATGCACCTATGCAGCCCCAGCGGGTAGCTCGCCTATGCTGCATTGGTGCATCATGCCGAACCTTCCGGAGGGTCTCAACCCCGTGGGGTTGATAAAATGCTTGAATGCAGCATTGGTGAGTTACTCGCCCAAGCCGCGTTCATGCATCATGATGACCATGGCTCTGATGCATTAGGACATTATGCCGTCTTGAAGAGGTTAAGGTTGACATGAATTAATGCATTCAGCCCTAGGCAGGGGGTTGGGGTTCCCTTACACATTCCTAAGGGAGTCTTCATTAATTAAGGAGGAGGTTAGTGAAATATAACGAGGGGACACCTAAATGGTTTACACCAACCCTTTAGACCCTACAGAAAATGTTTCCCCTTTATACTATAGAGACATGCAGGCTTTTTGTGAAAAAGGGGAATTGTTTTTTACCCCAACCCCCAAGATGGGTCAGAACTCTTCTAGGCCTCTCCCCCCCAAGCCATCACCTCCGCCTGTGATTAATAAATGATGGCTCCATAATGGATGTTGCTATGAGAACAAGCACAGCCTGATGACTGCCTCACACATACAGCTGCCTGAAGAGCGGCTGACTGCCCTCTCTCTCTCTCTCCCTCTCTCTGTCTCTGCCCATATTGATTTATAACAACTCCTGTTATTAGTACAAACATGGCTTTATCAGCTGCTCAGCTGACTGCTTCATATATATACAGTTACCTGTAGAGTGGCTGACAGCTTTCTAGCTCTACCTCTCTGTCTCTGCCCATATTGATTTATAACAACTCCTGTTACTAGTACAAACATGGCTTTATCAGCTGCTCAGCTGACTGCTCAGAGCCACCCCCTACACCTCACCCACTCCATAACCATTTAATGTCAGCAGAGTTTTAACTGTATCATGATACATGAATGCAGCCCTAGTGCGTAAGTTGTCAGTGCTGCAACCATGCATCATGCTGACTGTGTGAAGGGGCAGTTTACGACCCAGTGCTACATCAGTGCATCATGACAACGAATAAAGATGAGCCTAGAGATGCCATGCCATCCTTAAAGGGTTATATAAACATACAACTTCCTATAGAACAGTTGCTTGCTGGTTTCCACACTACTAGACCTGTCAGTCTGAATTATTACCTTACCTCCTTCCCTCAGACTCTTCCCACAAAAGCTAATGCTGCCGGGTATCAAGAAGTATCTCATGGCAATACATCTGCCACATGCTGCTAGTGTCCCATCTCTCTGTTTGCCCTCCTGTCTTGCTCACACTGCTCTCTCCATGCTGACAAAAAGTCACATGCTGCCCTTACACTGATAATCTCTCTGCTCCGGGGATTATATTAGTCAGTAGCGGCTATACGTGGTTAATCATAGGGATACTAACTGATATTCTAAGATGACAAAATATGCCTTACTCAAACTAACTCATATAAATGGAAAGACTAAGGTGGGTTGGTCAGTGCTGACCTGACAGCATGAACTAACCTAGGTTAGTTGTATTGGGTTGACAGTATGAACTAAGAAATGACCAACTCGGTGCATCACTAGTGACTGAGTTGTTAGTACTGACTACGGTCAGAATATCAGTGTACAAGACAGTAGCCATTAGCCTATGTACACACAATGGTCCTGTATGCTGTACATGTCCATGTAACACGCAGCATTTATAGCTCTGCCTCCCCAACCTCCCTCTGCCTCCCCAACCTCCCTCTGCCTCCCCAACCTCCCCCTGCCTCCCTCTACCTCCCTCACGCCATTTACAGCTCTGCCTCCCCATCCTCGCTCTGCCTCTCTCCTTGTTACTGCTCAATGAACAGGCCAAAGTTCCAGCAGTATGTAACAGAAGCACGCTGTGGTATATGAATGGGGTTAGACTATAACAGTGCTGGGCCAAGGTAGTGCCAAACCTATCGGGTATACAGGGAATTGTAGTCTGATGCAGGCCTTCACCAGGGCCAGGTTTGGGCAAACCTCATCTGGGGTTTTAGAAAAGTACATGGAATACATGGACGAACTGGGGTAGTACTCAGGGGGGGGGGACTTTATGTCTCATAGAGACTCCTTGTACACTAGTATATAGGCCAAAAATAAGTAAAAGGTGTCTTTCAGACCCTGTAACCTGAAGCATCCACTTGAATACATTTAGATCCATGTATAGCCTCCCGTGTGTTTGTCACCAAGTGGAGGAGCTTCTGACAGGATATTTACTTTTATAACCTGTCCATGTTTAACCCTTAAAGGGCGGCATAATGCCTCAATGCATCAAGCCCTTGGTTGTCATGATGCATGAATGCAGCCCTGGTGAGTAACTCGCCAGACCTGCATTCAAGCATCATGCCGACCCTATGGGGTTGAGACACTCCGCGAGGCTTGGCATGATGCATGGATGCAAACCTGGCAATTTACTCGCCCAGGCTGCATTGATGCATCATGACAACAAATGTCATCTTTTATTGTTATGCCCTCCTTAAAGAGTTAATGATGAACCCTGCAGTGGCTCGGGTCAGGGTTATTTAGTGACCGATGAGGGATGGTTGACAAAGGTGAACTCTGCCCCTCTTCCACTAACTCCCTGCTTCCTTCTTCAAATAAGATGAAAGGGAAAGAAATGGGGCTTGAAAGCTGTAAACATGGATCTTAAATGAAGTAAAGGAATGCAGAAATTCAAAGAAATCAACTGACTCTCAAGTAAATCTAAAGTGAATAGTTGGAGTGTTTCTACCTATTATATGAAAGTCCAGATTGATTTTACATGAAGTTTTTTTTTATTGCTTTATTTGACATCCATAATTCATGATTTTTTTTCATTGCGTAGGTGAGGTATGTAAAGTATGTTTGTGCAACTGTGCTGTGTTTTTTGCAAAAATAAAACCAGATAGATTTAGTGTCAGGTTTCTTTTATCTATAATGGGGATCTAAAAATAACCACAGACATTGCTAGGTAGGTGACATTACCTACACCATGTGTGCATGTTTTATGATCTGTGCCTGGGGGTAATGGTGGTCTAGATGAGGTTGCATGCACACACCAGGCGTGTTTCCTAAAAATGGTTGTGAAGCTTTAGGATAATAGTCAACCCATACTTTGTCTTTATGATGCATAAAGGCAGCCAGTTCTGCTGAAACTGAGCTGCTGCAGCAAGTGTCTGCAAGGTGTATTGATGTGATAGTTAGCCATAGCCTGCAGTGAATATTCTGCTAAACACTATCATAAATACCCTTTAGTACTGTGTACTGTTGGTGAGGTTCACCTGTTAACCATTTAAGGACGTATGATGCTAAAAGATGATACTTGTCATGATGCACCAATGCAGCCCCGGCGAGTAACTTGCTGGTGCTGCATTGCTGCATCATGTTGGCCCTTTGGAATTATCTCTACCCGGTCAACACAATGCTTAAATATAGGACTGGTGAGTTACTGGCCAGGGCTGAATTTATGCATCATGACGACGAAAGGAATGATGCAATAATGCATTATGCCATACTCAAAGATTGGGCCAATGTGAACATGTTTGATCGGGTGCCATGTTTGACCGGCCACCTTAAAAAAGAAATATTTAAGGAAAAAAAGTCTTCTCTGATATGTAAGTGATAAAATAAAGAAAATGGCGGTGTTTGTATCTCGATAATAGACTTTACCTACCCTAAATGAACAGTTTTCTGATAGGAGGTCAAAGACATGAGAAACAGCCTGTAGCCAAACATTATAAAAGGTCCATTTCATCATAACTGCAACCTTGACTATAATGTTGACAGTGTAATCAAATTGCTATTTGTTTCAGAATGATGCAGTGACCAGCTCCCATTACATTGGGTAACACAACATCTGCGTCCATTAGTAATGGGCTATTGGCAGTGGTATTATTAACCCTTTAAGGACGGCATAAGGCATTAATACAGCATGTCCTTGGTCGTCAGGATGCATGAATGCAGCTTTGGCAAGTAGCTTGCCAGTGTTTTGCCGTTCCTATGGGGTTGAGACACTCCAAAAGAGTCGACAAGATGGACCAATGCTGCATTAGCCAGTTACTCACCAGGCCTGCATCATGACAACAAATGTTGTCTTTAAGTGACATCGGTGTATCAGTTTTTATAGGTTTGTATGAAGAGGTGTAATGCTTCCGTCCTGATACCTCTCATTATCAAATGAACCTATGAAGTCGTTTGCATGAAATAACCTGTAAAACAATCATGTGGATTCATTGTTTTGGTAAATGAAAATTGGCGTTATTGCTGTTTGAAATGTGGACTGCACCATGGTTTTGTTGCAGCTGGATAAATACCTGCTCTCGGGAGGAAGGGTCATGTAACTAAACCCTTTGAAGGCAGCATCAGGGCTCAAGGAAATATCTGTCATCATGGTCCCCCAATGCAGCACCAGCAGGCCATTTGCCAGCACTGTAGACCCTTTAGTCTTTAGGTTAGGCATGATGCTCGTATGCAGGACTTGTAAATTACTCATCATGTCTGCTTCATTTGTCATTAATAGAGAGTATAGTGCATTCAAGCATTAGGACAGGTATGATACACGTTATTTCTGCTCCTTGGGCCTTTTAACTTAAGGTAATGGTTAATGTAAAAGTTGAGCTTTGAAATCCTGTTTGTCTTTATCTGTGATTGTGCCAATATCAGTTAGAAATCCCCAAGATTAAGCTATAAAATCACCTTGCAATTGCTTTTATAAACCATTATTGTTGTGTTTGACATCATTCTTTATGGTATCAATGTTCTTCTTATTGTGATTTGCAGGTATGAATAGACTAAATGTAGTGGTTGTATACAGACTGTTGTATT
Source organism: Harmothoe impar (assembly GCA_947462335.1). Classification (NCBI taxonomy): domain Eukaryota; kingdom Metazoa; phylum Annelida; class Polychaeta; order Phyllodocida; family Polynoidae; genus Harmothoe; species Harmothoe impar. Next base: position 84,284,103 of record OX381706.1, on the reverse strand, counting down.
GTGATTGCAGGCTAAATCCAATTATGTTATGATGTACCCCTAACAGGTCTTGATTTCTGTTGGTGGACAGCTATTCTTTTGTGACACTATATTGTATTTTTATTATGCTAAATGATGAATGAGAGCGTCAGAAGTTTCCATACCAGCATACAATTATATCATCATGTAATGAATCTAAAATGGGAAAACCACCTAAAATTAGCTGACATAGTAGCTTTAAATGGTACATTATTGCTTTGAGAAAATTGGTGAGTGTGAGCCGGGTAATAGACCGTGAAGATGCAAGAATTCCAGTACTTTCTGACCTGAAGAATTGACACCTTGGGTGCCCAGATTTGATTATCAGTGTAATGAGTAAATAACACTGCCCCAGTCGTTTCCCTCTTTTCAATGAGATTTCCTTTTGGATCCATAGGATGAAATCTGCCCAAGAAAGAGGAAATGAAATGTGGCAGAAAATAAACATCAGTGAGCGAAACTGATTTGCAGTTTTTTATTGGTGATTCTTTAGTGGTGTTAGTGTGAAATAGGAAAATGTGAGCACCTGATGGGGCGGTGCAGTGGTGAGTGGGCTTGGAGGGAGGCATGCGGAAGGGGAACAATGGCAGGGGAGAAGCAGGCGGGGGAGATAAGATACAATTGATCAGATCTATTGTAGAAGAATTTGAAATCAAAAAGGGAGAAAAACAACGCGAACAGAATCTCGCCAATTCAGTTGGTTAACTTCTAAACCAAAATAAATACTTATTTCTTTTAAAATACCAGCTTTACAGCAGAAGGATCAGTGACAACAATGGGTAGAGCAGCACAAAGAGTTACTTATAATGCCTGTGACAGCTTGCTCGTTTAGTGCAAGCGTTTAATGACTACATTATTACAAGAGATTTGTAACACATTCTGATGTGGATTTATCATAAGCAAAGTGGGGTGCATTGGGGTTTCCATATAGTGCCAAACACAAGAGAAAGTAACTGGAGGCCTGTGAGCACCCCCTGGTGGAGGTAGTAGGGAACTAATGAAGGAGACATGACCAATGTGTGGGTGGGTGATCACATGACCAGCCTCCCACAGCCCCACACTGACAGTCACTGACAGACACTAATAGATCTACTGTACAGATACATTCTGATGTCTGACATTCCCAGTAAGATAACTGCACACAGGACCTTTCTAGTGTAGCGTATAGGGTGTTACATCAACCACATGTAGGCAGCCATCTTGTCCCCTCACACACTGACAGCCACTAATAGATAACTGCACACAGGACCTTTCTAGTGTAGCGTATAGGGTGTTACATCAACCACATGTAGGCAGCCATCTTGTCCCCTCACACACTGACAGCCACTAATAGATAACTGCACACAGGACCCTTCTGGTGTAGCGTATAGGGTGCTACATCAACCACATGTAGGCAGCCATCTTGTCCCCCCACACCCCACACTGACAGTCACTAATAGATAACATGATGGCAAGTGAATAATATGTCTAATTATTGCCCAATCATAAAGGACAATAGGGCCCAGAGTGGCCCACCTAAACAAGTTTAAAATGTCCTGTTATATGAAGAGTAATCCAGCCTAGCACCATTTAATTGTGACTGATCTCAGGTATCAGTCATTCAACTGTTTACATCCATCAGGAGTTACACAAAGCAGTTTAGACAATAGAAATTCAATATGGCTGCTGTTGTCAATTAGTGCGTACTCGCACAAATGATAAAGATGCTTTCCGAGACTGGAGTCCAGAGAAACCTCAGTGTGATTGATTGTCTAATACTCTATCCATATCTGCCTGGCAACAACTACATAGTAGGTTTTATTGGAGACTTGTTTCAGATAGGGAGACTCTGTGGCTGCTACAAAATTTTAATGCTATTATCAAAACCTGTGGAGCCAGGACAGCTACTCAGCCCTACATATAGGGGCACTGGGGCTTTAATCATGATTTCAATTTAATCTTTGCTCACATGGTATAGAAGTCCTGCACATGAAATAGTATCTGAATAATCATTGGGTTGAATTAGGTAGGCATGTAGATTATTGTATAATGGTCCGTCAGTCAGCAGTTCCTGATTGGTGTTTGAGTCTTTTGCCTATTAATACCAGACTCAGCAGGCAGCAGTCTGAGACTATGAATAATTTCTTGCTGCTACTAGGCAGCGTCCAATTAAAGGCAGATCATTTACAATTACACTGAGATGTAATGGGGTAACGACCCTTAGTAGGGGCCTGCAGGCAATCATTGCCGTGTTTCAGAACATAAGACAAAACTAAAAGTACTGAGCAATCTCACCAAAACCACCTTACAATTGTGACTCTGAAATGACAGAACTATGGGATTGTAATGAATGCAGATCTTTATGTTTTGTGTTGGGGAATTATTTGACAAAACAGCATTGATGCATAATGAAAACAAAAGGCTAGAGGGAATTAAATCAACTTGCCGCCCATAAAGAGCAACATCATCTGGGGGATTCCTCTGCATTAAGTATTTGCATCCAAGTCGTCAAAAATACACAATGTTCCCCTCGTACAGAAGAACATGCAAACATCACATCTGAAGACGGAAACTCTGTTTCCTCAAGTTTCCGGTCATGCATCTTGGAGTGATTGGTTGTCTTCAAAAGCCTTAATTGCATCTCAAATATGCCATAGCCGGCTGTCATGGTCATGCTATGAGACGTGAGCTGTGTGAACAGGCTGCAAAGTGCTGAGTCAACTTTGAATTTTGTGAATCTATTTTCCATTATAGAAAAATGAGGATTTAAACCTTAAAGGTTCGATGATCTTTTTAACCATATCATGTGGTGATGCAACCTTTGCAAATTATTTGCTTTTGCTGCATCAGAGCATTATGCCGACCCTTTTGAGATGTATCAACCCTGTATAGTCTGCAAGTCACTTCCTAGTGTCTAGGCATGATGCAAATGAAAATATGTAGTGCATAGAAATCCTATCCTTCTAAAGGGTTAATGTGCAACCCATTAGCATACAGTGGCCCCCATATACTGTAGGTCTCAACAGGACCACATGAAACATGCCATTTACTCTTTTGCCTCATTCAGCATTACTGTCTAATGAATAGTCCCAGCAGTATAGGACAGAAACACGATGTGTAATACAAATCAGACAGTAGCAATGTAATTAGGGCCAAACAGGGTTCTATTCAGGTAACTTGTGCCTGAGGAATATAAAAAAATGGTCTAAAATGTATCAACAGAAAGAAAAGACTTATGGTGTTGGGGGTAGATAGTGCTAGACAATGCTGGTGTACAGTGTTTGGTACGGGCCTGTCTGCACCAAAAGGCCAGCTTTAGGATAAATAACAAACTGTTTGCCACTAAGTGGACAAACTGCCTAGTTCGGGGGAAGAAGGTGTTTACTTTTTATGACCTGTCCCTTTTTATAACCTGTCCATGATTAAAGACAAACTCTGCAGTGACTCGGTTCAGGGTTAATTGGGATGATCAATGAGGGATGGTTGATAAAGGTGACTTTGCCCCTCTCCCAGTACCTCCCCTGTCGTTTCTTCCAGAAAAAATGGAAGAAAAGAAAATTGGTAGTGATTGAAAAATATGAAATTGATGTGGACATGGTATCTTAAATTACACTCATCCAACATCATAACGCCTATTGATTAAATAGATATTATATACTATTCCCTCAGTGATATGTAACATGTATTTCCCAGTCACATGGCTCCAGTGTCTCAATGAGTTCTCACAAAGTGTCCTTAGTAAAATGGTTACAGTTTATTTCATTCTGTGGGTGAGGCAGGTAAAGTATGTTTTTGTAGAATATGGCCAGATTCACCGAGTGCTCAGGTTTTTTTAACTTTGAGGGTAGACCCATGTTTACGGGCTGGGGTGTGACATTACTTACACTGTGTGCATGTTTTATGATGTGTGCCTGGGGGTAATGGTGGTATAGATAATGATGCATGTATGCAGGCCCTGGGGGTGTTTACTCAGACTGGGATCAGTTACTATGATGTGTATGAAGGCCATAACATAATCCGACCCCTATATGGCATATATGGGTTACGTAAATCTTTAGCTAAAGAGAATCAACATAAAAACTCCAGATGATTAGAAACTTGTTGTCTAGATACCCTGGGTTTTGGGAGATTAGGTCACAACAGACTAGCCTTCCTTAACCATGTATAAACTTAGGTTACAGGGCTGACACTAGAGTGAGGAATGGGAGATGGGAGGAAGAGTTGTGGTCAGGGGATGTGTTGCAAGAGGGGGCTATAATGACTTTTGCCCCAGTCTGAAAAGTATTTGATTCTACTGTTGCAGATTTCCTAAAATGTCTGTGTTTCGTCATTATTTAAAATCAAAGTTTGAGCAAGTCTAACTTTGAAAGGAAGTGAATAATTTGTGCCACCCCAAAGAGTGGTTGAAATACCCCGCCCCTAATCAAAGGGTCAATTTTTGTTAACCCCCCCCCCAAAGAAAATCCACAATGCTCCCTTGTTGGTCAGATTGTGAACCATGTCCCTATCCACTGATAGATGAGGCCTTTCTTACTCCCTGCCAGAGAGCCCACAGACAGCCGAGTAGACCCTCTACGGGTGAAGTCATCCAGCAACAATCTGTCATTCATAAGAACACAGCTCACAGGGGCTGAAACAACACCTCCAGTATTATCTATTGTCTAGACGTCCCCCACCCGCTTGTGCTGAGAGGATTGCTGAGGGATTTTCACTGTGCTTTAACCTTTCTGTAGGTGCAGTGCCATGGTTCCAATGCAAAGCAAAATGTGCAATTTCAGAGGGCCCTTTTTACTACATGCATTGGTATGCTATGGCATTAGTGCAATATGGTCTCTTTTTGAAATAGTCTCTGCCAAGTTTGTTTGGTACAATGCATTCAAGCAATACATTGACAAATGAGTTCTTGAAAACTCCATGCTGCTCTAAAAGTGTTAAACCCAGAAAACCATGTGGTGAATATTAAGAGATTAGTCACTTCTTTTGTACTTCCAGCTAATAAGAGCTTTATTTTTGAGGGCAGCTTTTCTCTGTATCCCTCCCCAAACATTTCAAAAACCGTGGGAAAGAGGGTTTCAGTAGTAAATTAGCTGGAATGGATTTAATGTGGCTCACTAAGCAGTCTTGTATCCGCTAATGTAGTAAAATAGGCTAATCAGCGTTTAATAGGGAAGCAAAAGTGAGGTCAAGTGGATTTTACAATGCTGCTCAGTCAGGAAACAATTGCTCATGACCCTAATTTATATCACATCACCCAATGACCTTATAATGCCCGATTCCTGTCAATAAGTTAAACCTGCACTGAGAGTGAATAGAAATTATTCTACTAACATGGATCACCCTAACCGTCTGGTCAAATACACATGAAACTATTAAACACTGACCACAACCATAGTGTGCATTGTTATGTGTGCATGGTGATTCCTAAATTAGTGTTTTAAGATACCATCAAGACTTGTGACATGAGGGATTTGATGTTGGATTAACTGCCTCCTGTGTAAAGGTCAGTCCCTCGCTGATTGCTTGAATGCCCTTATGTGATTTGTGTATCAACGTGTCAGAAATGATAGACAGGTTAAGGGGTTAGGGTCGTGGTGCTTTCAATTTCTTACATTTACATCTTTTGGTACTGTTGCTCAGTGTAAAAGTCATACAGACACACTTTTTGGTCTGAAGATCAGACAACTCTGAGCCCTATCAAACTAAAAGCTGAGGCTGAGAGTAAAATCATTTGCTTTTAGACACAATTTGAATAACAATTCTTTCACTTAAGTAATGCACAAAGTCTGTCCAAAATGTAAAACCAATGTGATTTCACAGGGAGGTTGGCAGAGAGATTCTAAGTGACTATCAAAAACTGGAAGACAGTGAACAAACATTGGCCTGCAGAGTGCAAATCCTTTACAATCTCTGGAACGCTTCTTTAGAGAAGGAAGCAAGAATTAAAATAGGGGAAAAAGCCCGGTAAAAGTACAGAAAATGTCATGCCATGGGGGCTGGTTGGTTGAAGAATCATTAGCAAAGTTTGATTTCCCCCACTGGTCTAGATGTCCTTGCTTAGACATAGTCAAGCAGAGTACTCCTCGAGAGCCTGGCGAGTGAAGAAATATTGAAAGCTTGAAGCAAGTCGGATGTCCTTTTATTGCATGTGAAACACTTTGAGGAATCTCAGGATACAGGGGGTACTTCCCAATTTGTACATCCCTAGAATTTCAATGCATAGATATTATTTTTTAATAAGACATGAGATTAAATGCCAAGACTGGTTCTTTTATGCGGATTATGACAACTATTTCCAGTTATGTTTATGTACTCCATGTTTTCCATTGGAATGAGAAAAAGTATTAAGCGTTGTATTTCATTATTCGATTTGGGACAAAGACAAAGATATCTCTCTAGGTTATAATCATGCTTAAATACAAAACAAAAACAAAACAGAATGACCAGTAGATCTTGAACATCCCTGCTTGTCTGTGGTTCAGCAATCACCTGTCATCTGTCACGGAGAGCCTCTTTACCTGCTGAGACCAAGTAGAGATGTGGAGATATCCCCAAGATGGCTGCCTGTACATGTACAGCAGCTGATACCAGCTGACCAGGCAGAGGTGTGGAGATACCTCCAACATGCCTGCACTGCCCTGGGGCCTGTATTGGGTTACTGCCTCGTTGCGGTGTCCTGACGTGAGGCTGTGTAAACAGTGTGTGTGAATGCTACAGGAAGCTGTGCATGTGCTACGGGCACCAACAGGAACAGTGCATGATGGGAACAGCTCCATAGACCCTGCCCTAATAACCGACTTGAACCCTCCAACAGCAGCATAGTACTTCGATCTATCCATCTTTGTCCATGTATCTCTCCCTGACTGTGTATCTCTCTGCCTGTGTATCTATCTGTCCACCCTTTAGAGAGCAAGGCCAATCGGTGACTCACAAGTGAGATGGGTAACTTCCTAGTGCTTTATGTACACCCTTTAGTCACTGTTTTGTTGTGGGATAAGTAACTTACCAGCGCCATCTTATTGAGTAACTCACCAGTGCTGCATTTATGCATCATGCTTACCCTACTCACAAGGCTCATCGTGATGCACCAAAGGAGTGCTGACAACTTACTGAAACAACACCTCTAGTATGTGATGCATGAAGACCATTGAATGTGGAGGCTTTAGGCTTAATGTATTAAAGAGTCATCAAGGCTGAGGAGCTGAGGGATAAATGTGGAAAGAGAAATATGAGTTAGGAACTTGGAACCTGCCCATCTTTGTTCACACTGGAAACTGGTACTATAGATTTGCATCTATTGACTTGATTCCACTTGCTCATTGCTGCCATATCTGTGCATCATAGTGACAAAGAAATCATTTAGTTCTTTAGGGCTGAAGGGTCTATGCTTTCTACTGTGTGTACCTGATGTGTAGACAGGATGCACCTGCTGGGCAGCTTATATACACACAGGGTGAGGGTTAACTAGCTCTATGAGCACCTCACTCTGCACTTCTCTGAGCAGCTCCCTGACAGCCTTTTTAACTGAGACTTCTGGTGTGCATAAGGGTTTCACTACACCAGCACCAGATTCACTCTCTTTCATTCAATTTTTGTTATGAACTCATATTGCTTTCTTCACTGGCTTACAACTTACCCTCCATGAATGATAGAATTTAAGGAAATGCATTTCAAGATTCAGAATCAATTTTAAGTTGCAGTATATCCCATGTGAACGTAACCAAAAATCATATTTACATCAAATTTAATGGGCTTTAGCTCATGCATCATTTTCCTTAAATTTTGATAATAATGCAGACCTGAAAAACCCAGTATTTAGGGTACAGTAAGGAGCCTTGGCTAGTCGTGGAAGGTGTCTATACCAGTCTACCAGCTGTGTGCTGTCCACTCACCACTACGTGCCTCCACTGTACGTCAGCCACTCAGCTTTATGGTGCCAATATTGGGTTAATTATGGGTGGGAAGAGACAGGCAGAACAGGGCAAGGAGCAGGAGGATGGGGTCATATAAAGAGGTCACTTAACCCAAAGGTCTGCAGAGTGTATTGAGACCTTATGGCCATTTTTCATAATGTAATAGGGAGTGGTCAACAATAGGGGGAGGGCAGTTGGTTTTGGGGGGACCAAAAATATTTGAAATGAAAATTCTATCATTGCATCATATCGAACCTGTAAGATTGGTACACTCCTGAAGGGTCGACAGGATGCACATGACAAATGAATATAAAGCCTTGGGTATGAAACTGTTCTTAAAGGGTTAAGGGAGAGTTGACATGGGTGGATGGGTAAATGCCTGCAGAGCCATATGTAGTTACCGTGCCAATATTTGGTTAAACATGCATGGGAGAAGGTAGTCATAATGAAGGACGGGGAGGAGGATGCCTCTGTGGGGCTTCATAATGGCGTCCCTTAATAATGTGGTAAGTAAGAGATGATAGGCAAGGTGCATGTGTTTAAGGAGAGAAATACCCCTATAACTGCTAAGTTGGGTAAAAAATCTTTAAATCCACCCACTTTTAAAATTGTGGATGTGCGGGTGTGATTCTTTAATTAATCTGAAGTAGAGACAATTGTGTGCACATCTTTATCCAACTCTGCCCTCCTGGGATTATTCCAGTTTTCCAAGTAGTGAAGGAATCAGAAAGTTGGGCCATTGTTGCTGGTACTTTATGAAATCCTCCAGGGTTAGGGTAATCACTGGTAATAAAGCCCCACAGCAACGCCATCAGAAGTCAAACATCCACTTCCTGAGGCCAACATCAGAGACGACAGGTCAGGTGGACAGGGCGCTAGTTAGGTGTGTGTTCTGTTAACAGACATTGATCGTCCACTCCTCACCACTGACCAGTAAACACTACAGTAATAGTAATTGAAAGCCACATTCTCTCCATGAGGGAACACATAATTATCTCTAAAACTGTTCTAGTCTACTAATGGCTTCAGAATTATATTAGTGGTACAAGTGAGGCTCTGATACAGTATGCCCTTCTGTCGTCAAGATGCATGTATACAGCCAGAGTGAGCAACCAGCGAAAGAATCAGGATCCTGCAGAAATATCATTTGGGCTTGTGAAATCAGAAGTGAAATTTCCACATCCCATATGCATCATACCAACATCTGCCTACTGCACGAAAGTAGCACTGGTGACAAAGGCAGACAAAGCATTAAACAATGACACTGGCATAGTAATTGGATTTGAAGGCCCTGAAAGTGTTTAAGACCAAAAGAATCCGGATCTTGGTCCAATATCAATCGGGCTTTGTGAATTCAGCAGTTAGATATCCACTATCCCAGTGTCACATGAGCCGCTAATGGTCAGTACAGGTCAGTCAGAGAGGGTGCTAGTTAGGTGCGTGTTGTGTTGACAGACATTGATCGCCCACCGCCCTGTGGGGACAGCTGACCATGCATTACAGCATTAACCACTGCTACTGGACAACAGCAATATCCACCAGGTTGCTGCTACTGCCATGTGTCAATCTCCAAGTCTGTTCTCTCAGTAACTAGACTTGTCTATAGTTTGGAAGGTATCCTAGGTGATATAACTTCTGACTACTGTACTGAATAATATAAAGCATTCAATACTGCAGTCTAAAGTCACTGTATATAGTGTAATTGCGCCAATTGTTTTGACATTGTCATAGGGTTGGTCGGCTTGTTGTGAAACCTGACATGTACATGATTGGACAATTTCTTGAACTGGATATTTGTCTGGGAGTGCTGGGAGAGTCCTGCTGTGTCTTAGGCAATTCTCTAATTCCTAAAGCAGGCACTGGCCAATAGCATTTAGATACTATCAGAATTTGGGGATAGAGAGATTTTGAAGAAAATCTCCCTTGCAAGGTGATCAATATTAATTTCTTTAAATTAAAACTTTCATCCAGTAGCCAACTAAGGATATTTGCTATCCAGACCACTGAAGCCTCCTGTTCTCTGGGGCAGAATGCTACAGGAGCCTGTAGATCTGAGCAACATCAAGTTACAGCTACTGACCACGTCTGTACTGAGGTGGGAGTAGATGTGAGCCTGTAGGACATGGTTTATAACCTGTAGTGAGGTGGGAGTACATGTGAGCCTGTAGGACATGGTTTATAACCTGTAGTGAGGTGGGAGTAGATGTGAGCCTGTAGGACATGGTTTATAACCTGTAGTGAGGTGGGAGTAGATGTGAGCCTGTAGGACATGGCTTATAACCTGTACTGAGGTGGGAGTAGATGTGAGCCTGTAGGACATGGTTTATAAGTCTGTACTGAGGTGGGAGTAGATGTGAGCCTGTAGGACATGGTTTATAACCTGTACTGAGGTGGGAGTACATGTGAGCCTGTAGGACATGGTTTATAACCTGTACTGAGGTGGGAGTACATGTGAGCCTGTAGGACATGGTTTATAAGTCTGTACTGAGGTGGGAGTACATGTGAGCCTGTAGGACATGGTTTATAACCTGTACTGAGGTGGGAGTACATGTGAGCCTGTAGGACATGGTTTATAAGTCTGTACTGAGGTGGGAGTACATGTGAGCCTGTAGGACATGGTTTATAACCTGTACTGAGGTGGGAGTACATGTGAGCCTGTAGGACATGGTTTATAAGTCTGTACTGAGGTGGGAGTAGATGTGAGCCTGTAGGACATGGTTTATAACCTGTACTGAGGTGGGAGTACATGTGAGCCTGTAGGACATGGTTTATAACCTGTACTGAGGGGGGAGTAGATGTGAGCCTGTAGGACATGGTTTATAACCTGTACTGAGGGGGCAGTGGATGTGAGCCTGTAGGACATGGTTTATAACCTGTACTGAGGGGGGAGTAGATGTGAGCCTGTAGGACATGGTTTATAACCTGTACTGAGGTGGGAGTAGATGTGAGCCTGTAGGACATGGTTTATAACCTGTACTGAGGTGGGAGTAGATGTGAGCCTGTAGGACATGGTTTATAACCTGTACTGGGGTGGGAGTACATGTGAGCCTGTAGGACATGGTTTATACCCTGTACTGAGGGGGGGGGGGGTAGATGTGAGTCTGTAGTACATGGTTTATACCCTGTACTGAGGGGGGGGGGTAGATGTGAGTCTGTAGTACATGGTTTATAACCCTTACTGAGGGGGGGGGTAGATGTGAGTCTGTAGTACATGGTTTATACCCCTTACTGAGGGGGGGGGGTAGATGTGAGTCTGTAGTACATGGTTTATACCCTGTACTGAGGGGGGGGGGTAGATGTGAGTCTGTAGTACATGGTTTATACCCCTTACTGAGGGGGGGGGGGTAGATGTGAGTCTGTAGTACATGGTTTATACCCTGTACTGAGGGGGGGGGGG